>CM035126.1:113475512-114075512 GCA_020205555.1 Panax stipuleanatus | reverse complement strand
GTCAAGCCCCAACTTCCCTTTTTGTATACTTGTCAAATAAATCAGAAAATAAAGTGAGGTTGAGTCTAATTGTAATTGTCGTATGATGTTGTGAGAATAAAGTACGGATAAGTTATGATTAGAAATTCGTGGTTATCATTTAATTATGATATGCCTTCACTTGCAAAAGTGTTATGGTGCTTTAGTTTTTATATGTATTAGTTGACCCAACATGATCAACTCTTAGTTGACATATTGTGGTTCGGTAATCGTACTAAAGAAGTTTCATTCTATTATGCTGAAGATCAGTAACTTTCCTCCTTTTTTTTTAAAAAAACGAAGAACTTTGTTGTTTTGCTTTAAACTTTTAGTGTATATATCCAGTCTTAGAGAACATTTCCTCCCTATGATGTAGTTATTGTTTGTTGTATATTAAATTCTTTGATCAGTTATCCACCCCCACCCCCCCCAAAAAAAAAATGCTATTTATATCATGTCACTTCTAGTTATTGTTTATACGGTATATCCTCAAGTTTGTTGTATTCTTTGTTTTTAGGATTTTTTTTGCACTTTCTTTAAATCCTTTTTTTCTCTTCTATTTATTGTGCAGGTTTTGCATATAATCTGACATGAGGGGAAGAAGTTACAGTCCTTCACCACCAAGGGGCTATGGCAGAAGAGGAAGGAGCCCCAGTCCCAAGGGTCGCTATGGTGGTCGTAGTAGAGATCTTCCAACCAGCCTTTTAGTACGCAACCTTCGCCATGATTGTCGGTAATTTGTTCTTCACTTTCTATGATTTCCTTAGTTCTAAAACTTAGGTTGATCATCATACTTATGTACATATCTTTTTTTCTTCCCTGTACTTCTAGAGCATGATATTTCACCTTGTTGATGATGTATTAGCCTTATTTCAGCATTAGTCAGAGCCTATATGATTCCCTTTTTAACTCCTAATAATTTTTATATCAGTGAGTGTAGAGATACAAGTAACAATTGCTAATTTCTGACTTTGCAATCTTAAGTGTGTTAGGCCATGAATACATTTATAGCCAAGAAAATAGTTCAAGGATTGCATTTGTGTAACTTGGCATGATGCCCTGCGCAAGAAGCTTGGCTATGGCTCAATACACAGCCCTGCCAACCAAGAAGAGAAATAAGACGAAAATGTTCTTTTGCTTGTAGAAAATAAAGTTCAGACTTCATATTATGGGTTTTGATAAGTTGTGATTTCAGCGTAGCTTCCTCTGAGTGAGATGGAGCTTGACCAACTTCGCTTTTTCACCATACAAAGTTTCAACCAAGTAGCACGTGTCCTGTCAAGAAACTTAGCACTGAAATCTATTCATAAATTTTCTTTTTATTATAGAAAAATGATTTTTTGACTAAAAATATCATATTTGCTTAGACAAACACATCTCTGTTTCAGCTCATAATATCATATATATTTTTTTTGGTACTTGGCTGGCTAGCATTCTTCAGGGAATATATTTTTTACCGTATCATTTTTGCCAAGTTCAACAGTCAGTTTTTTTTTCTGTTAAGGGATTATTATTTTATTTTTTGGTCTTGTTCTCTGCTATGTTCCTCACGGTGTATTTATGCTCTCTAATTCAGGGCAGAAGACCTTCGGAGGCCATTTGGGCAATTTGGTCCTCTCAAGGATATCTATTTGCCAAGAGACTATTATAGTGGGTGAGATATATTCATATTGCTTGAACTTTGAGATTTACCTATTACCGGCTATGTCCTCTTTCTCCTCGAGTATTTTCTTTTTATATCATCTGTTTAATGCTTGATTGTTCTGTTCTTCTTTTACTTTATTTATTAAATGAATTTGGGTTTATTTATTAAGGTTGTTGAGGTTTAACAGTGAAATAAAAGATTTGAAGGCTTCAATCAAGTAGTAAGAGTTCTGTGACACATTCAAGTAGTAAGAGTTCTGTTGACATCAATCAAGTAGTAAGAGTTCTGTTCAAGGTGATGTATATGGTAGTGAAGATTGGAAGGAAATTGGGTTTGATTACATTGTGAAGATTTCAAGTCTTGAAGAATTTCAAGTCATATTAATACTGACACTTGCAAGGTCAGCAGCCATGTGCTTGCTTTATACTTATCATGGCCTTCCATATTAGTGTCCAACTGTCGTTTATTTTCTTAGCAAATTTCATTTGTAGGGGCTGTTTGAAAAAATTGTAGATGCATTAGGGTGTCTGCATTTTACTTCACTTCAGTGTCTTGTAATAGGATGAAAACAACTCCAATGCTGGTTTTGAATTTACTCAATAGCTGCGACCTGGTCAAACTTCATATGCTGCTGACTGAATTTGATATTTTCAAACAGCCCCCAAGGTCTCAGGCTTGGTCAGTAAGCTGTTGGAGTACCTCCTTTTTCGTGCAACTCTTTTTCTGACGCAAGTTTTTTATTTTGTTTTACCCGTTTGCAGGGAGCCACGGGGCTTTGGGTTCGTTCAGTTTGTAGATCCTGCTGATGCTCAAGAAGCTAAATATCAGATGGATGGTCAGATTCTGCTAGGTCGGCAACTTACTGTTGTATTTGCTGAGGAGAACAGGAAGAAGCCAACTGATATGAGACAAAGGGAACGCAGGTAGTTTGACATAAATTTTAATATCAATATTGAACAACCAATATATAGATACTTGAATATTTTCAATTGGCATGTAAATATCCCTTCACAATGTGGACTTGCATTTAACTGCACATTTGAATATTAATATTCCCTTCTTTACTCTTCAAAGAAATCAGATTTAGTAGTTAATTATGCAATTATAAAAATATTTGGTCTTCAAAATGTGCCGAAGTTGAGTTTGATATGGAAAATAGTAATGCCACAAAATTTGGAGCTCCAGATTATGATACACAATCTCAAACCTAGTGAGTCTTCTGCTAAAGACATCGGAACGTGAAGTGAACAAGGTTTGAACAAAAAAGTTTGACTTGGTGTTTATTTTCTGTTTGAGATTATAGTTACATTTTAAATGCCAATGTATAATGATTGTATTTCTTCCCCTTCCCATTTCCATGAAGCTTCAACTACCTATTCTAAGTTTCTAACCTATCAAACACACTAAATATTAGTTATCCCTTTAAAAAATGGTCATATGTTGTCAACTTTATAGTTATTATATTTCCAACCCTTTCACTGTGCATTGAGTATGCCAAAATGTTACAGGGGTGGCCGAATTTCTGATCGACGGCGCTCTCCTCGTTATTCTCGATCGCCTCGGTACTCCCGGTCTCCAGCTCCTCGCTATGCCAGATCACGATCTCAGAGCCGTGACTACTCCCCCCCTCCCAAGAGAAGGCAGTACTCGAGGTATGCTAGTAATCATGTAAATAGTGTAATATATGTTGTTACCTTTCAGGCTTCCATCTGGAGTTGCAATTCGCTTGGGTTCTTTGGGATTTTGTTGGTTTAATTTTCTATGGTTTTGTCATCTACATTATTATTAAATATTATCCATACATGTCTAATGTGCAGTCTCAAATTTTGGCTTTTTCAGTCGCTCTTTATGCTCATCTGATGTGCTCATTCAACTTATTCCTCGTTTGCTTTCTTGTGGTCAGGTCTATTTCACCTCAAGAGAAAAGGTATAGTCGAGAAAGGTCATACTCACGTACACCAGTGAGGGAGAATGGCTCAAGGAGTCGAAGTCCTGTAAGGAGCACTAGTCGAAGTCCTCCCAGGGAACGTTCTCCTGTAAGAGGTCGGAGCCCTAGCCGAAGCCGAAGCAGGAGTCCCAACCCCGAGCAGTACCATAGGGGACCGAATGGGGATCAATCCCCTAGTCAGTGAATACTGTCTGAAATGACTTGGATGTGAATTTGGATGATGATGTGTAGGCTTATAATACTCTTGGGATGTCTTTCATGTGGTTTTTTTGATCATGTATGGTATTTCTCTCTTTTAGGAGGGCATTGTCTAGGACTTGGTTTAGCTATAAAAAATTTGCTACTTCTTATCTACTGCTGATGCCTTGGTTTAGCTAAAAAAAATTCACATCTTTTCTACTGCTGATACCCAGTAATCTGATCTGAAATAATCTTGGGTTATGGGTATTTGGCAGAAAGCTATACCACAAGTTTATGATGCCCAAAAAGTACACTACTATTTATTTCTTACTTTTTTTACCTATTAGGGTTTGTCAGTGGCACAACGGGGTAAAATTATTTTGGAATTATAAAAAAAATTGTGTATTATTGAGTGAAATGGGATGGAAACATTGGTCAGAGATATCAATGACAAATTTTTAATTTAATCCAACAGAGTAGAAAGTATAGTTTTATGTAACAAAAAAAATTAAACTTGATGTTTGTTGATTGTGTCATAATCAACAAATTTATCAAAATTTATGTGGGTAAGTAAATGAAGATTTCAAAAAAAAAAAACAAGTGTATATTTGGGGATAAGGGTATTTTGGTTGTTTAAGTAAAATATAATACTCCATCTTTGGATAAAAGTTTTGTTTTATTTTTTGCGCATATTTAAATTCTCATTTAATTGCATGGTTTTTTGCACATAGATAGTGATACTTTAAAAATATGCATAGAGAATAAAGAGATGACAATTAATACTAAGGATATTACGGGTAAAGTAATGTACAAAATAGATTATTTAAGATAAATAGACATTAAATTTATAACTACTTAAAATAATAATAATGACTTTTATCCTGAAGTAAAGGGAGTAATAATAATTTCAACTCGTTTCACCAGATGATTACAACAATCTATAGAATTTATTAATTGATGGAATCAAACTATTATTAAAATAACATGTTTAATATTTCCTGAGAGGCACAAGCAAGTTTATATAATTTTTTCATAAATATTTAATAATTTTTTATTGATATAATGCATATATATAATGTTAAAGATAATTTGAATAAGCATCATATTTACAATTGTAAATAAAGTAAGAGCCATGAATGAATATTTCATATTCTAGCGACAATTTAATTATTTTTATTATTTAGTGATTGAAAATTATAAATTAGTTGTCAAGAAGGAATTTTGAAATTACATATAATTTTAATATTTTAAAAATAAACTTTCCATATTCTTTTTCCCTCCATGGTTCAAGAGAAATTGATTATAATTAATCGTTACCGTATTAAATATATTAATGACCGTCCGAGTTAATTTATGATCACCTAAGTTAACTTATTAATTAGTTGTCAATTAGAATGAATTAACTCGAATAATCATGAGGATGTATGATTGTTGGTCGAAGTGTCCCTTAGGGCATATGCTAAGCACACTGTTCAAGAGAATATTACTTTGAACCGTGTGCATATTCTCTTGATTTCTGTATTTGTACCAATTTCAATGAATATGCATACAATTCAAGGGAATATACCCTTGAACTGTGTTTTTAACATGTGCACTAAGGATACCTGTTAAGAAATTCTTATATATAGGGAGAGAGAGAGAGAGAGATATTTGATTCTTATAATAATCATCCAATTGCTACAATCCTGAGTATTATAATAATGATTATTATAGTGAACTTATGTTTGACTAATTTAATACTCCCTTGGTTTTGAAAAGAAAAGATATTTTTTTTAAAAATGGCAATATAAAATATTCTGAAATTTAAAGTTAACGTGATTCATTAAATCTTTTAAAAAATTATAGAATTTTTCACTTTTAGGCTATGGTTTTTGCAAAAATAATGATCGATAGAATTATTAGTATTAATTCATTACAGATTATTTTATTTCATAATTAGTCAATTGTATGAATTATATTTTATTATTTTTAAGGTCATTTGATGACGGAATATAATCTATAGTAAAAATTATGCCTTATATAATTAACTTTTAAATTATTAAATGAACTTATTAGAAATGATAATAAATAGTTTATAAAGTAAATAACCGGTTGAAATTAAATACTACTATTATAATGTTCTTTAGTTTCCCCCTAAAGTATGGGGCTCAATTTTTATTTTATAACTACAGAGCCCATAAGACTGAAATACTCATAATCATCATCACCATCTCAATCAAAAAGAGATTGGAATAATAACTCTTTTAACTCATTTAGAAAAAGAAACGTTCCCATGATACCAAAGACTTTTCAAGTCCCCCTTTCCCCTTTTTCAAGTTGGGAAAAAGAAAGGGATTGATAAAGAAAAAAAAAAAAAAAGGCTTTTGGAGGGAAAAATCCTCAAAAAACAAAGAAATCTAATGGATCACAATCCTTTTTCTTACAAAAGATTCTGCAGCAAACATATGCCAACAGTATAGTGATGTCCAAAAAACATTCTCTACCAATTTCACACTTGGGATAAAAGTTTTTTTTTTTCCCTTTGAAATAATTCAAGAAGACAAACAACAAGACAAATTTTACTATTACCCATTACCTGCCATTGGAGGTTTTTGTAAGCTTCTTACCCTCTCTCCCCCCTCCCCCTCTCTCTCTCTATAAAGTTCTAAACATATATAAACATTCAGAATTTGGGTCCTTGTGTTTTTTTGGATATGTTGCAGTAATTTTTTAATGTTAGATTTTACATGGGTGGTGGGGTATGGTTCTACTGTAATAAACTAATAATGTAGTAATAAATGAAGAGAATTTTAATGGATGTAGAAATATATGAATGTTGAGCTGTTCTGTTTTCCTCATATGTGATTTTTGAGGGTTTTTTATAAAGTGGGTTGCTTTTTATTTCTGTGGTCAGCTTAGTCAGATCTGTGTTTGAGTGGACATATATGCTTTTGGAATTTAGGGTTTTACTAATTCTTTGTGGGTGTATTGGAGGCAAGTTTGCAACTTTCTGGGTTGTCTTTACTCTGGCACTTTAAAGCAGGTTCTTCTTCTTTCTTTCTTCTTGGTTTCATTTAGCTTCTTAGTTTATTTTTCTTGATTTATGGTTCTGGGTGTTCTAGATTAGGCTCAAGTTGATGTGGGTTTCTTTATTTCTATACACATTTTACACATAGCTGACTTCATACTTAGAACAACTACAGATTTGGGATGTTTTCGTTTGTTGCTATGGTGTGTTTCTGTGTTTTCTTAGCGATTTTTGATTAAAAGTGACAATGGGTTACTTATAAAAACAAAATTAAAAGAAATTGGGGGGGGTGAAAGATCTACTCTTGTCATGTTAAAGTTCTGGGAATGTGAATGAGATAGACACTTGGTTGTGGTCTGTTCAGCTGCTATTTTAATCAGGTGTTCCTGTATTGCATCAATCTTTTTGTCATTTCTATGCCTTTTCTGCTTGTTGCTGCCTTATTTCGTATATTCTTTTTCAATGCTGATGTTAAAGGTTTGCGTTTGAGTTGACTATATGGTTCAGAAGCTGCAATACCATGGATAAGAGCTTACTTATCCACACGCGCACACACAAAATGGAAAAAAGAGGGTCCAGGAGTGGTGCCCTATTAATGGGTCTGAAGTCAAATTGTCTTATAGCTTCTTGTCAATCAGAAGCTAACCATAGTGATGCTGGCTTGGGCATCAAATTTGGGTGGATCCCTAAAACTATTGAGAATTGAGTTTTAAGCAGAGTAATCTACATTTGAATTTTGAAGCTGTAGTCCATCTATGCCAACTTTTCGGCCAAAAGATAATCTGGATTGAGCTTGAAAAAACACAATATTGTTGTAACCTCTTAGTCTTATCTGTCTTTCTTGGCTGTAATTTATGTTCCTTTTCATTAATTAGGTATTCTCAGTGTTGTCATCGCACTAATCTCTGTTGCCTTTAACCCTCACGCTTCAATTAACATGTATGGCTTGTCTTCAACCATTTCTTTCTTGCGGTGCCTTTTTTCCTCCATCAATTTCTTATTTGTGTGTCCTAGTGTTTGATTTTTGGATACACATGGTTTCAATTTTTATTCTTATTGATATACATCAAATTGCTGAATGTCTGTTGTCTGCATTGTGTATCTTTAGTTTTCAGCCTTTTCATTTGATATTTCTGTCAATTATTTTTGCAATTTTATTTTAAGAGTTATTTGTTACATGTTTACAAGTCTCCACTCAAAAATGTATTGTTTGCAAAGACCGGCCAACACATTTTTATTTTTGCTAAGTACGCATCACATGTTTTGTTTCTTTATTCTTATCTTTATACAGCTGATATTAGGTGTCTCCCTTTTTTAGGAAATATTCACTTAAGTTGCACGTGTATCACCTCTAAATTACCCAATAGAATTCTTCTTATTAACTTTATAGTTTAGGCCTATATAGTTTATTTATTTATTTCAATTATTTTATGCCTCTTCTTCCTTTTTCTTTTGTGCAATAGTCTCATTTCGGAATGATGTTTAGAATTTTGTATGTAAAATTGTACTCCATTCATTCCAAATAAAGTTACTTTTGAAGGTTAAATTCTTGAGAAAGGTCCGGCTTTTTAACTTATTCAATAGTATCAAAACGCTATAAGTTATAACTTATAATGAGATTTATTTCATTGATGTGGAAAGTGGATTCTCATTTTTGGATGTCCAATTGAAGTAAAAGTGTACTCTTAATTCAGACTGGATGGAGTATTTATCAAAGTTCGACTTTGCCATCATATTCACTCATTATTCCATCTCTGGTATTTACACAACACATGCATCCTATATAAGTTGGTGCATGCAAACTTGTCTTAATTTATTACTCCCTTTGTTCCAAAATTAGAGATGCATTTTCTAATTTTAAACTAGAAAGTGACATGAAGTTCTTAACATGCTATTACTTATATTCTAGGTAGATTGGATACTATCATGTCACTACTACATTGCTTAAGGATATACTTGGAAAACTAAAATTGTTCTTTAAAATTGCCGCTTGGAAATGTATCTCTAAATTGGAACAATGGGAGTACTTAGTTTAGTAAGTGAGCTAGTCAACATTTTGTTGACTAGTTTCTCATACTGGAAGGGAGAAATTCAATCTTGCAAAAGAATTTAAGGCCATAAATTTAGATGGGTGGGCACATAATCGTCACTCCTCTATATTGTTGTGGATAGACAATATCCTTTTTTCCATTTTTTTAAATCACAAATTTGTATATATATCACGTATATGAAGTTCTATGGTCTGATATTGTACTATAAGTTTAATTGAGATAGATGAACGTCATAAGTTAGCACTTCTACGTGTTTATGTGAATTTTGACAATACTTGTTCATATGTTGAAGCCTTTGTACTGAAGCACGAGGTTGAAGATTTTCTTGGAGCGGATGGTGCTTGAGATATGGATTGGAACTGTCTTGCTTATATTTGGCATGCTTTGCAGTTCAGTAGGTAATTTATAAAATAAGTATTGTCATAATTTACTTGAATATGTGTATTTTCCATACTAACATTCAATCAGCTGGTAAATACAACAATAGTGACTTTTCAAAATGAAAAGCAAACAAAAAAAACTACAATAGTAGTATACCTATACATATGGGTTACCCTATCCATGATCCCTTTTTGTTTTTAAAAAATAAATTGAAATATCATGCAAGTGGTAAGCAACAATTCCTAACAAATCGTATTCTCAGGTGAACTGACCTTATTTTTCTAGAGAAAAACCATTATCCCTTACTGATGAACGCAACAACCTACATACTACGGAATTGCCCATATTCATAACGAGATTTCTGTTTTGTTCTGTAGCTTAATTTAAAGATTTGTCCTGGCAGAATGTGGTGTGCAAAATTGGAAGGAAATAATATTCATTAAGAAAATATAATTTTACATTATGAATCTCCTGCTAACTTTAATACTATAATCCTCTATAACATTAAATATGATTTCACAGCATCATACAGGTGCTGCTGCTTGCTCATCAAGGAGGCTTGCGCCCTACTTGCTTGGTTACATAAAATATTACTTCTAGCCTCCATCCACCATATATCTTTAAATACATGGGCTTCATAAAAAACTAGTACGTAATTGTTTCTATTTTGGTACATCTATATGTTTTCCCATTTGTGGAAATGCATGTCTATAGGTACACTCACAAGGCCCTGGTCATTCCCTCCTTTGCATGTGCTCATGAGACAAACTGATTCTAAGATTTTTGTTGGGCCTCTGGCTAGCCACTCAGTGCGTGAGAGATACAACCCTTTCTAGCTTACTTGGATTAGGCAACTAGAGTGTGAACACTAATAAAATCAGTTAAAAATCTTTCTCAAAAGTTTCAAACAAACTTTTCAAAACACAGGCTAGCACGTATCTGAACGAATGAACTTTTAAATGCTCTAGAATTGTACTTGAAATTCTGAAATATAACATCATGGTGTTTGAAATCTGACCATTTTCTATATATAAATTCTAGACCACTGCTTCCCATTCTAACTACTAGCAACTAGCCCATTCTAACTACTAGCATTCACATAGTTTCTTCCCTAATTAATAAAAAGAATGTCATTAAGGTTTTCAATAGTTGAAAGCGGGCTTGTATAGTCTCTATCATACTCTATCTGGTGCATGCGTTCACCTCTATGTCTAGAGGTAATAAAACTACCATGGATCTCACAGTCGTAAGGAATTGCCAGCATCAACAAAAAATTTAAAATTGTTAACTGCCTTGAGGCATTCTATTTGGCGAATGTTCTATATGATGATATTTGTTTGTTTGGAACTTAATGGAAGACACATATTCAGGTTTTAACATACCATGAATTGTTGTTGACTGTGTTCTTGAACTGTAGGTGCATTTGTAGGGATAAATATTGGAACTGATGTTTCCAATTTACCAGCCCCAGCCGATGTGGCTGCCATCCTAAAAGCCAATCAGATAACTCACGTACGCCTTTTTGATGCTGATGCTCATATGCTGACTGCTCTTTCAAACACTGGAATTGAAGTTATGGTTTCTGTTACTAATGAGGAAGTCTTGGGAATCGGTGAATCTGCATCCGCAGCAGCAGCCTGGATTAATAAAAATGTTGCAGCATACTTGCCCTCTACCAATATTACTGCCATTGCTGTTGGCAGTGAAGTTCTTAATTCAATTCCCAATGCTGCCCCCGTTTTAGGTACCTGCCATGAATTACCTTCATAAAGCCCTAGTTGCTTCAAATCTAAATTATGAGATTAAAGTTTCAACCCCCCAATCAATGGACATTATCCCCAAGCCTTTTCCTCCTTCCACTGCCACGTTCAATTCGACATGGAACTCCACAGTTTTTCAGGTTCTACAGTTTCTAAAGAACACGAATTCCTACTTCATGCTAAATGCTTATCCATACTATGGGTACATTAACAGTGATGGTATTTTTCCTATTGAGTACGCTCTTTTCCAACCACTGACCTCGGTGAAACAGATAGTTGATCCTAATACACTTTTCCACTATGATAGCATGTTTGATGCTATGGTAGATGCTGCCTATTACTCTATAGCATCTTTTAATATTTCCGGGATCCCAGTTGTTGTTACAGAATCTGGGTGGCCCTGGTTTGGTGGCGCCAATGAGCCTGATGCTACCTGTGGACAATGCTGAAACTTTTAATAATAACTTGATCCTGCGTGTTTTAAATGATTCCGGTCCACCTAGTCAGCCTTCTATTCCCATTAATACGTACATTTATGAGTTGTTTAATGAAGACAAGAAACCAGGGCCTGTCTCAGAGAGAAACTGGGGCGTCTTTTTTGCCAATGGGACTGCTGTATACTCCCTTAATTTGAGTAGTTCAGCCAGTAGTAATGGGAACTCTTCAGCAGGTTTTTGCGTTGCCAGACAAGCTGCAGATTCAAGTAAGTTGCAGAGTGGAATTAATTGGGCTTGTGGGCAAGGCCAGGCGAACTGCACTGCAATTCAATCTGGGCAGCCATGCTACTTTCCTGATACTTTACAAAACCATGCTTCCTATGCTTACAATGATTATTATCAGAAAATGCATAGTGTTGGTGGTACATGTGACTTTGATGGTACTGCTACGACAACTAATGCTGATCCCAGTAAGTTCCTTTTAATTTCATTAACTGTTATTTAACTCATAATTTGGAAGTAGATGACCCTTGCGTTTGGTTTTCGAGGGGTTTTAATAAAAAAAAATTCCCGTTGTACACCCATCTCTTACTTTATTTATTTATTCATTCTTTCGATTGCGGTGGAACCTACTGTACCACCCTTTGGTGTGCACACAACCAACCACTGAGGTGCACACAATACTAACAAACCATGCACACTGAGTTAGCCCATCCTAAACTATGTTTGGATGGTCCCAAAGAGAGAATTGAGCCCATGATCTATGATTTGTAACACACTTATTACTAGAGTTTAGAAATATGGACAAATGGAAGTTTAACTCCTAAAGAAGCACTTCATGAAGCCTCCCAGAATTTGATTGATTGATTTATTCCCTTTTTAAGAAAACTTACATTTAGTGGACAATCAACACATGGTTCCTTTACCCCAGTTTTACCTTGCATGAGAAATTGCCTAAACTAAGAAAAAAAGAAGCATTGAAGTAGATTTTTATTGACCAATCAGAAAAGCATGAAAGATGTAACAGAGATATTGGGCATTTTAGAAAAGCATTTCGCAATTGATTTACCGAGAAAACTGAAAATTAGGTTTTGAATCTTTAGCACAATCCATATATTCGGAATCGGGATAGATTCCCGAATTAATTGAATATAGATGTATCATGTGACTAAATTATTAATTATCAATGTCGACATACCTTTAATACTGCATAAAGTCTCACGTCAATATACCTTTCAAACGTAATCTTTGTGATCTTTGTGATATTGCCAGCCTCATTAAAAATGGTGACCATCTTATCTAACAAATTTTATTCATATTGTGGAGAAGGCTAGTGCCCTAGCAACAATTGGATCGTTTATCTTCCATTCATCTATTTCGTGACTCGTTGGTTGTATTGCCAAATGCTTGAATACACTACCAAAAGAAGTGTTAATCTTGCTCCTGAAATATCTAGCATTTCTGTAGTTAACATTTTAGCCATTTCTTCTTCTCTTTCCTGTGGCAATAATCCTAGTTTCTTCATGATGATCAAGTACTGCCCTTGGGCATTTAGTTTGTGGCAATGGAAGGTTAAAAAATCATCATATAATAATCCAGAAATTGCAATAGAAAAGAAAAAAAGGGAGGTTTGTGATGATTTTGAAATCTTTTCTACTAGGTAATGTGTTTACTTGTATATTTTATGGAGATATCTTTGGCTTCGTTTTGCAGGTTATGGATCCTGCATATTCAGAGGAAGGTGAGAGCTCGAAGCAATATTCCTTGTTAATCAAACAATGAACATAAACATAATTCATCGCCATTGTTCTATCTGGCTCTCTAACATGTAATTATATCTTTGGCAGCTCAAATTCAAGCTCAGGTGGCTTTATCCCTACTACACCTTCTGCATTTGGACCTGTAGGCCCAACCGGAGAGAGTTTGAAGCTTCGAGTTCCTTTGGTTTTGACAATTTTCATTTCTTCCATATTGGCTGATCTCCATGTTCATATCTTCTGTAATTGTTTCATTAGTTAAATCTCTTGTACTCAAGTCGTAGGGATTTTAGGTGGCTAAAAATTCATTTCATTTGTTGTTAAATATTTATGTGTGGTCTATTGAATTCCATCATTGATCTTGTTTTTCTTCTTGTTGTTTATGAGCCTGCTCGTCTCTGGTGAATTTGATGGGAGTGGTTATTATGAAGTTAATTTTGATCAATTGACCAATACAATGTCGACACGCAGTCCGGGAGATGATCTCTCTCTGCGTGTCAACACTGTATTGGTCAATTGGCCAACTTACCATGAAGTTAATTTCATGATAACGGGATCCGAATTTGATTGGGAGAGTGATGGAGGAAGGACTAATAAGTTGCATTGCAATACTAAAATGCACTGAAAATGCTTATTTTAAAATGACTTATAAATCATTTTAAAATAAGTTAGTTTGACCAAATGTAGTGTCTGTTTTGTCCCTCTTCTATTGTGGTTCTCTTTTTATTAATGTCCTTTTTAATAATCTCTACATTTGATTTTAATTTATAAGTCATTATGAGCCGAACACTTTCATAATTTATTTAGCTTAATTTATGACTTATAAGTTAAATTGATGCTGAACGCTTTTACTTATAAGTTAATTTATATTTTAACTTTAAGTCGTATTAAAATAAGTTGTTGCCCAACGGGCTCTAAGCTATTTTGCCACGTATTCTTGTCTGATTCGCCCTTTTTGAGCCCAATATATGGTGTATTGATTATCTGCATAGTTCTATTATGTATTACGATAAATTTATATCGAATTATAATTTTACAATTATCAGTACATGAGATTGGTATGAATTACACATCTAAAAAAATAACCATCAATATTTATCAAGGTAACTTACAATCAAAAATCGACTTAAACTTTCGCAATATATGTTATTTTTCTTATCTATATTATAAAGGGAGGGTAAGTAGGTGGACTCTACCCTGTTTTGGAGTTTTTATTTTGAGAGAAAAGAAAATAATTAGAGAAAAGAAGAAGAAGAGGGGGTCTCTTGGAGTTTTTTATGAGAAGATAAGAATAGAAACTATATTAGTATATGGTAAGTTTAAATGAATTTTTTTTCTTTTAGGACATAGATTAAGCCTTTTGCATTACCTGGGTGTGCTCTTATGTAGTTTTGCATGTGGGTAGTTTTTGGTATATAATTTATCATTTATAAAAAAAGAAACAAAAATTACATAGAAGAAATATACTCCCTACATTCTAAAATAAAAATAAAAATATCAATTTTCAATTATTTTTGTTCTTAAAAAAAGGAGTTTAACTTTTATGTTTTGATATTAATATAAAATTACACAATACTTTTAAATTTACTTATAACAAGCTCATTATAATATTATTTCTAAAAATACTTCCTCTGTCTTTAAAAGAATAATTTTTTTTATTTATTAAAGAATGAAATAAAGTACTTGTAAGTATATCATTTAGTGAGGTTCATTAATATAAAAAAAATAAAAGTGTTCATTTTGAACAAAATTTACTCTCTTTTTTAATTTTTTTAATATGCCTGAAAAATATAATTTATTTGTCATTTTGAAGATGTAGGGAATAAATACTTAATAAATATACATAAAGTGGAACAAAATATATATTTCAAAGTTATAAATTTCAAAAATAATCTCTCCTACTCACTATTATAAAATATAAAATAAGGCAGTGAAATGGAGTAGTAAATTTTTCCTGTTCTTTTCTCTCTCTCTCCTCTCTGTGGAATTTGGGGAAATGAATAGCGGGAGCACTTCCGCCGGAGGAGGGAGAGGTCGGTCGTGGCCGTCGACAACATCCGTATCATCATCAGGAAAGAGAATTCAGAAAGAGATGACGGAACTCAACATGGACCCACCTCCCGATTCCTCTGCTGGCCCCAAAGGCGACAATCTTTATCACTGGGTCGCCACTCTCATTGGCCCCCCAGGTTTAATCACAACTCTCCTTTTCTCATTCGTTCTATATGTGATTGTTTATTCAGTTTTATGAAGTGGGTATTGTGATTTATGGAGTTTATTTCAATGTTCAAAAAAAAGTTGGAAACTTATTCTTTTCAGAGTTTTTGGGATTTTGGGTTTTTCTAGAGCCATATGTGATTGTTAATTCAATTTTCTGTGGTGGTCTTGTGATCAATTAAATTTCTTTCAATGTTTAAAGAAAGGTGGAAACTTTTCTTCTCAGAGTTCTTGGGATTTTGGGTTTTGCTAGAACTGAAATTATCTGTTAAATTTGATTGAAAATTTGCCAAAAAATATTTAGTTCAAGGGTTCTCTTTGTTTACTTAGCTTTATTTCCCTATTCAAAGGTTTTAGTTTGAAATGTGCGGAGAGGACCATATAAAACCACCTATCTGAATTAGAATTGAATACAAACAGTGGAATGTTTTGAAATTGGGTGTTATATTGATATAGCCGCCTCTCTGTTTTTGTGCACCTTTGCCTATAAAAAGCACCAAAGTAAGAAAGTTTTATGGGGGAACAAAAATATGGAAATAGATTACTTAAAGGTTCCTTGGGTTTTTTGGAACTGTTGATTATGGTTTATTAGGTCGGTTGATGAAGGCATAATTGAAATTTTTTTGTGAGTTACTTCAAATACAACTTCTGGGCATCGTGTTTAATAATGGGCATTACTAGCTTTTGATAATCTTAGCATTGTGGTTCACCCTGAAGTAGCTAGTTTAAATTTTGTTGTAAATTTAACTTCCTTAAGTAAAAATCTGATTTACATCAAATTTTCGACTTTTGGGGTGAATGATTTACTAATATTGTATTATGGACTTCTTCAACTTCCTTTGCTGGTTGTAGGAACGCCTTATCAAGGCGGGATATTTTTCCTTGACATAACATTTCCGAGCGATTATCCTTTCAAACCTCCTAAGGTATGCTAAACAACATCTCGAAGGTTGATCTGACACATACCGAGGAAAATAGTTTTCTTATCTGTCCTTGAAAATGAAATTGTAGTGGTGTCAGGAGTTTCTGAACTGTGGAATATTAAGAGAAACTTCAATTGTTGGTTTTTACAACTCAATTAAACATGTTTTGATGAAAAGAAATTTGAGGAAAGCAAGTTATTATAGATTTTACTCATATTATATAAGCTTCACTTGGAAATTAATTATTCAAAAATAAAAAATAAAAAATGGATTCCCTCAGAAGTTAATCACGTAGTTTTTTCTTTCAAGCCATTGAAGTATCATAAAGTTACTTTTTAAAATTGATCAATTTTGTCTCTCTGTGTTCGTATGTATATGTATAAAATATTTATGTAGATATACCTTCATCTTTGTGAAAGACTCGTGGGAATCATTGGTCATGTAAAAGAGTTTCATCCTGTTACCTGTCACACCTATTTTACATTCCCTATATTCTGCATTCGCATATTGTCCTGATGAACTTGGATAGATTCAATAGTTATTGGAAGCTAACAAAGTAAGTCCTTACCATATGACGTATTGGTAAATTATTATAGCCAAATTAGGTTCACCTCACAGAGGATTTGTGATATTATGATAGACTAGACTATATTTTCTGTTGTCCTATTGTAGTACAGGTGAATTGGATACACCGTTTCTTTTGTCAGTGTTTCTCGTATAGTGTAATTAATTTTAGGTTTAGGGCTGCAGGTTGTATTCAAAACTCGTATCTACCACTGCAATGTTGATTCAGCTGGCAATGTTAGTTTGGATATCCTGAAAGACGGTTGGAGCCCTGCTCTAACAATTTCGAAGGTGTTACTAGCACTAAGATCAATTTTTACAAACCCTGATCCCTGTAAGTACTTCTCATCTATTTCAAGGGTGTGTCTTCATGCATGAGGTGTTACGTGTTCTTAACTTTCTTCTAATTATTATTTTGTGTTCTTATTTTGGGATTTGGACTGGGCCACTGGGGTGCCCTAATTTTGGGTTTGAATAAGTGAAGGCTGCAGAGAGCTTTGCCAATTTCTTCAATGTTCTTATTTGTAACTTTCTCATATATTCATGGAACTGAACAAATTAGACCCATTTGTGGCTGAATGTATAATACACCCTCTCCGTCTTCAAAAGATTCAACTTTTGCGTATTTTTAAAAATAAAAATAATCTTTTAGCTATCAAAAAAATATTTATAACTTGACTGCGGAAAAAGAAATATTTATAAATAATATTATTTTAATGTGCTCCATAGTTGACAAATCTTAACTTGTGTAAGCAATTCAAAGGGGAATATAAAAGTGAGTTTAATTGTTGATCCAGACACCGCCTATGTTGTTCATGTATTTTCTTTAAATTAGATGCCTCTTGTCCTACTAAGCTATAGATAACATGATCCTTGCAGATAAACCCCTTGTTCCAGGAATCGCTCACTTGTACTTGGAAGATAAAGCTAAACATAATGAACTAGCTGCTGAGTGGACCCTGCGATTTGCAAGGTAAATCAGATGAATTTGGTAAATGAAACTTCTGACATAAAAGCCCATTCAATTTAGAGTTGGTTCAGCTTATTTGTCTTCCTTGCTTGTATTTCCTTCCATGTGTAAGAGGCTGCTGTGTTGTAAATGAATAGCCAAGTACATATGAATTACAAATTATAATAACTTGTTATGGAATCAAGTAGGCTTTTTTGGTGCAATAACTGAATTATGACACAGCTGTTCTATGTATCTTAACGCGTTGTTTTCTGTTTTCCACTTTCTGTTCACATTACAAGTTTTTTTTGAATTGCTTTACAAATTTATTGTTTTTCTTTGACATTTTTAAACTTGTGGATCTTTACTCTTAGGGTAGTGGGAGGATCTACAAGTATTTAATTTAAATAAAATACATTAGTTTTCATAGTGTGTACCACATAATATAATTGCAATATTTTCCCTTTTATCTTTAATAAAAAAAGCTTATAACTTCACATTTTCATAAAATGTGAAAACCAAGGCTTTCCTTGATAACTAATTGTGTAGATATTACACCACTCCATTTTTTTGGACAATAATATTTCGTTGATGAAGGGAGAAGAAATTATAACACATGTTGAAGACAAAAAGAAATAAAATGAGTGGGAAAAAATCAAGGCATTAGTGAAGTATTGCCTGCCAATCCATATGAGAATCGTACAAAGAAATTCCATAAAAAGCTTCTAATGCATGAGACCAGAGAGACACTAAAACGACACTATAACACAAATTAAATCGATGTTTCTTGTCTGACTACAAAACCTACTAACATTTCTCTTGATCCAAACTTCTCACAAAATGGTGAACAAGAACATTTCCAAAGAATCCTCCTACTGCCAAAAACCTTGAATATGCCAATATGCTCGAAAAATCTTCCATGGAAGAGGGACAAATTCAGTGTTCGCTCAACAACCAAATAAAAAATTGCACAACTGCCAAACCATCGGATATTGAACAAACAGGTGAGAATGAGATTTACTTTCCTGCATATACAGAACACATGGAGATAAATATTTGAGAGGCTTATGCTTTGATTTAAGTCGACCAAGGGTCAAAAAGACCATACAAAAGCCTTTATCTTTTAGGGAATATTTGCCTTTCAAATATAAGAATTTATAGGAAAATGACACATTAATTGTTCTAATTACAACGCTTATATAGAAATTGCTAAGAACATCATACCTCTTGGATAAGTAGTTCAAATAAGGTAGAAAAATTAAATATTTTTATATCCTAGTTGATTTAAACTAAATAGTAAAATTCTAAAAATATCTAAATTAAACAAGTGGACTCGAAATTTTTTATGATAAACAATAGTTGCATGAACAAAACCTGATTTAACTCTTACCTAATTAGATAAATTCAGAAGATGTCCAAATAAAAGTCCTAGATTTTTAAGAGTTCTTGTTAATGGATGATCTAGCATTGCTCCCTTTGGTGAACCAAGAGAAAAAAAAATTACTACTTCCTTTTGCAGAAAAGTGGTAAAAAGTAAAACGAGACTACTTATAAGGGAAGGGAAGGGAAGGGAAGGGAAGGGGGGAGGGGAGAGAGAAAAAGAAAAGGTGAGAAGAGAATCCCCCATGTCATGATAGGTCATAGAAGTTGTAAGGATGTAGAAGAAGGCATAAATGGTGGATGGTCATGATCAAAGATGATATACTTTTTTTAGTAAGAAAGTGGAGCAGCATCTTCTGAGTGCAAAAACTTGATTTTCATTCTAAGAAATTTCTGCAAGAACAAGTGTATCCTCTTGTTGGTATTAAGAACATCTTCACTGAATTATTGATTTTTATTAAGCTTAGCTAACATGGAAAGGGCAGAATCTATTATATATTTAAAAAGTGATAGTAAGGGCAGAATTACTTGTCCAAAAATAAAAAGAAGAAAAACAAAGGAGGTAAAGTTCCTCCTTGGTTTTACCTCCTGTCTTATTCCTTATTTCCCTCCATTTTTCACTGCTAACCAAGAGATGGAAAATGAGTTCAATGCAGTTCCTTATCCCCTTCTTCCCCTTAACAAATTGACAAAGCAAAAAGAGTTCTAGTGAAGAGAAAAAGATTAAAACCAAAAAACGACAGTAATCATAGATTAGAAACATAAAGTAAAATCGATCTACATCAGATGGATAGATCATTGCATCAAGGACTGGTTTCAACTTTATCAACACATGCGTCGGTAATTTATTTATTTATTGCTTATCACACTGTTCCAAAATGCAAGAGCACTTTGTTTTGTTTGTATTTTGCTATGATTGTGCTCTTCTATTTTGAACAGAGGAAGTATTTTATTTAGGAGAACTTTCATATCTTTGCAAATTCAACTGTGTCCTTCCCATCATGGCCTTTTCTGAAGAAATGCTTCACATAATCAGAGTAGAGAACCTGCTTGTACATCGGTTTCTCTCCACTCTCGAGCACTTCAGCCAAAGGACCAATAAGATCACTTGGTCTAGGGTTCACAAAGATTGGCACCGAAACCCTATTCTTGCTTCCATTAGCAACCACACGATGCTCGATGCTCTTGTATCGACCATTACTCATTATTTGAAGTGCATCCCCAATGTTGATCACCAAAGATCCGCTAACAGGTGGGACATGGATCCAACTATCCGTCTGAAATTTTCGTACGTATAGTCCCCCGATGTTGTCTTGAAGGAGGAAAGTTAGCGTGGAGACATCCGAGTGGCGCCCTACTCCAACAGTGAGCTCAGGGTTAGGGCATATGGGATAGTAGTTTAGGTTAATCCTCTTTGATCCCATTAGAAGTGATTCTTTTGTTTCATCCATCTTCACATTCAGCCTTTCCATTAGGACCTTTAGCAGCCTGTTAATAACAAACTTAGACCTCTTCATGAATTCAATTGCTTGATCCCTGAAGCATTATGTAATCCGTTAAATACATAATCAAATTAGTGAGAAGTGTGCATATATATATATATATAGGATAAAGCTCTGAAACGAACTGTTCGTAAACGAACATATGTAGGACTCAGTGTTGAAGGTTGTTGATTGACCCAATTATGTATCATCATATATTTCTAATTAGTGTTAAATATTCTCATCCAATCAACATTCTTCAACACTAGGACCTACATATGTTCGTTTACGAACAGTTCGTTTCAGAGCCTTATATATATATGTGTGTGTATATTTATATGGGGAGTGATCCATAGCCAAAGATGACTATGGAGTGCATAATAGTCAATCCATCGTACCGTTCATTCTTAGATTCGATGGACGTGATTTTCAAAAGATCTCTTCTGTATGCACCGTTATGGCACGTAGGACAAATTTAAAAATTTTGGCTATGCACCATGATGGTCCGTACGAGAACTTCCCATATGCACCGTAATGGTGTGTACATGAACTTCCCATACGCACTAGAATGGCGCGTACAATGATTTCCTTTTTTCAAATCATATCCGTCGAATCATCGAATCTAGGAATGAACGGTGTGATTGGTTGGTTACTATACACTTCATTGCCACCTATAGCTATGAAGTGTGTTGTAACCAACCCATCTTGTACCCTTCGTTCCTAGGGTGTGACAATCTTGTTGGGTCGGATGTCTCCTGCAAAGAATGCATTTGACATGTATTTTAACACCTGTTGAAATCACCTTTGACAATCTTTGCGGGACAGTGTTAGTATATAATGTGTTTAATACTTGTAAAATAAAACTCTGTATATATATATTATTACTTGCACACAGGAGGCCAGAATGCAGAAGACTCGTCATCTGAAACATAGAAGAGACTGAGGTAATCTTTCCACTCCAGAGCTTTCTCTGCTTCAGGAGTAAAACTTGTTCCGAACCGCACATTTTTTGTCGGCGAATTCTCTTTCGAAAACTTCCTCTTCTCCTCTGCTGGCAATTCAAAGAACCTTCGAGTCGCTTCCTTCACATTTTCAAGAACTTCAATGGGGACTCCATGGTTAACAATCTGAAAGAATCCCCACTTCTCAGCTGCATCACATACCGAGTCGGCCACATTTGGATCATCCAAATTTGACAAGTTGATTATGGGTATGGATTCTTCATGCATAATGTGGCTCATGTCCATTCTTTCTTCAGGAGGTTGAATATATTGGTTTGGTAAGGTTTTGAGGCCCATTTCTGAGATACCCTTTACTCCATTTCCTTCAGTTACTACAAAATTTGTTAAATCCCATGAGTTGGACAGAGCTGGAGCCATTGTTGGAGTTACTGATGAATAGAGCTTAGTGAGTATATGGAGAGAGAGAGAGATAAAGAAGGTGATGGCTTAATTGTCATGCCATGGTAGGCCTATATATAGTAGTAGGCTATATCTAGTAATATGTGTGTATATATATATACATATATATATATAGGGGATTTATCCATAACTAACGTTGTAAATTTAAGTTTATCTTTACAACAAATCTTGACTGTCCAATCACATATGGTTTGAAAATTATCCCCCATCAACAGTTATGTTGCATTTTAGTTTTGTATGGTTTGAAGAATGTATGAATAATTTTCAGTTAATGTTCCTTTGGATTGCAATAATCATGCCTTTTTAACTGAGATTTGAAAGAAAAGGGGTTGGTGGTGGAAGCTCATGAGTGGAGAGGGCTTTACAAGAGTATATTTTGTTGTACTCCCTCCTTACAAGAAAAATGAGAGTTTTATTTAAATTTTTGATGTTTTATTCTTATACGAAGGTTTTATAAAGTATACATGTAATAAATAGCGACTTATATGTATACATGTAAAAAATAAAAATTAAGAATGAACTCATTTTAATATATTCTATCTTATCGCTTAAAGTTTTACGTTTTTTGTCATTAATTTGATGATATATAAATCATTTTTTACCTTTAATTTTTTTTGAACTTTTTTTATAACAAAAATGGAATGTATGTCTGACTTTTATTCTTTTGACTATTTTAAGGATTTTTGTAATTAATTTAATATATGTCTGACGTTTATACTTAAGCTTAATTTAAAGATTTCAAAAAAAAAATAAAATCATTTAATAATTAATTAAAAGGCCTGAGTCAAATATGTAAAAAGAATGCCAAATCTGTATACAAAATGCATGCATGGGGAATGCCCTCTTGTTTGGTGTACTCAAATTAAGCATGGGGCCTGCCTTTTAGTTTGGTGTCCCCATGGGCCCATCAGGCAGCCTTCAAAAATTCTGAACTTTGTGTGGCCCGGCCCGCTATGACTAAAACTCCGGTGGACTAAACCGTTTTTATAATCTGATGATTTATATTGGGAACTGATATTTTCACAATAAAAATGTCACTATAAATATATACCGACCGTGAAAATCGTCGCTATAGGATCTATAACGACAGTTTTATTGTAAAAATATTATTTTTTGTTGTGAATTTATCAGTTTTCTTTATATTGTCATTCTTGTTCAATCGCAAGCTTAATTTATAAGATTTGACCAACTTTTATATCATATTAACGAGAAATAATATTGAAGTAATTAAAGTATTAAACGCATAATTGTTGCTTAAAGTATAAAGAAAGCTAGATTTATTTAATAATACTTACTTGAATCCTTTTGCTCTGCTTAGGGTTTTATCTCTTTTTCTTTTTCATCTTTTTTTTTTATAAATAAATTTTAAGTTATTCGCAAGTGAAAAATTCTACACAATTTATTCAAATTATTGATTTCTCCCTTAAGAATGTCTACCTAGACTATTAAAATCATGTTGGCATTATTTTTTCTTAAAAAAGAAAAGTTACACCATCATTAAAATAAAATAAAAAGGACTAAACTATTCCTCTATCTTAGAGTACAAGGACTATTATGAAAAAATAGATTGTGCATGGATGAAATTGAAACTAACTATAAAGTATAAGGACCAAAGAAGTTGATTAGCCGGCCAAAAAGTAATAAAAAAGAGGGACTTGGTTTTTAAAATGATTATAACTTTTTTTTCTTTTTCTTTTTCTTTCCTTCTCTATATACATACCATAAATAGTGCTCATCTTTTTTCAACATCACTGTCATCAGAAAAGATTGGAAAATCAATTGAGTATGTGAATGATACAAACTTTAATCTCTTTGTCTCATCTTCAAAAACTAGTTATTTAAGGGGAGAGGTTAAAATTTATATCAGTTCACATTAAATTGTATTTGCAACCGATATGCGACTATTCCTTTCGCTTTAGTATGGAGTTTGCATCAGTGAGTTATCCTCCAAGAACCTAATTTCTATATATTTGATTAAATTTTTCAATGGCATAAACATTAGTTTTGCGAAATATTTAAAATCCTTCACATTACTCTAGAATAAAATATGTGAATTCATTCTTTACTATTTTATTTTTTTCATACATGCATCCCCTTATGTCGATCGACAAACTGGTATGATCATATATAACACTTTTGAATAAGATAATGTTGGAACTCAACTGTATACGAGATAAATCAACTTTTGGTGCATGTACTAGGATCAGTCTTACAAGTTGATTCCCCAACCGAAAAAAGTAACAAATTAGTGTTTATAATAGAAAAAAATTATAAGCTATTAATTATTAGGGTTCCATCCGACTTCTGTTTTAAATTTTAACATGTCAGAGGGAAAATGGTGACATGACGATGACTAGGTAAGTCAGTTGAATGATCGGCTTGTAACTAGTATTAGGACCCGACTTATAAGTTGGTATCCCCAACTAAAAATCCACTACACACATCCAATAATGTGGTTTATGCACATAAAGTAAGCATAAACAAAAAAGAGGAACAAAAATTCAGAAACATGCTTATTATTTTATAAGAAAATCAATTACAAACATCCAAAAAGGTGGATATTATGCACATAAAGTAAGCTTAAACAAAAAAGAGGAACAAGAATTCAAAAACACATATTATCTTATAAGAAAATCAACTACACCATAACTCTAAATCAATTAGATAGATTCACTATTCCACATGCCCTAAAATCTCAAAACTACAAAAAAAGGTGGGGTTTGGATGCTTACTTCTTGTTGTACTTTAAATTTATCACGCACTCATCGCTTAATCTCGCTGAAACCTGCAAATTTTGAAGGATCGCACCTACAATTTTGAAGAATCGCATCGTGTTCTCTCTCTCTCTCTCTCTGTGTGTGTCTGTGTTTAACGTTCTAATTTTGATCCTTTGCCCCTTTTTGTCTCCTTCATCCTCACGTGAGTCATGTGCTATGTCTCAATTTGAAATAGCATATTACAAGTGAGATTCGGTGGAATTATTATTGTGAACGGCATGGGAGGATTGAAGGTATTATGATTCATAGAAAAAGGGAAGCAAAGCTAATTGCTTTTGGTTTGTAAAATTTGAGAGAAAAGACAAATGCAGTCGAGGCACAAAAATGGTTGTCTAGAAGATGGATTGTTAATCGTAGCGTTTATATTGAGTTCGCAAGAAGGGAAATGAGATGTCAGAAAGAACATCCATTGCATGTGAAGTATAAAGTTGTAAAGCATAAGGAGAAAATGAGGGTTCCTTCAATGAAGAAACTTGCAGATCTACCAAATGGTAGGTGACTTAAATCACTGTCTTTTGATTACAATGCAAGTTCTATGCATCTGACTAAATGGTTTCTATTGGTAAGTCAGGTTTTAAGAGAACAAATGCTGAAAAGTAAAAACTCCTAACATACACCTCACTCCTTATCCTTCACTCCATGTGCACACATGCTTGCTTACACACAAAAAGTATTGCTACTAGAATATACTTGAAACAACCCGTGTCAAATCCCGAGTCCGAAACAAATCAATCCAAAATAAGACTTAAACTACTGACCCAATAGTATCTTCTTGAGTCATCATAACCCACCTACAGGTTCACCCAAAAGTCATGACTGAAAGTACCATTGGTAGTAACTTATTTTCTTATATGCAAACAAATTTTTCCTCTATCTTTCGATGTGGGACTGAGGTGTTACAATATTAGTTATTCTCTTGTTTCCCAGTTTACCCTTGGCCTGACAGAAGTTCTTGCCTCTTTAAGTCTTTTGATTACAATGCAAGTTCCAGGCTATTTATCTGATCTAAATGGTTTCCATTATCAAGTCAAGTTTTTAGACTTTGTAGTCAAGTGTGAGTAAAAGTTTCTAGCTTTTGATTTTGGGTCTCTTGTAGATTTATGGAAAGATATATCATGTGTTGTCAAATTATTGCCTGCTGAACCTTTTTTTTTTTTTTTTTTTTTTTTTTTCCTGCCGAACCTTTTCCGGACGCTCCTTATCCTCTTTTGAGTGTGATCACTGATTTTGCGAGTTTTTTGTGTCTTCTATATCAGCTGGCCTTGGCGTCTTTTATATCTGAGTAGAATTTTTTAAATACAATTTGAATTCGAGTACGAATTTATCATTTTGAGTCGAATCCGAGTAGCTTCTCTGTTCGCTTCGATTCGACTCGTTTACGCCCTTACTTATGACACTTGATGAAAATACACTATTTGTAATTGTAACCCAATTAAGTCTTCAAAGAGTTTATCCATTAATATCACAATTAAAGAATTAATCCATACTAATTTTTAGAGTTTTTTTTGGGTGGATGAAACTTAAAATTGATGTTCCTCGTTCATGATGCGTTTGTTCATATTAAGTTAGAAAGTTTTTTTTTAAAAAAAATTATATCAATAGGCGACTATTTAATAATGATAATAATATTTTAAAAATCACAAAAGTGAAATATTTTATAATGATAATAATATTTTTATTTCATCGTACACCCCTCCCTCCACACACCAAATGCACCAAAACCACGCAAAGGTGACACTGACATACATATATACTCAGAGTCATAGGCTAACAGCGCCATTTTTCCTCACGTGGCTCGCAGTCGGAGATCAGAGAGCGGATATGGGGAGGGGACGCCTTATTCAGGGGGTTGCTTTGACTTTCACCTCCAAAAACTTATCAGCAGGTAAATCTCTCCTCAATTTCTGCATATTCAATCTATTTTTCGTAGTCCGTAATACTCCATTTCATACATCTACGACTCCAAAATTCACAAACCCTAAGCCTAGAGGCAGAGATTCTCTAAAGCAATTACTGCACGAGAAATGCAAATCCGGATTCGATAATCTCGATGATGCTCTTCTTTTGTTCGATCGTATGCTTCAAATGCGACCTCCCCCTCCTGTAATCAGTTTCAATCAACTATTAGCTGCTATCGCAAAAATGAAACGCTACTCCGTTGTGGTCTCTCTGTTCAGAGATATTTGTGCTTTAACAAATCCGGTGGTTCCGGTAGATGTAGTTACCATAACCACCGTTATAAACTGTTGTTGCCACTGTAATGGAGTTGATTACGGGTTTTCTCTGTTGGGTTTTATCTTCAAACGTGGTTTGGTGCCAAATGTGTTCACCTACACCACCCTGATAAGGGGGCTTCTTTCAGCAAATAAGTTTTTGGAGGCTGAGGAATTGTTCAAGAAGTTGATAAGGACAAAAGAAACTGAACCCAATGTAGTTATGTATGGGACCATTATAAATGGGCTTTGCAAAGTAGGCAACACTTCCATGGCCATTAGGTTGCTCAGAATAATGGAAAAAGGAAGCTGTGAACCAAGTACTGTAGTTTATAACACCATCATTGATAGTTTGTGTAAGGACAAACTAGTAGACGATGCATTGAATCTATTCTCTGAAATGATTAGAAAAGGTATATCGCCAAATGTTTACAACTATAGTTCATTAATTCAGGGCCTGTGCAACTTTGGTCGATGGACAGAGACTGAACATATGTTAAGAAAGATGGCCAGCATGAAAATCTCTCCAAATATGCATACTTTCAATATATTGGTGGATGCGTTGTGCAAGGAAGGTAAGGTAAAAGAAGCAGAGCATGTGGTCGAACAAATGATTGAAAGTGATGAGAATCCTGATGTAGTCACCTACAGTGTGCTCATGGATGGGTATTGCTTGCGAGGCGAAATGGATGGAGCGTTGGCAGTGTTGAATACCATGAAGAATGAAGGGATAGTGCTCGATAATCATAGTTATAACATTTTGATAAATGGATATTGCAAGAAGTTGAGAGTAGATAAAGCTATGGATGTCTTTCGAAAAATGCCGAGTGAAGGTTTGAAACCCACGATTGTAACTTACAACACTATTTTGGATGGGCTATTTAAGATGGGTAGATATGTTGATGCACGGAATTTTTTTAATGAGATGCAAGCTCAAGGCCATAGACCAGATATTTTGACATGCAGCATCTTGTTAGACGGTCTTTGCAAGAACCACTGTGTGGATGAAGCATTGTCCTTGTTTCATGCGATGGAATCTAATGGTTTAATTCCTAATATTGTTACTTATAGTATCCTCATTGATGGATTGTGCAAAGATGGAGAGCTTGATATGGCAAGAAACCTTTTTGATAGCCTTCCTTCAAAAGGCTTGCAACCAGATATTAAGACATACACAATGATGATCAGAGGACTTTGTGAAAATGGACTACTGGAGGAAGCAAATGAGCTACTTGTGGAAATGGAAGCTAATGGTAGCTTGCCAGATGATGCCACTTACAACACTATTATTCGGGGATATTTTCAAAAGAAGAAGTATAATGAAGCAGGTTTGCTCATAGAAAAAATGGTTGACAAGGGCTTCTCAGCAGATGCATCTACCACCTCCATGGTACTGGATCTACTCTCAGTGAAAGAACACGATCCGACTCTACTTGCTATGCGTCAGAAGTTCTTGCCTTCAGGTAGATGACTGACATCATTAGGTCGTTTGATTACAGTGCAAGCTCCAGGCCATATGTCAGATTTAAATGGTTTCCATTCCCTTCTTTGTAAGTAAAGCTTTTAGACTGGACAGTCAAATAAGAGATTCTAGATTTTCCTTGTTGGTAGTTCTCAGTGTATATATGGAAAGGTATATAATGTGCTGTCATGGTATTGTGTACTGAACTTTCTCTTCTTTCTGCTCAAAAGTGCATACCTGGATATTGCAAGTAGCTCTCGTTGTCCCGCATCAACTTTTTCCAGTTTCTCTTACTCTTTTTGGAGTGTGTTTATTATTTTTGGGAGCTTTTATGCATTGTCTATATCATGTATGTGTGTGAGTTGCAGCCTTATTGTGATACTATCTTATTATTTAACATTGTGCTATCTTATTATTTGTACCTATTGCCTACTACGGAATACTAACGTTGTGACAAAAACACAATTTCTTAAGATCAAAAGTAAGCTACCAAGTTGTGGACACACTTTGGGCTCAAAACATGAAACGTGATTGTTCTTATAATTAGGTAAATTTGTTTGAGCTCTTTGCTAGATTCATGGGCTGAGCCACCTGTTTGTGCTGAGGTTTGCAATTAGCAGCCTTGGTAAAGAGATCCCCATGATGAATAAAAGGATATTGCAATAGACCTTTCCATATAAATAGATATTGCAAGAAGCTGAAAGTAGACAAAGTTATGCATCTCTATTGACAATTGCCCCATGATGGTTTGAAATACACAACAGAAATTTTCAACACTATTTTACAGGTGCTGTTTCAGATGGGTTGAAATGTTGCAGCAGATTTTTCTCTTTTATTTTTTTTATTTATGAGATGCAAGCTCAGGGCCATGGAGCAGACCTTCAACATGCAGTATCTTGTTAGGTGGCCATTGTAAGAGTCGGTGTTACTGATGAAGCTCTGTCGTTCTTTCATATGATGGTATGTAATGGTTTAGTTTCTGATATTATTATTATTATCAGACTTCATTGCTGGATTGTGCAATAATAGAAATCTTGATTAGACAATAAAACATTTAGATAACCTTCCATCAAAAGGATTGCAACCAGATATTAAGATATACACAATGATGATCCGAAGATTTTGTTAAGCGGGATCAACTCTGAATGCTATGCGTCGGAAGTTCTTGCCATTGGTAAGTGACTTGCATCATTATGTCTTTTGATGACAATGCTAGTTCCAGGCTATGTATCTGATCTAAATGGTTTCCGTTAGTAACTAACATTTTTACTTTGTAGTCAAATGTGAATAAAGGTTTCTAGATTTTGCTTTTGGGTAATTCTATATAGATTTATGGAAATGTTTATCATGTGTTGTCAAAGTATTCCTTGCTGAACCTTCTTTTTTGTTCTGCTCAAAGGAACATACCTGCAAGAAGCTCTTTTTGTCTCGTGTGAACCTTTTCTAGATGCTCCTCACTCTTTACTTCCTTCCTTATTAGCATATTTTCTTCCTTCAGTACTGTCAAACTTGCCATTTATTGGATACATCCCTCCCTCCCTTTAAAGAAACAGATTGATATTTTGCCTGTGTCCTCTCATGTCCCACTACGTTTTGCTGTTTATTCTCCACTTCATTTATAGTCTCTGTTCCCACTTGCTATAAGCTTGGCTGGCTGGCTGCTACTTTACGCTGTCTAATGGAATGGAACTATATATATGATTCCAGCAGATTTTTGAGTGGATTATTTAGTTTATTTACCATAAAAATGAAAAATTAAAATAATATTATACAACCAAAAATAATAAACCGTGGTGATAAATCAAAATATATAACCAAAATCAATTAAATAATCATACAACCTCGTATCATAATGTTGACCGGATTTGGAATTGGAATTATGCATAATAAACAAAAATATAATAATTTATTTATCATTTAGAGTTTTTTTTTAGTATTAATCAACGGAGGACATGCAAAAGGAACAATTATTTTCTTTGTGTGATTTGAAAACTCTCCTAGAATACATTCCTTTTCCTTTTCGTTGTGTTTGATTCTTTGTGTGATTTGGCCTTAATTCCTTGCAACTTAAACATTACACCGCTAGTAAAACTAGCGGACATCGTACCCTTAATTTATGTAATGGAAGATTAGGATGTTATTTGGCCATTTTTGATTCATAACAAATCCATGCTATAAAAAAAAATTTATTCTTTTTTCTTTTCAGCTAACCAGGAAAAATTTGAGAAAAACAATGAAAGAGGTCATTTACCTCTATCACAAACCTCTGTCAATGCTGTGAGTCCTATTTTCTCCCAAATTACAATTATAACATATACTAATGCATGAAATTGGATAAAATTACAAGAGAGATCTACTTATTACGTATCTTTTCAAGAAGGATTATCACTAATATTTATCTACATAATCAATAACAAAAAAGTCTATGTGGTAATATATATGATCGTAGTTCTCGGCCATGTAATTCCTCGGCATAAAAGACTTTTGTTAATTCGTCTCATTATACCAAATAAAAGCTAAAATGTCTTTCAAATAAAAGCTAAAAGGTTGGTTGATTGATTGATTATGAGTTGAATTTGCATTTGTGTTTTCTTTTGATTTAAAATTTGCCGCCATATTAATATTTAATTCACTATAAGAAAAAAAAGAGGCTATTTTCGACGAATTTATCTTCGACGGACTTAAATGAATAAAAACTTGACAACAAAGGAAATCAGTAATTCTTATTACACACCGGAGGCTTAAAAAAAATTTCAAAAACTTTGAATAAATTAGTCCATCTATAATTGCCACTTTCAACTACTGTTCTTTTCTTTCACGTTTCTTTGGTCTTACAACAATTTCAACTTTATGTTAAAAAGACAAAACCCATAATTATGGCTATATATATTATCATAATTCATAAATCTTCCTCCCCATCACCATTATTGAACTCAAGCCACTTCTTTGACTTGCAATACTTGATCAGAAAATACCATCCAATTGCCCCCAAAGTCATCAACCCACTGATCAAATATACAATCTTTGTAGCAATTGCCATTATCAGCACCAGAAACCCACAAGGAATCAAGCACATAATCACCAGCCCCGGTAGCCTCATCGGAACTCGATACGGCCGCTCCATTGCCGGAAACTTCCTCCTCAACCAAACAAAAGAAGCAAATTCCAACAACATACCCAAACTATACAAGAAATTAGCTGCACCAATTATATCAGTAAATTCCATATAAGAAACTCCCAATGTGATCGCAGTAGCTAATAGTATCCCCACCCATGGAGTATTAAACCATTTCGATCTTAATCCAAAAAAATTAGGCAAAAATCCCAAATCCGCCATACCCAGAAGCTGGTAAGCACTGCTACTCAATTGTGCTTCAAATAATCCGATGCCAGATAAAACAGCTCCGATTTCAATCCAGTATTTTAACCATTTCCCAGAGATGGTTTGTGCTGCATTGGCCATATACCCACTTTCCCATTCCATTTGGTCAACATTTACTGCTCCAGATACAGCCATTAATGGAATAATATAAGCCAAACAAGTAAGAATCACAGCAGAAAATAGCGCAATGGGGAATGTTTTTTGTGGGTTGTCAACTTCACCGGCCATTGTACTAACATTATCCCAGAAATTCAAATTCCAAAAAAGAGTATTGAAGAACAGATTCCAATCCTTTTTGACACCCTTTTGGCCCAAGCTGGTCCATTTTTTGGGATGAATATTGGGGATTGCTACAAGGGACATGACGATAAAGGGGAGGAGAGAGATTATACCGAGGAAAACCGCTACGTATCCGACGATTGTCAGGCCGGTGAAATTGAGAAAGCTGAGGAGTAAAGTGGAGAGAGAAATTGCGAGGTTTCTCGGTAGGCCGGAGGAGAAAACGGGGAAGAGTTTTTGCAGGTAATTTACGCAGAGGGCTGGAAAAGCGGCGATGTTGATGACCCCACTGAGGAATTTCCAGGAGCCCATTAAGGATCCGAAGAATGGGCCGAAGGCCTGGTGGGCCCAGATGACGAAGCCGCCGTTGCCGGGGAAGGCGGTGGAGAGTTCGGCGGTGATGAGGGCTTCCGGGATGGACCATATGAAGGGGAAGACTAGGAAGCCCAGGATGGCAAGGAGTGGGCCGGCGGCTTGGACTGCGGGCTCCTCGCCGTATGGGCCACCGGCGACTTCGAAGTAGATGAGGAAGATGAGTGGGATTAGTGTTAGCTTTTTGGGGTGGATATTGGTGGGGGCGGTGGTGGTGATGGGGAGGTGTTGGTGGTTGTGGGCGGTCGTCGGAGGTGGTTGTTTGAGCTCAGCTGTCGTCGGATTTTTATGGTTTTGTAATTGGATCTCGGTAGCCATATGGAGGAGAGAGATAAACGTTGTGCGAATTTTGAGGGAAGGAGAGAGGGCTGATCTTTATAGATAGTGTTTTATACTACTATTTGTTTTATTCACTTTAAATTTTCAGTAACACTCATTGTAAGAGTGATGAAAGCTAAAATTCGGGAGAAAGCTAAAATTCGGGAGAGGGAGATAAAGTGTAAGTTTGACTTGCAACTGTTTTTGGTGGTTGGGAAGTTTTTCAGGGAAATGGGGGGGACGTGATTAGAATTTAAGCTATATTTATTGTTTATTCTTAAGTGTAATGATAGTGACACAAATTTTTTTATAAATATTTTATAAACCGTTGATGTGATATATTTTATATGACGTCCTTAGAATAAGTTCAGTCAATTTAATTTATTTTGAGTCGTCAAATACATGGTACATAATTCAAATTCAAATTTTTATATCACACGATCGTGCAAAATACGACCACACAACTGTGAGTGTCAATACAAATATGTAAAAAATATTAATATTCAAACTAAATCCTCATTACAATTATTATCACACTATTTATTAGAAATAGTGAGGACTACTACTGCTCTAACTCGGACCATCACTCTGTCCTCCGACTAGTTCTCGCGACATTCTCATTTTCTGAAGAGGATAATAGATGAAAAGGGTGAGCTCAACTAGCCTAGTAAATAATATTATGACTAAGATAATGAAAAATAAATTATCGTTAGTCTTCAACAATTCAGATAAAATCTTATTGACAACAAATTTTAGATCAATATTCGCAGCGAAAATAATAATTCATTAAAAAAGTTAAGTAGAGAATGAAGTCTGCTATCTTCTATGATTTAAAAGTTCACCATCAATATTTTATCTCTGTAACATCAATCAATATACATCTCAAATTAAATATTCATCTTTGCACTACGGGCCAAAGATATTCATCAGTTAATCATTCATCTTTGCTCTACAGGCCAAAGATATTCATTAGGTAATCATTCATCTTTGCTCTACAGGCCAAAGATATTCAGTTATATCACCTTTTAGGACTGAGAATGATGAAAAATATTTTAAAGAACAAATCCAGTGAGATAAAAGACAAAGACTAAGAATTCGTATCTTTGTTTATCAAATTCAAAAATACTTCGTAATAATCAATTATGGAGCAAAATTCAAGAATAAAGCTCAAAATTTAGATCCAATCAAAGATAGGAACTTTAACAAGCAATTTGGGCAAACAGAAAAAAATTTAATTTTTTCGTGAATAGTGCCGTATACGTGAATAGTGCCATATACGTGAATAGTAACCCCGACGGAAAAAGTAAGAATTTCATGATAAAATTTATGACAATATTTTGGTATAATGATATTGAAAAGAATAACATCATTTATGAAAGAAAATAACATCCCTTACCTCAAAAGAATAGTACTTCTGGCTAGAATAACGGATATAATACCGAAGAAAACTTGCACTGAATAGTAACACTCAAAGTATCTAAATACTCACAAAAATAAGCTCGATATTATAGAGAGCGAAAATTTTGATTCTGGTGTGATTTTTATTTCTAACCTAAGCACCCTATTTATAGAAAAAACTTAGGATGCCAAAGTAGACTAAATTAATAAAATATTAATATTCTTTAAAAAATTTCTGCGCACACTTCCTTGACCAAAATATTAGCCACCATGAGTGGGGCCCACCAAAATCAGTATTTTTTACACCAACCAAAAGTGGGGCCCACATTTTATAAAAAAATATTTATTTTCGAAACTTCAATAATTCATAATAAATAGTCATTTTATCAGAAAAATATAGATTATATGTCCTTTTCATGAAAAATTTAATTCTCTACAACTTTGTAGAAGGAAGTTTTTCCAAAATCCCAACCGAATATAGCTGAAATTCATAAACGGATGATTTTTCACATCAAAATACTGATAAAAACACCTCAGCACTAATTCCTTCTTTTATATCCACAAAATAAATATTTTTTTATCATATAAATCAATAATTAACTATTCACAAATAATATTACAGAACTACAATATTGACAACCAGGTCGTTCCCAGAAAAGAGGGGGCATTCCGATAAGAATTTCTTCTTACTGACGCGCAATTAAATAACCCCTCCTAGACAGAACTTCCTTAAACATTGTCAATAATGCTATCTAATAATATTATTCAAATAATATGAATTATTGAGTTGATAATGTGAAATACTGTGCAGTGACAATTATTGAATCAATAATACAAAATATCAATGGTAGCAATTATTGAATCAATAAAATATCATGCAATTATTGAATCAATAAAATATCATGCAATTATTGAATTAATAATATAAAATATTGAACAGTAATTACTGTAACAATTATTGAGTAGTGACTTCTTACGTAAGAATCAATAATTTAAAATACTGTGCAATACCGTGTGCTACTGTGCAACGCGTATTACTGTATTTTTATCACCGGATATTTCAACAGTTTAACTGTAACAGATTTATCGTTATTTATAAAAAAAATTATTTCTGTCGCTTTCTATATTCGACAGTTATTCCGTTGTGAGACCCACAAATGGTTGTGCCGTCGTACGAATATTCTCCGACAACAAGAATATTCCACGACCAAATAAATATTTTTCGACAACAATGAATATTTTATAACCACTTGCTAATTTTAAAATATTTGCACATTTCACCCATAACTTTTCACATTTATCAAATCAACACCTTACATTTCAAAATAATATATAAAGAAAATTAAATCTTTATTCATAAAAGTTGGGGTCTTACATTCTATATCAGGATATTGATCAATAAATTGTTTAAATATAGTCTTCTGTCCAACATAAAAAACTGATATGGAGTATGTCACCTCAGCAGTTTATAAATATTTGTAGAATAATTTGTGTCTCTAGCATTGTTCTATTATTAAATACTCCCTCCGTTCCTAAACGATTGTCGTTTGAGGAAGTAATTTTTGTTTCAAAAAGATTATCATTTTGAGTTTATCAATACACATTAGCTATTTTTTTTCTACTTTACCCTTATTTAAAGCTTTCTCCTATTTAAAGCTTTCTTCCCTTTTCAATGATTTTTATTCAATTCAATGCTATAATCCAAGTAGTAATTGGTTGAATTGAATAAGAAACATTAGGAAGAGAATAATTGGTTGAGACAATTAATAAGGGTATAATAGTATTTTCGCTAGGTATTAATTATATTCCTTAATCTGTGTGAATTAATCTTAAACGACAATCTTTTAAGAACAGATGAAGTATTTTGTTAATTTTGTTGCTGAATAAATTTTTTATTATTATTAGTAGTAGACTATTATCACCATATTACAAAACTCAAAAGGAAGGCCAATATAAAATGGGCCATCAGCCATACATATCCAAATAATTCTTTCTGTGAACAAATATACTAAATGGGTTACATAAGCCATTCTTCTCATTTAGAGCTTGCTTCTGTAGTAATGGGCCCAATAATGGGTCGGCTCAATTTCTTATCCTTTTGAGTTTGATCGTATTGTGATGGACCCTATATTGGACTGGCCCAGTTTTCCTTATCATTTCTTCAATTTCCGTGTGTATCTTGACCTTTATCTTATCTCCATTGCTGTATTTCTTACTAAATATCCAATTTGATTCACCTCTGTAATTGTTTGCTGCTAGGAACAAAATTCAGAAGATTTTAGCTCCATAATCAGGTCTCTTTCTCTTTTTCTCTCTCTTGATTATATATATATATATAGTTGATTATTGAAGGACTGAAGCTGATTTTAAGCTCAATAAATTGCAGAAATGGAGCTACTTTCAGCAAGGCATCTGATTTCTACGGCTCAAAAGACATTACCCTTCACAAACCCTTTAACCCCTTTTCATATAAGAAGGATTGGCTCTCAAGCTCGTCACTTTCACTTTCTTCTTTATTCCAAAAAATCAGCTTATCAAGGTAAAGAGTTTTGTGGATATATACAACTACAGTAAATTTTGGTGTTTTAATATTTGAGACATTATGGATTGCCCTTTTATTTTTTTGTAGGAATCAAAGTGATTTTGAGTATAGAGCTTATGTTTCTTTGCATCTTTTTTACTCAATTGTCATTCAATTCTTAACTAGATAGAGTACAATTTAAGTGGCTGTTTTTTGTTTTTTATTTCTTTTTTAACTTGATATGATTAAATTATTCTTTAGTTGCTACTAACTGATAATTAAATGATTAAGGCTATATAAACGGTAAACCAATAAATACCACTAATTTTTCTAATTTGCTAGGGACAATATTAATCTTTGATAATTAAATGATTAAGGCTATATAAACACCACTAATTTTTCTAATTTGCTAGGGACAATATTAATCTTTGATAATTAAATGATTAAGGCTATATAAACGGTAACTAAGATATATTTTTTAAAAGTTATCTACAAACAAATTAATTTTCATGTAGCATCTAAATGTAGGCATATTTATTGATAGTTCCTGTTATGATTTACAAACTTTGTATTCACAAGTTCATGACAAGTCTTTTGGATTACACAAACTTGCTTCGAGTATTTTCTATTGGAACTTTTGTTCTAAATAATTTGGGATGTTGTGCTTAGGATTGGGCTGCCTGCAGTGTTTGTATGCAGTGTTTGTACAACTGTACGAGATATGTTCCTCATGCGGGCCACTAGAAGTGTTTTGTCCTGCCACTTCCATGCTAAACTATAATCTGCCATTTATTCAAGTTGCATGGGATTCCATTCCTTTCCACTTAGATATTTCATTATTTCAAATAAATTTAATATTTCTATAGTATTTCCCATTTAGCACAAGTTACTCTGATGTTATAATGATTCATAGTGTGTGTATGGTGGATATGTTTGTCAATCAATAGCCTTAATGTGCGCCTTCCTTCATCTTTCATTCAACCTTTCAATTGAACCATTTTTTGTTAAAATTCAACTGTTAAGTTTTATCTGTCTTCGGAAGCTTTAAGCAATGTTTTAAAAAACTTTAGCTGGTGGAGCTGTGGAGGGGGTACATAGAGCTTAGTCCACCTAGGAATTTTCCTAGGTACTTTTTTTTACTATTGTAGAAAAATAAAATGAACATTCTAGAGAAAGAGTTATGAGAAAATCATTTTTTTCAGTGTGTATGGTGGATATGTTTGTCAATCAATAGCCTTAATGTACGCCTTCCTTCATCTTTCATTCAACCATTTTTTGTTAAAAATCCAACCGTTAAGTTTTATCTGTTTGCAGAAGCAATGTTTTAAAAAGCTTTAGCTGGTAGAGCAGCGGAGGGGGGAGGGGGTACATAGAGCTTAGGCCGCCTAGGAGTTTTCCTAGGTACTTTTTTTACTATATATTTGTATTATTGTATACAAGTGAATTCATTTCTTCAAACAAAATAACATGTTATCAATTATGTACATATTGCAATGAGAACATCAATGTCTTAAAAGGGATGATGTTGAATTGCTTCCAATGAAAATTCAAGGACATTTCATTTGTTACAAGCAAATTATTGCTTCCAATAAAATACAAGGAGAATTATATAAAGCACATATTACGTGTAGAGATTCTAAATTGTAGTTTTCCATGAAAAAATATGCTCTTTATATTTAGACCTATATTGTTTCTATGCTTTCTTATGAAAATTTTGCACACCCAGGCGGCCACCTAGACCAAATCAAGGTGTTTGAGGGCCCATTTTGCCTAGGCAGTTAGAACACTGGTCTTACCATAATAAAGATCAAGTGATAGGCCGTAAGAAAATAATGAGCTCTAGTAGATGGACTAGTATGATTCTTAGTTCCTACGAGGCAAAGTCATCTATTGGTTCAGTGGGCTCCTAGCTGTAACTGCCTGTTGTATGACCTGTTCAAATTGTATAACATGGTATGGGAATAGATATTATTGGTAATACTTTGGTGCTTTAAGTATGACACAATTTTTGATAATTAGAATAGGCTACGGATGCACGTATTATTTTTCTGTGTGAGAGAGAGAACATGTCTCAAGACATGAACAGATTCAGTGGGACTCCTAGCTATAACTTCTTATCATGACCTATTGAGTTCTATAAATACATGGAACATGAGTTGTGAATGACACCATTTCTGACTAGTATTGGCTATACAGATACTCATATTATTTTTTGTCTGATTCATAGTTGAAATAAATTGTTTAAATGATTTCTCATCATTTATTGATTAAGGTTCTACTTTAGATTTTCCGGGCTATGCAAAACCTTCTCGTCTTTTATCAGCAACAGAAGCAAATGTATGCGCAGGTTTCTCACTAGAGAAGGTGGTGACATCTCTCAAAGTAGGCAGATGGGAGTCATTGTACAAGGTTGAGCTAAAAACTAGTGGTTTTTATGGATCAGGTCTGACCGACATGAATTCTGGAATACTGCTTTGTTTGATAGATGAAAATGGTGACTCAATCTTACAAAGGATACCAGCTAGTTCAAGTAAAGATCAGCTAATGCAATCAACTAACAACGTTGTCTCTGATGTACTCCATTTCCAAAGAGGTTCTGTTGATGTATTCACCTTTGAGGGACCCAAATTGCAGAAAATTAAAGCTCTATGGATCAGCCCTGAATCAGGTTAGCCCCTTCCCAAAAATAAGGAGTTCCAATTAGATGGAAGTTCAAATGCAACAAGGATGTTGAGATATACAAATAAATAAATAGATAAAACAAAAAACATTGACGATAGAATATAGCCTTACCCAGTTTTGAATAATGTACCATGTTCGTTATTGGAATAATGCTAAAGTTTTGTCACTTGTTTGACGAATACGTTTACGTGAGAGGTCATGATTACACACCCTGTATTAGTCATTCGTTTTGAATTTTGTTGACATGTTTATTGTTCTGAACTCTCTCTTCTTGTTTCCATTTATCAGGTCAGTGGAGACTAGGGGGTGCGAGTTTAAGCATTATTTGTGAATCAACTCCTCCACTAGAAGCAAATCGAAAACCGGATGATTTGTTTGTTGGTTTCCGTTATGATTTTGCAACGGAAGATATCGTGCTAGGAGAGGGAAGTGACAATTCAATGACGGAACTTAAACCTTGCTTAGTTACGGAGTTTTCTGGGGACAACTTTACCTTGCTAAGTGAAAATATCTCGCAATCATCTTCAACTGAGACTCTCAATATATCAAATGAAGAAAGCATGAGAGAATATGCAGATTTAAAGAAATCGTTGTTACTTTATGATGCACTGCTTATCTTTGCTGGTTCAGCTATTGTATCCTTTTCTTCGGGTGAAAGTGCTGCATTTTCATTCTTAACTGGTGGAATTGGTGGCTTCCTATATCTGTTACTTTTACAAAGGTCTGTTGATGAATTGCCAGCTCCGGATTCTACTACAAGTAACAAGACGGGGAAATCTCATCAATCTTTTGGAAGCTTAAAGGGTCCGGTGTCTACCTTAATGTTGGCGTTGACATTTTCAGTTATTGCGGTGAAATTTGGTTCAGGAAATGATACCATGGTGGTGACGCCAAAAGAACTTGTATTCGGAATGATGGGATTTCTTGTGTGCAAAGTTGCTGTTCTGTTGGCCGCCTTCAAGCCGATGCCATCAAGTCTAAAGGAGAACCAGTGATGCAATATTTTTAAATCATTACATGTCAAGCATATAAAGGTGTACATTGTACATACATAATGTATATACATCAAAGAAAGATAGATACCTGCCTAAATTTTACCATCAATATCTAGTCTGGGCTATACAGCATATGTATGCCTTGCATTACAGCATTTCTCAAGGCAATTTTTGCCTTTTTTTGAAGATGGGTTTTTGCTCTTTTGCTTCCTATGTCTCTGTTGCTATCCAAATTATCTTGATCTCTCTGAAAATCTGCTAAAGAAGATGGGTTTTTGCTCTTTTGTTCCTATGTCTCTGTTGCTATCCAAGATTCTTGCCTATTTTATCAAAAAGGATCTTTTTAGATATACACACTTTTCTTTATAAATTAATCTCTCCTTTCTATTATATAAGACGTTTTAAATTAAAAAAAAATCTTCATAATATTTGATGTTTTTCACATATTTAAAAGAATTAATAAGATTATGAAAAATATGAGAGAAAAAATAAAAAATTGCATGGTGGGCATTTTAGAACTTTTTTAGAAATAAGACAACACTATTTGATCTTCTATTTGAATTAGGAATGATTGGCAAACATCTTGAGATCTTCACTCTACAAGGTTTCTCATTGTCAGTCCTATGACAAGGCTGACATGCTCTACGACTTGAACAGATTGTAGAGTTTCACGAGGGTCGTAGAGCTTGTGGCTTGATTTGCTCAACGATCTTGAACTCTACGTTATGTTGCACAATTGCTTGCTTTACGAGTAGAGAGACCTCTACGATTGACTCTTTATGATGAGCTCTTCACGATTCTTGAACAACCTCTGCTAACTTCTCTCGACTTTACAATCTTAGAACGAACTCTACGATCTTTGATTTACTTTACGATTTTTGATTAAGCTCTGCTAACTCTTCGAACTTCTGACAGACTCCTGTGCTCTACGATATCATAGCTAACTCTATTATCTTTAAATAAATCTACAAAACGACAGAGTAGCTTTACGATTGCTTAACATTACTATACGATCGATTTAATCCTATCATTTATACATCAATTTAGCTCATAAGATCAACCTAACAAGTTTAATCTTTCTATTCTAAGTCCTTGTACATCCTATTTCTTATTAAGGACTATACAAACTACTGAATAAATATACATTATCAATATCATATCATCAAATTTAAACATGCAGTTTCTAACAATCTCCCTTTAATGTGAATCCCCTGAAGATTTCTGTCAATGAACATGGGATCACAAGGCGGAAGTCGCGTGCTAGTGGAAGTCACTTCACTCAACGATCCAGGCCTTGAAGAGGAGGAATGACCACCACGACCCATGGGGAGTGATTGAGGAGTTCTTTATGATCTGCAATGTGCTTTAAAAATATCTCATCCTTCTTCTGGAGATTTTCAGATATGGTTTTTAACGTGTCTTTCATTTTCTTTCCAAGCTCCTTTCCCATTTCTTCTGGCAATTTGGATGCAGTTTCCCTAATTTTAGAAAAGCCTTTCTGTATCCCAGCTGATGTTTCTTCAAGACCTTCATTAAGCTCATCAACAATGATGTTTATCAACTTAGCCAGTTGGGGTTTGGAGGGGATAACTGAGACATGCTCAAGGATCTGCTCCATTAAAGTTCCTATTCCAACCTTTTCACTCAGAGATATTTGAGATAGCAAGGAGAAGATCAAAATATTGATTGTTCGAAAAGGAATGTATATATGTATAAGAAGTTATGAAGATCTTGTTGTACAATATTAAGATTGGAAGGAATATATGAATCTAAAGTATGTATAGGAGAAGCTACAAGAGAGGTATGTAGAGAGGAACTGTGTATAGATGTATGGATTAGAGAGTTGGTGTTGGGGATCGTGTCGTAGGGTTAGAAGTTTGTATATCGGCTGTAGAGTGTTGGGAACGACCGGAGAGTTAGAAGTATTATTTACATCGATCGTGGGGTTTTGGGACTCCACAATCGGAAATTGACAACTAAGACTAAATGATAGCTCAGAAATCGTACTGTACGACTCTACGACTTGGTCATAGTAAGAAAGAAAGTAATGGAGAAGGGGTATATGAATAAAGAATAAAGAATAAAGAATTGGGAACGAAAGCACTGGCGAAGCCACCTAGAATTTGTGGGGTCAATCGACCCCACTGAAAAAAAATTATTTTATAATATAAGGTAAATTTTAAAATTTTTAAGTATTATATGTAAATTGACCCCACTAAAATTTTATAAATTTTCTATTATACGCAGTCAAATTAAAAATTTATAATTTTGTCAATCAAATTTTAACCACATATGACTCATATCCTATCAATATATGTATATCTCTCTATAATATTTTAAACTAAATAATAATCTAATTTATATTATTTTTAAAAATAAATAATGAATTACTTACTTATAAACAGTTGTGATTAAAAAAGTCTATTATGCGTCAATATAGTGTATACATACCATATATTATTACTTATTATATTTTCATTGTAATATAGTGTGCAGGGCCGGTCTTAAGAATTTGGAGGCCCTGTGTGAGAAAAAAATAGGAGACCTCTCGCATATAAAAATATTAATTTTTTTATCAGCATCAATATATAAAGCACAATTTATATCAAAATTCATCATTAATTAAAATAATAAATGTCAATGTCGAGTAACAAAATTATCAATTAGAAATAAAATATAGCTAAAATTTTAATAAATTATCAATTAAAAAGAAAGGTAGCTAAAACTTAAATGGACAATAAACTTCACATGATCGCTAGCATCATTCTTGCATTTTTTGCTGCAAAATCATCAATTAAACTTCCATAATCAATTTTCTACATATACACAAAAAAAAAAAAATTGGGGGCCCTCCGAATTTGGGGGCTATGTGCGGTCGCCCCTTCTGCACCCCCTCAGAGCCGGGCCTGATAGTGTGTGTATATATATATATATCTGTGACCCGAAAGTATAAAGTATTAAAAAAAATTAACTCGGGAGCGCTGTCTTTGAACCCCTGCCGAATTATTCGTAACTTAGTAATAATTTCGACCCCACTGATAAAGGTTTCTGCCTTCACCATTGAAGGAAAGTTACCTTATTATATGTACAGGTAGAAGAAGAGGGCTCATAGCAAATGGTTTTGGTTGCATACGTGAGAACCCTTGAAAAATTTTGGGCCACCCGCTTTAGATTTGAAAATCAAGAGAAATTCCATCTAATAAAGCTCCGATCTCCACATACTACTGCTCTCGCTAACGACATTAATGACATGAAACAAAACAGTTGATCACCATCGAGATCAAAGATGGTGGTCCTTCTATTAAATTTCTCGGTAGAATTGGCTCATAACATTTTGTTCTTACGAAATGTTTGAGCATTTTCTCAAATTATTATTTATTATATTAAAACTTTTAATGTATGTGTTGTGTCACTACTATAAATACATGCCGATTTGATGGTCAAGTTTTATAAAAAATAATGTGAAATCATTTGTAGTCTTCTCCAAAATATCAGGCCGTAAGAAACATGAAGTGTATAGTGAGTGAGAGAAGCATGAAGTGTATAGTGAGTGAGATGCATATTTTAAGGTTGATTCATGGATACACCCAACGTGATGGGATCAATATAACCTTCACAAACCAATTATTGGTATTATTATAATAGAAAAATGAAATGGTCCAAATTAATTGAGCTAAAAGGAATATGGGAGACCAAAATTACCTTAAAAAACAGATAAGAAATTAATGATGTAGAGTTGGAATAAGAAGATTTTTTGGTCGATGAAATTTAAAATAATTGATGTTCCTCATTCATGATGCGTCCAAATGCACTAAAACCAACCAAAGGTGACACTGACATACATATACTCGTAAGTCATAGGCTAACAGTCGGAGATCAGAGATCGGATATGGGGAGGGGAAGCCTTATTCAGTGGGTTGCTTTGACTTTCACCTCCAAAAACTTATCAGCAGGTAAATCTCTCCTCAATTTCTGCTTATTCAATCCATTTTTCGTAGTCCGTAATACTCCATTTCATACCTCTACGACTCCAAAATTCACAAACCCTAACCCTAATCCTAAGCCTAGAGGCAGAGATTCTCTAAAGCAATTACTGCACGAGAAATGCAAATCCGGATTCGATAATCTCGATGATGCTCTTCTTTTGTTCGATCGTATGCTTCAAATGCGACCTCCCCCTCCTGTAATCAGTTTCAATCAACTATTAGCTGCTATCGCAAAAATGAAACGCTACTCCGTTGTGGTCTCTCTGTTCAGAGATATTTGTGCTTTAACAAATCCCGTGGTTCCGGTAGATGTAGTTACCATAAACACTGTGATAAACTGTTGTTGTCACTGTAATGGAGTTGATTACGGGTTTTCTCTGTTGGGTTTTATCTTCAAACGTGGTTTGGTGCCAAATGTGTTCACCTACACCACCCTGATAAGGGGGCTTCTTTCAGCAAATAAGTTTTTGGAGGCTGAGGAATTGTTCAAGAAGTTGATAAGGACAAAAGAAACTGAACCTGATGTAGTTATGTATGGGACCATTATAAATGGGCTTTGCAAAGTAGGCAACACTTCCATGGCCATTAGGTTGCTCAGAATAATGGAAAAAGAAAGCTGTGAACCAAGTACTATAGTTTATAACACCATCATTGATAGTTTGTGTAAGGACAAACTAGTAGATGATGCTTTGGATCTTTTCTCCGAAATGATTGGTAAAGGTATATCGCCAGATGTTTACAACTATAATTCATTAATGCAGGGCCTATGCAACTTTGGTCGATGGACAGAGACTGAACAAATGTTAAGAGAGATGGCCAACATGAAAATCTCTCCAGATATGCATACTTTCAATATACTGGTGGACGCGCTTTGCAAGGGAGGTAATGTAAAAGAAGCAGAGCATGTGGTCGAACTAATGATTCAAAGAGGCGAGAATCCTGATGTAGTCACCTACAATTCACTCTTGGATGGGTATTGTTTGCGAAGCGAAATGGATGGAGCGTTAGCCGTGTTGAATACCATGAAGAATGAAGGGATAGTGCTCGATAATCGTAGCTATAACATTTTGATAAATGGATATTGCAAGAATCTGAGAGTAGATAAAGCTATGGATCTCTTTCGAAAAATGCCGAGTGAAGGTTTAAAACCCACAATTGTAACTTACAACACTATTTTGGATGGGCTATTTAAGATGGGTAGATATGTTGACGCACGGAATTTTTTTAATGAGATGCAAGCTCAAGGCCATAGACCAGATATTTTGACATGCAACATCTTGTTAGACGGCCTTTGCAAGAACCACTGTGTGGATGAAGCATTGTCTTTGTTTCATGCGATGGAATCTAATGGTTTAATTCCTAATATTGTTACTTGTAGTATCCTCATTGATGGATTGTGCAAAGATGGAGAGCTTGATATGGCAAGAAACCTTTTTGATAGCCTTCCTTCAAAAGGCTTGCAACCAAATACTAGGACATACACAATGATGATCCGAGGACTTTGTGAAGATGGACTATTTGAAGAAGCAAATGAGCTACTTGTGGAAATGGAAGCTAATGATTGCTTGTCAAGTGATGCCACTTACAACACTATTATTCGGGGATGTTTTCGAAATATGAAGTATAATGAAGCAATTTTACTCATAGAAAAAATGGTTGACAAGGGCTTCAAGGCAGATGCATCTACCACCTCCATGGTACTGGATCTACTCTCAAGGAAAGAACACGATCCGACCCTTCTTGCTCTGTGTCAAAAGTTCTTGCATTCAGGTAGATAACTTGCATCACTAGATCTTTAGATTACAGTGCAAGCTCCAGGCCATATGTCAGATTTAAATGGTTTTCATACTTTCTTTTTTGTAAGTAAAGCTTTTAGACTGCGCCGTCAAATAAGAGATTCTAGCCTTGTTGGTAGTTCTCTATAAATATTTGGAAAGGTATATAATGTGTTGTCATAGTTTTGTGTGTTGAATTTTCTTTTCTTTCTGCTCAAAAGAACATTCCTTGATATTGCAATAAGCTTGATTTTTATTCTAAGAAGTTTTTCAGCGCACAAACTTGATTTTCATTCTACGAAATTTATGCAAGAACAAGTGTGTATCCTTTTGTCAGTAATAAGAACATCTTCATTGAATTATTGATTTTTATTAGGCTTAGCTAAAATGGAAAGGGCATAATCTATCCAAAAGTAAAAAAGTGATAGTGAGGGCAGAATTACTTATCCAAACAAAAGAAGAAATTAACAAACTATAATGATCCACAAACCAACCTTCGTTTAAATAGCAACTTAAACTGAAAAACCGTAGCTGCTATAATATGAGCTCATATGCATGAGGCCCAAAACATTAGGCAAATTCAAGACCGGAGCTGCTAATAAATTACAAAATCGGGTTGCTAATAAACTACGAAGTCCAAATACATATTGATGCCTTTTGGCTTCTAGGGGCGCTTCCCCCTACTACCTCCACCCGCTCACCGGCAAGTAGGGCAGCCGGTTGCTTACTGGTTAGCGAGATTCCTGATTACCCTATTGTGGCGTTGGACCTGTTGAAATATAAGTCAATCCCAACATGAATAGTAGTTGGGCTGGTGTTACTAATTATTGATGGATTTGTTTAGGATTAGAAAAACAATCCAGTAAAAACATACTTGAATTTTCGGATTTAGATTTGAAACTAGTGTCTTAATGTACCTACTGTTTTTGAATGATATGGCTCGGAAAATCAGGAACAAATCAAGATTTCTGAAATTAATGTCCCAATGAACCTGGTTATTTAATTGTGTGGTTAAGAAACTCAGAAAGTAAATTAATCAATCAGATGCAATATATGAAAGTAATTATGAACTTTTTGTGACATGATTTTAGTTTAGTACAAGTATGTATAGTTGAGATCAATAGGTGCTAATCAAATATTAATGTTAGGTGCATGGTAGATATGATCAACTTTGTTTCCTGCATTTTTGTCTTCATAATGCACCCTTTCTTTCTTCATTGTTGAAAATTTTTGAACCAAATTTGTGTACTCTACTGTCACGCCCCAAGATTAGTGAGCAGTTGTACAGAAAAACAAACTGAAGAGATAGTTGATTGCGATAGATATATTTGTCGTGTGAATGGAAGTAAAACAATCACCGGTCTTATGACAAGGACCATTTGGTGACTGCAATGTTATTGGAAGTCAGTTAGTAATCAAAAGGGTAAACCCCGTTTCAATGGATGATCTATTTATTGCTCATCTCTGTTCCAAAATGCAGGAAAGCTTTGTTTTGTTTGTATTTTGCTACATTGTGCTCTTCTATTTTGAACACAGGAAAGATTTTATTTAGAACTTTCATATCTTTGCAAATTCCGTTGTCTCTTTCCCATCATGGCCTTTCCTGAAGAAATACTTCACATAGTCCGAGTAGAGAACCTGCTGCTTGTACATCAGTTTCTCTCCACTCTCGAGCACTTCAGCTAGGTCTAGGGTTCAGAAAGATTGGCACCGACACCCTATTCTTGCTTGCATTAGCAACCACACGATGCTCGATGCTCTTGCATCAATCATTACTCATTATTTGAAGTGGTTAGCATGAAGTTCAAAATTTGGTAAGTTGGTCAATAGAGTGCTGACACGCAGGCGGGGAGCGTGTCAGCACTCTATTGGCCAATTGACCAACTTACCAATTTTTGAACTTCATATTAACCGGATCCATTTGGAGTGCATCCCCAAAGATCGATCCGCTAATAGGTGGGACATGGATCCAACTATTTGTCTCAAATTTTCGTATGTATAGTTCCCCGATGTTGTCTTGAAGGAGGAAAGTTAGTGTGGAGACATCCGAGTGACGGACGCCCTACTCCTACAGTGAGCTCAGGGTTAAGGAATATGGGATAGTAGTTTAGGTTAATCCACTTTGATCCCATTAAAAGTGATTATTTTGTTTCGTCCATCTTCACATTCAACCATTTCATTAGGACCTTTAGCAGCAAACGTGGAACCATTATAAATGGGCCTTGCAAAACAGGTAACACTTCCATGGCCATTTGGTTGCTTAGAATAATGGAAAATGGAGGGTGTGGACCAAATATTCTAGTTTATAGCACCATCATTCATAGTTTGGGTAATGACATAATAATAGAAAACATGATTTATTAATAGATTTTTTACACATTTTTATTGATATACAATGCGTAAATTCACCATTGGTGCATAATTTTTTTTGCCTAGTTTATTCATAGAATCATTGTACAATTATGGTTGGCTATAATTAATATATGTTGAAATAGTAAATATACATTCAACAACAGTTTTATATTTGTTTTACTAACTTTAAATTTTCAGCAACATTTATTATTCCGAGGATATAATTATTGCATTGACATTATTAATTATTTTAATTTATAGTAAATTATATATATATATATATATATGTAGTGTGTAGTGTTGTGAGAGTGATTAAGACTAAAATTCGACAGAGGGATAAGGATGATATAATTTTATTTAAAGTGTAAGTTTGACTTACAACTGTTTTTGGTGGTTGGGAAGTTTTTAAGGGAAATGGAGATGGACATGATGAGAATTTAAGAGATATTTATCGTTTATTATTAAATATCTTTTTTTGGTGCTATTCATTATTAAATGTCTTGTTAATTTTGTTGTTGATTAAAAAAATTATTATTACTAGACTATTATCACTATATTTCAAAACTCAAAAGGAAGGCCCATATAAATGGGCCATCAGCCATACATATCTAAACAATACTTTCTGTGCACAAATAGAAAAAATGGGTCATAAGCCATTCTTATCATTTTGAGCTTGCTCCTGTAGTAATGGGCCCAATATTGGGTCGGCCCAATTTCTTATCATTTTGAGCTTGATCGTATATTGATGGACCCTATATTGGATTGGCCTTGTTTTCCGGTGGGAGTTGGCCATATGGTGATTTTGTTGTGGGAGACGTATGGGTCTACCCTAGTTTTCTGTTCTGTTTTGCGGATTGGTGATGTTTGTGCCAAACACGCCTTCTGATTTTGTATGCATTTAGATTGCGCAGTCCGATGTGTGATTGCCTGTGTAGCGTTATTTTGATTGCATGTCTGACATTATTTGACTTGTCTGTGTGACAAGATATATTTCTTTTTTGTTCTGAGGTCGGTATAAAATAACACCCAACCATTTGTTTTAGCCTATTATTTCGTTGTGTTAATTTTGTTCGTTTCAATTCAGTTTAATTAATTGAGTTAGTTATTTCAATTCATTATTTTTGTACTCTATATCCATATTGGGCATTTGACTTAGGCTGTGTTTTCCTTCAGGCGCCCAACCCAATCAAGGGGATTAAGGGCACGTGTGATGAGAGCTCCTTTTTTCCAATGGTTTATATATGTATTATGTTTAGTGTTTAGGTTGTGATACATTGGTTGACTTGAAGTTGTAATAATTATCTTAGATTGTAGTTTAAACCATTTTAACTTTTATTACGGTTTGATTTGTGGCATTTATCAGTTATTAGAGACGTTCATTTTGTGGCATAGAGCCCTCGATTTGTTTTGTAGTTTTGTTATGTTTTCTACGTACCCCCTTTCTATTTCGGAAAGGGGGTTTTACACCATTGCTGTGTTTCTTACTAAATATCCAATTTGAATCACCTCTGTAATTGTTTGCTGGGAACAAAATCCAGAAGATTTTAGCTCCATAATCAGGTCTCTTTCTCTTTTTTTCTCTCTTGATTATATATATATATGGTGTGTATATCTACATATAGTTGATTATTGAAGGACTGAAGCTGATTTTAAGCTCAATAAATTGCAGAAATGGAGTTACTTTCAGCAAGGCATCTGATTTCTACAGCTCAAAAGACATTACCCTTCACAAACCCTTTAACCCCTTTTCATATAAGAAGGATCGTCTCTCAAGCTCGTCACTTTCACTTTCTTCTTTATTCCAAAAAGTCAGCTTATCAAGGTAAAGAGTTTTGTGGATATATACAACTACAGTAAATTTTGGTGTTTTAATATTTGAGACATTATGGATTGCCCTTTTATTTTTATTTTTTGTAGGAATCAAAGTGATTTTGAGTATAGAGCTTATGTTTCTTTGCATCTTTTTTACTCCATTGTCATTCAATTCTTAACTAGATAGAGTACAATTTAAGTGGCTGTTTTTTGTTTTTTGTTTCTTTTTTTAGTTTGATATGATTAAATTAATCTTTAGTTGCTATTAGCTGATAATTAAATGATTTAAGGCTAAATAAACGGTAAACCAATAAATACCACTAAATTTTCTAATTTGCTGGGGGCAATATTAATCTATGTTATTGGCTGCGACATCGGTTGGTAGGGAAATATTTTTTATGCATTGTCAAAATTCTTACTATTTCATGTGTATGATATTTTCGTCGAATATGTCTTTGTTAAGATACCGATACTCATTCAGATATGGTACTTTAAGATCCTTGAACAAAATCTACCTACACGTCAGCAGTTAAAAAAGTACCTTCTAAAGGCTGCAAGATATAATTTTTAATAGTTATCTACAAACAAATTAATTTTCATGTAGCATCTAAATGCAGGCATATTTATTGATAGTTCCTGTTATGATTTACAGACTTTGTATTCACAAGTTCATGACAAGTCTTTTGGATTACACAAACTTGATTCGAGTATTTTCTATTGGAACTTTAGTTCTAAATAATTTGGGATGTTGTGCTTAGGATTGGGCTACCTGCAGTGTTTGTACAACTGTATGAGATATGTTCCTCATGCGGGCCACTAAAGGTGTTTTGTCCTGCCACTTCCATGCTAAACTATAATCTGCCATTCTTCAAGTTGCATGGGATTCCATTCCTTTCCACTTAGATATTTCATTATTTCAGATAAATTTAAATTTTTTTTATAGTATTTCCTATTTAGCACAAGTTACTCTGATGTTATAGTGATTCATAGTGTGTGTATGGTGGATATGTTTGTCAATCAATAGCCTTATGCGCCTTCCTTCATCTTTCATGCAACCTTTCAATTGAACCATTTTTTGTTAAAAATCCAGCTGTTAAGTTTTATCTGTCTGAGGAAGCTTTAAGCATTGTTTTAAAAAGATTTAGCTGGTGGAGCCGCGGAGGGGGGGGGGTACATAGAGCTTAGGCTGCCTAGGAGTTTTCCTAGGTACTTTTTTTACTATATATTTGTATTATTGTATACAAGTGAATTCATTTCTTCAAACAAAATAACATATTGTTATCAATTATCTACATATTGTAATGAGAACATCAATGTCTTAAAAGGGATGATGTTGAATTGCTTCCAATGAAAATTAAAGGACATTTCATTTGTAACAAGCATATTATTGCTTCCAATAAAATACAAGGAGAATTATATAAAGCACATATTAGGTGTAGAGATTCTAAATTGTAATTTTCCATGAAAAAAATATGCTCTTTATATTTAGACCTATACTGTCTCTATGATTGCTTATGAAAATCTTGCGCACCCAGGCTGCCAACTAGACCAAATCAAGGTGTTTTGAGGGCCCATTTTGCCTAGGCAGTTAGAACACTGGTCTTACCATAGTAAAGATCAAGTGATTGGCCATAAGAAAATAATGAGCTCTGCTCCTAGCTGTAACTGCCTGTTTTATGACCTGTTCAAATTGTATACCATGGTATGGGAATAGATATTATTGGTAATACTTTGGTGTTCTAAGTATGACACAATTTTTGATAATTAGAATAGGCTACAAATGCGCGTATTATTTTTCTGTGAGAGAGAGAGAGAGCATGTCTCAACTCATGAACGTATTGTTTACGTAAGAGGTCATGATTACACCCCCTGTATTAGTCATTCGTTTTGAATTTTGTTGACATATGTTTATTGTTCTCAACTCTCTCTTCTTGTTTCCATTTATCAGGTCAGTGGAGACTAGGGGGGTGCGAGTTTAAGCATTATTTGTCAATCACCTCCTCCACTAGAAGCAAATCAAAAACCGGATGATTTGTTTGTTGGTTTCCGTTATGATTTTGCAACGGAAGATATCGTGCTAGGAGAGGGAAGTGGCAATTCAATGACGGAACTTAAACCTTGCTTAGTTACGGAGTTTTCTGGGGACAACTTTACCTTGCTAAGTGAAAATATCTCGCAATCATCTTCAACTGAGACTCTCAATATATCAGATGAAGAAAGCACGAGAGAATATGCAGATTTAAAGAACTCGTTGTTACTTTATGATGCACTGCTTATCTTTGCTGGTTCAGCTATTGTGTCCTTTTCTTCGGGGGGAAAGTGCTGCATTTTCATTCTTAACTGGTGGAATTGGTGGCTTCCTATATCTGTTACTTTTACAAAGGTCTGTTGATGAATTGCCAGCTCCGGATTCTACTACAAGTAACAAGACGAGGAAATCTCATCAATCTTTTGGAAGCTTAATGTTGGCGTTGACATTTTCAGTTATTGCGGTGAAATTTGGTTCAGGAAATGATACCATGGTGGTGACGCCAAAAGAACTTGTATTCGGAATGATGGGATTTCTTGTATGCAAAGTTGCTGTTCTAAAGGAGAGCCAGTGATGCAATATTTTTAAATCATTACATGTCAAGCATATAGAAGTGTATATTGTACATACATAATGTATATATATTACAGATAATGTATCTAATACAACATCACAAGCTCAAAAGCAGGCTCATACCTATTATACAAGCCTAGATACACAACATAATAACTTCAGAAATCAGGTTACTGCTTGTTACAATTGCACAAGGTTGGTATTGTAATAAGATCATTATTTATAAGGGCTTTCATGCCTTTCAAGTATGGATAGGACAGTTAGTATAAATATAGTAGCTTAGTTAGTAGGCTGGGTAAGAAAGGCTAGTTAACAATTTTTCTTCTCTTAGCTCTGTAATGGTATTTTAGCTGATGAATGAATATATTGAAATTCTCCAGATTGTGAATTTTGTGAAACTCCGTCATTGTTCTGCTTCAATTTTCTGGTTTGACTCCTCCACTTCTTTTCGATTTTTCAAAAACGGTTGTAGTGATTTTCGTTTTTTTTCTTCTCTCTCGATCTGTATTTGTTCTGCTATTGGATATATACACATAATTCAGTTGTTTGTTTGATTGTTGAACACAAATCTACTTCAAATTCATCATACTTCACACCTTCCGTTGTATGCTTCTACATATTTCTGGAAAAAAATTCCTGATTGGTATCTTCCGCGATCAAGTTTGATTTTAGGGTTTTCATACCTTGTGTTGCTTGATTAATTGATTGTGGAATTAGGTTGTTGATTGTGTTTTGATTAAAGCCTTGGTTTTCTGATTGACTTGTGTTGTTGATATGGCTGGGACAATTGCTTCTTCTTCTACAGAGTCACAAACTCTTGAATTTTTCATAGATTCTAATATGCATCTATTGTTCATACACAATAATGACCATCCTAATCTTGTGTTGGTTAATAAGAAGCTCAATGGAACTGATAATTTTGTAACATGGAAGCGTTCTATGCAAATTGCTCTGTCTGCTAAGAATAAAATGAGTTTGGTCAATGGAATGTATAAGGAACCTCATAAGGATTCATCTCTGCATCCACTATGGGATAGAGCAAATGATATGGTCATAGCCTAGATTTTTAATGCAGTATCTAATGAGAATAGTAACAGTTTGAGTTATGTAACCACTGCTGCAGCTGTTTGGACAGAACTGAATGAGAGGTTCTCCTCTTGATGATCATAGAATTTTTCTGATGGAGAAGGACCTTCATAAATTGGAACAACAAGATAGTTCAGTGGAAATTTACTATCACAAGCTCAAAGGTTTATGGGATGAAACTAATGCTATTGAAACATTAAATTCTTGCACTTGTCCTTGTGTTTGTGCTTTTGGTAAAGATCATGAAAAGAAGGTTCAAAGGAAGCAATTGATGCAATTCTTGATGGGGCTTCATGAAAGTTATACCGTCATTCGAGGGCAAATTTTATTAATGAATCATTTGCCTACTGTCAATCAGGCTAATGGTATGATCAAGCAAGAGGAGACTCAAAGACAAGGATACATTTCATCTCTTCCAGATAGTATGGTACTTGCTTGCTAATTCAGTTCATAAACCAGGCACAACTAATTCTAATGCAGGACCATTATCTGCTCATTCTAAGACTTCACATTCTTATGACTCTACCACTGGTGCCACACTTGTCACACAGGACAAGTTTGATCAGCTGCAACTTCACCTTAATCATGTCATGTCATTGTTAAGCAACAAATTTGCATCTAGTACTTCACCTGAAGATCATTTGATTTCTCAACACATGGCAGGTATGTCATGTTCTTCCTTTTCGCTGGTTGCTAATGTAGTCTACACTGCAAATACTTGGATGATTGATTCAGGGGCTACAGATCACTTATGTAATTCAATGCATTACATGCATGATGTTTCCCCAGGTTTAAATCCAATATCCATCTGTTTACCTAATGGGCAAGTTGTGTTTGTTACTCACATAGGTTCAGTTTATATTAATCAGGATCTTCTTTTGACCAATGTTTTGTTTGTTCCTAAATTTCAATACAACTTACTCTCCATTTCTAAGTTCATTTCTCAGTACCATTGCAATGTACAATCCCTAAACAACACTCGTGTCTTCCAGGACCTACACAAGAAGAAGGTCCTAGTTATTGGAGAGCTCCATAATGGTCTCTATCTGCTTCAGTCAATCCCTTTTTCTGCTAGTCATTTCCACGACACCACTGTTGCTGTTGGCCTTTCTTCATCTCTGAAGTTCCATCAAAGATTAGGCCATGCTTCATTGTCTTCTTTAAATAAGATAGATTCTCTGTCATTTTATTTTCCTATTTCATGTAATAAGCATGGGAACAATTGTGCTATATGTCCTATTGCTAAACAACACAAGCTACCATTTCCAACTAGTGTAATTTCTACTACTTCATGTTTCCAGCTCATACATTGTGATTTGTGGGGTCCATATAGGACCACCACTATGAATGGTTGTAAGTATTTTCTTACCGTAGTGGCTGATTTTTCTAGAGATGTTTGGACTATTCTCATTCCTACTAAGCAACATGTTCATCATTTGCTTAAATCCTTCTGTGCTTATGTTCAAAATCATTTTCATATCTCTGTTAAAATTTTGAGAAGTGATAGGGGTACTGAATTTTTTAGTACAGAAGCTAAATTCTTTTTAACTAATTTGGGAATTACACATCAAAGCTCTTGTTCTGACACTCCTCAACAAAATGGAGTGGTTGAGAGAAAGCATCAAACATTATTGGAAATTTTCAGAGCTCTAAGATTTCAATCTGGTCGCCCAATTCATTACTGGGGATTTTGCCTTCTAACTGCTACTCATATAGTTAACAGGCTTCCTTCTTCTGCTATTTCTTACAAAACACCTTATGAAGTCTTATACAATTCTTCTCCCCAGTATGATCATCTCAAAGTTTTTGGGTGCCTTTGTTATGCTTCTTATCATACTTCTGACAAATTTGTCATTCTTCAATCCATTTCTACTACTCCAGTCCAGTCCAAATTTACTTTGTCCAATTTTGTGTCTTATCACCACATTAGTCCATCACAATCATTTTATTAATGCTATCTCCAATATTACTGAACCACATACTTACAAACAAGCCATTAAGGATACAAAGTGGATTGAGGCTATGGATAAAGAAATAGCAGCTTTACAGAAAAATAACCTTACTTCATTACCTAAAGGCAAGCAGACAATTGGGTGTAAATGGGTCTATAAAATCAAGCAGCACTCAGATGGATCTATTGAGAGGTTTAAAGCAAGACTTGTAGTTAAGGGTTATACACAGACAGAGGGCATTGACTATCAAGAAACCTTTGCTCTAGTTGCTAAAATGGTTACAGTTAGAGCTTTACTTTCTATAGCTGCCTCTAAACAATGGATTGTGCAACAACTGGATGTCAATAATGCCTTCCTGCATGGGGACTTATTAGAGGAAGTCTACATGGATATTCCTCGGATATATTCCACCATCTTTAGTTCCACTAGTCTGCAAACTCAATAAGTCTCTCAATGGACTTAAACAAGCTTCCCGACAGTGATTTTCCATGTTAACTGATTCTTTATTACAACTTGGCTACACTCAGTCCAAAGCAGACTATTCATTGTTCACTTTCACTTCTTCTACCAAGTTCATAGCTTTCTTAATCTATGTTAATGATATTTTAGTGGCTGGGAATGACAAGCATTCCATTGACTCTTTAAAGACTTTCTTATATACTGCTTTTAGTATCAAAAATTTAGGTGATATCAAATACTACCTTAGAATTGAAGTCCTGTCCTCAGATCAGCTAAAGGTTTTCATTTGAATCAGCGCAAATATGACTTGGATCTTATTTCAGATGCTGGTCTCACAGATGCTAAACCACTTACAATTTCACTAGATCAGAACTCTATTTTTGACAATGTTACTGGTGATTTAATTTCTGATCCTTCTCATTATCGACAGTTAGTGGGCAGGCTTTTATACTTGACCATCATAAAGCCTGATTTGTCGTATTCAATTCAAACTCTAAGTCAGTTTATGCAAGCCCCAAGAACTCCTCATTTACAAGTTGCACACAGATTGTTGAGATATTTGAAACTTTCCCCGGGGCAAGGTTTGTTCTTACCAGCCAATAATCATTCGCAACTTCAAGCATATTGTGATTGTGACTGGGGTGGATGCAAAATAAGTGGACGATCAGTCTCTCGTTTTTGTATGTTGTTGGGTGATGCCTTAATCTCTTAGCATCCTAAGAAACAAAGTGTGGTTTCCAGGTCTTCCGCAGAAGCTGAATATAGATCTTTAGCAACAGCTGGTTGTGAAATTATATGGCTTATTAATCTTCTAAAAGACCTACAGCTTCCAATCCTGTTCAACATGCCAGAACTAAACATATAGACCTTGACTGCCACTTTATTCGAGAGAAGATCCACCAAGGTTTGCTGGTTCCCACTTATATTCCTTCCAAACTTCAACTTGCAAATATATTCTCCAAGTCTCTTGGCAAAACTCTGCACTGGTTTTTTCTCAGCAAGTTGAGGGTTCTAAATCCTTTCCACCCATCAACTTGTGGGGAGGGTATTACAGAAAATGTACTTAATACAACATCACAAGCTCAAAAGCAGGTTCATACCTGTTATACAAGCCTAGTAGATACACCACATAACAACTTCAGAAGTCAGGTTACTGTTTGTTACAATTGCACAAGGTTGGTATTGTAATAAGCTCATTATTTATAAGGGTTTTTATGTCTTTTAAGTATAGACAGGACAATTAGTTAGTAAGCTGGGTAAGAAAGGCTAGTTAACAATTTTTCTTCTCTTAGCTCTTTAATGGTATTTTAGCTGATCAATGAATATATTGAAATTCTCCAGATTGTGAATATTGTGAAATTTGTCTATATACATGAAAGAGAGATAGATACCTGCCTAAATTTTATCAACCAACTTTGATAAGTATTAATTATAAAATATTTTCTATCACGTGAAAAAAAAAGTAGTATTTATAAAACAAATTAAATGGAAAAGTACTCCAATTGGTAGGTAATAAAAATGAAATCCTTGGTACAATATTAAGCATTAGTGTGATTTTAATTTGTCCATTTTTTAAGTCTTATATAAACATCTTGTGACTTAATAAACACGCATGTATTTTGATGTTTGAGATACAAATGAAGAAATATATATTATATGGTTTAAAAATGGTTCCATTGATTTTATTTTCTCTTAGGTGAGAGACAGTAGCGGACCCACTCATTATTCATGTGAATGGTTATATGTGTTAACGTCAAGATTCGTCTACGCGTCTAAATCGTTCAATCCTGCACAGAAACGAAATCACACTTGAATCCGCAGGCTGAATAAGGTTTTAACAATGGAACCTTAATGCTCTAGTACTGTAAATAAAGTTGTGTGTACCTTAGAACTAATATATAGCCTTGTATTTATAGTGATCACATCACCTTTTCCAAATCCTTCCCCGTATAGAATTCTTCATTAGGTAGGTACCTTAATGGGATTGAACTCAATCCTCCTAAGGAAAGGAAGTCAGATTATATCCTGACACTTTCCTCAGGTGTGGGAAAATTCCTCCACGCGGACTATGTCCCACCGTATCATCCGGGTCCAAATAATCACACCCCAACAATGTGGAAATGTCAGTTGCCTTAATTAAATCATGCATAGACAAATTCCTCCTTTATGGTCAACTAATTTATAATTAAGAAAATGGGTTTTTTCTTAATTATTAAAAATAGTAAATCAATAGACTAAGTACAGTGACAATGACAAATCCATTCATTAAAATAAAAAGAAAAATACATATACATATATATATATATATATATATATATATATATATATATATATATATAAATTAGCGTATTAATTGTGACGATTAACTCAAGGAATTAAGGTTTAAATGAAGTAGGTTTTAATTACATATTTAAAGTATTGTTATCCTCAGCATGTTCACATATATATTTAGTAGCTTAATTGGCCACCACTTGGCAACAATAAATAAAAATTAAACCAAATCCAAACAAGTCAGTCGAGGGCAAAGCCTGTAAAAATAATAGATAATTAAGGGGTATCAATGGTGATGAAGATCCTCATTTGGTGGCCATAACATGACAAGCCTTAGAATGTGTTTGGCTAGATGTCATAACATGACAAGCCTTAGAATGTGTTTGGCTAGATGTGACATATATATATATATATGGGACAAAAAAAGCACCTACATTTCTCTATTACCAATTATTCCATCCATTGCAAACATATATATGATCGATATAGATTTCTTAAAAGTCAATTAAAATATTTGTAAATTTAAAAGTTAATATGAATTCTTTTTAACTTTTATTAATAAAATTACCATTATTATAAATTATATACAAAATGCTAGTAATTATGATATTTATTATTTTTAAATTTAATTAAATAAATCATGTTAACTTTGAATTTAAAACCGTCTCGTACTTTTAAAGTGTTACGATTGTTTTTATATTTTGAAATAAATTTCAACATATATATTAGAAATACTTTACATAACCATCCAAATCAACGTGGATCATTACCTAATTTTAAACTCTTGTAATCTTGGATGATATTTTGCTATCGCAAAATAACTTTATCTTATTGTATATTTGTCTCATATATATCTATTGTATGCTTAGTTAAACAAATTATATTCAACAAAAATACAATTACTTTTTGAGTTGCTAGTCTTTACCCTAAAAATAAAACTTGTGTCAATCTTTGCATGGCTTTGGTAGGTAAGTAGAGAAACATTGAGATAGATATTTATAGTTTTGTATTCAAGAAAGAAGGGAGTTGTTAGCATGAAGTTAACGTTAGTCAATTAACCAATACAATGTCGACACGCAGGCCGAGATGTGATCTCTTTCTCTCTGCGTGTGAGCACTGTATTGGTCAATTGACCAATTAACTTACCACGTCGAAGTTAACTTCATGGTAACCGGATCCAAGAAAGAAACACACATAGGGAATTATATAGTATTTATATCATTGAATCCTTCACCTTATAATGACTTGTTATTAAGTTTTGAGACAAAAGGGAATCTATACATATCACTAGTTGTTGATTCTATGCATTATTATCCTTAAAACTCTCCCTTCTTTCTTTTCATTTATTTGATCATCGTAATAGACATAGCCAAATGAGGTCAACATTAATTTCAGTAGCAGCTAAGCCTTGCATAGAAAATCAAAGCAATGGAAAAAACCATTTCTTCTTGTTTCATAAATCCGCAAGAGTTGAGGCAACCATAGCAGCTCCCAAGAGGAAAAGTAGTTCCACAATTTTCCCAGAATTATCTGTACAAAGTATTCCCCACACCGATCTACATGTACGCGAAATTGTCAAGAGGCAAACAAAGAGCTTTGTCGCGGATGATTTTGATCAATATCATTCCTGTCGAAAGCCTCAGTTTCATCCTGCATTTTTGGAAGAAGCTTATGAACAGTGCAAGAACATTTGTTCCGAATATGCAAAGACATTCTACTTGGGTACAAATTCTTTTTGTGATAAAGTCGTGTCGATTCTTGGTTTCTTCCTCGGTAAAATTATGTTTGTAATATGTTCTTGTGAAATAGAAACGGAAAAAAGTCAAATAAGACTTCCATTAAATACTGAGGGAGGACCGACCATATGTGATGGGTTTTGATTTTTATATTTAATTTTGCAGGAACTTTGCTAATGACAGAGGAGAGACAGAAAGCTATATGGGCAATTTATGGCAAGTGAATTGTTAATAAATTTGGAAGCAAATTCAAGGAAATTATATTATTACATTTCAGTCTTAGGGGCCGAGGGGAACCTCCATGGGAAGTAGTAGTTGTCGGCCCCTAAGACTGTAAATATTTGGAGTCTCTTTCGCAATCATTTTGACACAAATAATTGCATGTTTTTTACAGCACTTTTCCATTCGTTTTCACTAAGCAAAATTAGGCCCAAATGATGAAGTAGTTTTTATGTTTTGTTTGCAGTGTGGTGCAGGAGGACTGATGAGCTGGTTGATGGTCCAAACGCTGCCTATATGAGTTGTGCTGTTCTTGATAGGTGGGAGGAGAGACTATATGACATCTTCAATGGCCGCCCCTTTGATATGCTTGATGCTGCACTTGCTCATACCGTTGGCAAGTTCCCCCTAGACATTAAGGTAAGCCTAACAATTTTCTTATTTTATTTTATATGTTGGGTTCAGGCTAAATATGTATAATTATGGTTTTTGATTTCTAGCCTTTTGCGGACATGATAGAGGGCATGAGAATGGACACGAGGAAAAGTAGATACAAGAATTTTCAAGAACTCTACCTTTACTGCTACTACGTGGCCGGAACAGTTGGGTTAATGAGTGTTCCGGTTATGGGTATTCCACCAGAATCTCCTGTTTCTGCACAAACTATTTATGATGCAGCCCTGTATTTGGGCATTGGTAATCAACTCACAAACATTCTTAGGGATGTTGGAGAAGAGTAAGCCATGCCATGCCATGCCTAACAAACTTTGTTGGTTGCTGCTTTATTTTTACTCTCTTGCTTTTATATATATAAGTGAGTCCCATATTCTCTGCGTCCCAAAATGAGACTTCATTTTTTATACACTCGTCTTGCAGTGAATAGATCCTGAATGCAACACTTTTTTGCACGAAATTTGACATTTGCTATAGAAATAGATGCTTTTATATTACTCCTCTTTTCCCCCAAATACGAGTCGCATTTTCTTGTTTTTCTCTCCGTCCCAAAATGAGAGTCCATTTTCTGTATTAAAAATGCTATATCTTTCGAAAAGTTACCCTGAATAGTTCCTGGATGCAACATTTTTTCTGTACGAAATTTGACATTTCCTATAGAAATAGTTGCATTCCTATAGAAAAATATTGTATAGATTTGTTCGGTCGGTGCAACTTTGTAGGGGACACATCATACTCTTTCTACGTATAGTGTGTATTCAGTGGCCATGTATAACTTGTGGGGTCAATTGACCCTATTGAATTTTTTTTTGACTTTATAATGTAAGGTAAATTTTTAAAATTTTAAGTATTATATATAAATAGACCCCACTAAAAGTTTATAAATTTTCTATTATATGGGTTCAAATTGAAAATTTATAACTTTGTCAATCAAATTTTAACCACATACGACTCCTATCCTCTCAATATATGCATATCTCTCTATAATATTTTAAACTAAATAATAATCTAATTTATATTTTTTTTATAAATAAATAATAAATTACTTATTTATAAACAGTTGTGATTAAAAAAGTCTACTATGAGTCAATATTATATACCATATATTATTACTTATTATATTTTCATTGTAATATAGTGTATATATATATGTGACCTGAAAGTATAAAGTATTAAAAAAAATTGGCTCAGGGTCGCTGCCCCCGAACCCCGCCAAATTATTTGTAGCTTAGTATAATTTTGACCCCACTGTCAAAACATCCTGACTTCGCCACTGAGTGTGTTTCTAGTTACATGGGATTTGGAGCGTTTAGTTCGTTTGGAAGTCCAAACACACTTGAAAATTTATTTGTTTAAAAACAACTTATTTCAAACACAACTTATTCACTCGCAACATAGAGAGTTTAGGGCTCAAGCGCAACACACAAAAATAATGTAGTGGTTTGAAAACCCTACACTGTAAACAGTAGTAACTGATCAAAAGTGAAATGAGGTTCAGAATTTACCCATTAATGAAAAGTTATTATGCCCAACTTGAATATCAATCATGTTACTGAAATTAAGTTAGAAATTTAATAATGAAAGTGAGGACTTATATTTCAAATGCATGATTTTCTAAAATGTGACTCTCTCATTTTGAAGCTAATTGATATACTTAAATTATGCACCTTTCAGTACATTGAGAGGGAGAATTTATCTTCCACAAGACGAGCTGGCGCAATTTGGGTTAACTGACGAGGATGTTTTCTCAAGAAAAGTGAGCAACAAATGGAGACAATTCATGAAAGAGCAGATTACAAGGGCAAGATATTATTTCAACCAGGCAGAAGAGGGAGCCTCTCAGCTTGACAAAGATAGCCGTTGGCCGGTAATTACGTGAACGTCCAAATCTTCTTTTTTGTGCTTTCTAATCTTGTTTGTCTTAGAATCAACTTATTTCAAACACAACTTATTTAACTTAGAAACCCAACGTTTGGAATTCAAATACACCGCACCAAAATGAGTGTGCCAAGTTTGGTGCATTTGAATGCACGTACTGAACGCTACCACTGCAAAAATGCAAGCGCTAGTAACCAAACAACCTCTTTATCCTTTTGGTAACTACTACCTCCGTCCAAATAGTAAATCAATCACATTACAAATGGACGGCTTAAAATAATTCACAAACCCATGAGACAATTAAAGCAGTTAACACACATACCAATACAGGCAAAATAAAAAGTAAATGTATACTCTCTCCTCTTATTTGATAGCCTATGTCATCCTTTTGGGGACGGACGAAGTATAGGATCTTCATTTCATTTACATAAAAAGTAACTGTAAAAATAGAAACAACTATTACACAATAAATCGCTAAAAATTAGAGTTGTAAACGAACAAAATTATTCTCGAACAGGCTCGTGTTGAGCTCGTGTAATCTAATAAGTGCTTTTGTTGTGGTGATTATGCAGGTTTGGTCATCTCTAATGTTGTATAGGAATATATTGGATGCAATAGAGGAGAATGAGTATGACAACTTGACAAAGAGAGCCTATGTTGGGAGGACTAAGAAGCTTCTCACGTTACCTCTGGCATACTCCAAATCACTATCAATCTCCACCCCTGATGTTACACAATCAACCTATTTGGTGAGTCGTTTATCAGGTTCCAATGTTGTTTATCAGGATGATCTTGAGCAATCATTGTTACTGCCATTGGGGAATTGAATGCCATAGCAATATTTTTCCTCTAGAATTACCACTATATGCAGCAGCCAGCATAAATGAAGTTTAGCCGCTCAAATTGTTAATAAGTTTTCAGTTATTTTTGGCATTGCAAACTGAGGGTCCTGTCGACCATCCATCTTGAACAGAATGATAGTTTCTAAACTGTTGCTCCAAGGATTAGCTCAGCTCAGCTCAGCTAGTGGAGGAGGACCAACACAGTGTTATTGAGTTTTAAAATGGACAGAATAATAAGATTTTATATCCAATTATTTTATTATTGAATTTTGTTTATGAACTGAAACAATTGGAACTCGACAGAAAACTATTTGGATGAAAAAACAAATAGCACAACTAAATCTTTTATAATCCATATTGTACCCTCTACATTATAATAATGTAAACACAGTTTAAAAGAAAAGCTTTGAGGTCACAAGTAATTTCTCATATCGGTATGGGCATAAATATATCTAAAAGCAAATTCTTGATCCAAACATAAAAGTTGCATCAGAACCCATCCAGTAACCATTTTTAGCATTAATACCAAACAAAAAATAACAGCATAGAGACCACCAAAAGTTATGTCATCTAAACAGCCAACCCAAAATGCATAAACAGCCCTTCTATATTGAAAGAAGAACCATCCCATCCACACAGCTACTACTAGGCGAAAAATAACCAAAATACTTAAACAGGTCGAGTCAACAACTAGTAAACAAAATAATTAAAAGCACCCTCTAAAAGATTGAAAAGATAAAAACACGAAAAATATTTTTGCATCTACGTAAAACCCCACCCCCAAATGGTCCCTCCTACACTGGACATAAATGAACATAACTAGAGGTTAAATGGAATGACGAGAGAGGATTCCCCATTTTTAAGCAGGAAATGGTACAGTATGCAGCAAGCAGTCTCGCCAGCTCCTCTGCCTCGTCCGCAGTAGCACCATCCAGTTCCAGGATAATAACTGAATCTTTGTATATGTTACACTGCCCATTTTACATGATTTTCACTACCCACTTCAGCATAGTTAACTATCACTGCAAATATTTTTGGTAGCTCCCAAACACACACAGCAATTAGCAGGCACTCACAGCTCCAAATTTTAGAAACTAACTCTACTGCATCATAGGAAATAGTCTGGTATTCTTCGAGTTACATCAGGCTCTCCCCTCCTGGGAGCTGGTTCAAACTGCGGTAGGAAATAATATTTGATTTAGATCTGAGATTTTTTGTTTTAGATTTGCACTACAGAACTCAAAAGCGTGTCTGAGGGGAGGCATGTTCTTGCATACATAGTTGTTAAGGCGTCGTCTAGGCGTCCAGACGATGAAAAAATGATCCGGCGATGGGCGCCTTGAGGTGGAGCTGCTAAGGCGTGCGCCTTGAGACGCCTTGGGACGCCTTAGCAGCGCTGTCTCAATCAAAATATTTTACAATTCTAATCCATTAACCCATGACTCATCGATTAAAAACCAGGGAGAAAGGAAATAAAACCTTAAAAAACTTATCAGTAATCGGATTCAACACATCTTTATCAGACTACATATTTGTGTGATGCTTGCAACTTTATTTTCTATGTGGTGTTTGTTGAATTCCTCATTTATTTTACTAATTTTTAATATCAAGTGTTTTGCTTTTGGATTGTTATTGCCAAGTATTTACATAATTACGCCTTTAATGTTATTCCATAGTGTTGTTATGTTTTGAGTTTTAATGCATATGAAATTTTATTGTCAATATACTTGTTAAGTAAAATAAATAATATATTAATTGCACATTGTAAACGACTTGTCGCCATACGAACGCCATGGCGGTCGCCTTGTCGCCTAGGCGTCCAGACAGTCGGCTACCGTCATGACTCGCCGTGACAACTATGCTTGCATATAAGCATGGGTTTGTTTTAAGCATGGGTTTGAGAGAGAGAGAGAGAGAGACCTGAATGAAGGTGTGTCCTTTGCAATCATCTACTTCTAAAATGGATGCCATGTTTCCACATCGATAACAATAATTTGGTGCACTAAATATAGTAACCACCTTTTGCTCCTGTCAAAAGAAAAAATGTAAGGGTCCATCAAAATCCTAGCGGTCAAGCAAATACTAATAATACGAAACAGCTTCCAAGAGTTTCAGAGTTTCCATAAGTAGTTACATGGCCCCAGTTGAATCCCTCCATAACCAGCTGATGTGCTCTAGCAATAAGCTTCAAGTTGTTGGTATGATTAAATTGCTCAGATATATCCTGTCGGAATACAAAGTGACCATAGATATAACTTAACCCTCCTCGAGATATGAAATCCACAAATCAAAGCAAAGAGAGAACTAGAAAAATACTTGGCCAAAAGTATATCCAGCACCCCTGGGCGAGATACCCCAACCACAACGATCATCAGGGTCAGACCATAAGAGATCACACATAGGTCCCTCGTGGGGAACTTCTTGAACACGATCAAAATTCCGTATATTATCAAGGGTTTCAATTGAAGGTGACAACCCGCCGTGGAGACAAAATATTTCTGATTCAACCTAGAAATTTACAATATAATAGTGTCAGGATCGGAAGTATGAAATCATAGACAAGGAAGATAGCATCACCCAAGAGATCAAAGAATTGCAATGAGTATTTATTGAGAAGCTTCATTGATCAAAACTACTGATTAACTGAATTTTGAGAAAGCTAGCAGTTAAAACTGAACCCAAATTCTTTCAGGTAACAGTAAAGTATAAACTTAAGGAATACACAACACTACAATCAGTAAAGTAAGCCTCAACAAAGCAGGCTGTCTAATGAGTTGAAAACATGTCTTCACACTCCATCCAACAGGCAACAGCTACAAGTGAGAGTTCACGATGAGGGCATTCTGTTGATTGGTAGCAACTATATCATGAACACCATATGATGTATGGTAATACTTAAGTACAAATACAGACATGACAGGCACAACACTAATAGAATAAAACATTTATTACAAAACTAAGACTACACTGCAATGAACTCAAATATAATATATTTTCCATGTAAATTGAAAACTATTCACATATCTAAGACGAATATTCTAATCCCATCCATATACCTACATTTGAAAGGTCTCTTTCGTACACTCACTTGACTAGGAAGCATAGACACTTCAAAAATGTCTAAGTGTCAGATGCTGGAACTTCACGTACATGTGTTTGACAATTTTTCTCACACGCATATAACTGAACATATAATTTGTTATGCTTAGAAAAATGCCAACACTTGAAAAAATCTTGTCTATGCATCCACAAAACCCAATAAATGATGTTATCTTACAACTCACTTTTGTCCCTAAATAATTGTCTTTAATTTCTTTCTGGGATACCCCAAAAATATGTCTACCTTATCAAATCTAATTTATGATGATACAAGTTATTAAATAGTCCCCTTTATTTACTTCTGAATGCAACTCTCAAGGAATATTTTGACTCAGCAAAGATCAAAATGAGTAAAATAGCACCATTCAAGTCAATACATCATCCACATGGACTATATGTTCTTGAAAAAATCCACTTCGAGAGATAGGAGGATACATACTCATTGGTATATATTAAATTTATAATTTATTATGGGAGAGGCAAACTTATATGGTCTTATTCTGATATGACTCCATATTACCCAAAAAGTGAAATAATATATTATCTATTGAAAAGAAAATATATAACCCACGACAATTTTCTACTTGACTCAGACTGCAAGTTTTGTTGACCGCAATTCAGTTTTACCCTTTCTTTGATAATAGTATATGGTCAAGGTACACAGTTAAATAAGTGAAATTTTCCCTTTAATAGTATCAAATACAAGAAACATGTAAAGTCCAAAGATATAGTCATACTAACCAATGCTGTAAGGGGAAAATAGTCGAACAAATCTGTAAAGATCTTCCACACATTGGCGTTACCATACCTGTAACAATTGACCGTAAGTTATGAGTATCAGTATGCAGAGGAATATAAAAAAAGTGGGATAACTATTATGATGTCTCGCGCAGTAGCTGCGAAACATCAAAATGTAGATGACAAGAAAAGTTAAATTATTTTATACACTAACCTTTTAAAAAATTGTTAACACCAAAACACACTTCTTATCACCAAAAAAAAGTACACTTAGTAGATCAAGTAACATTATAAATGTTACTAGAAACTAGAACAAAGATAAAAGCACATGATAACTATGCAATAAACGCTGGTTTTACAATAATATATCCAGCAAAAGTATGTGTATTTCCAGCACAGTTATGATGTGTTGTTTGGAAGCCATTGGCGAAACAAGTATTACAAAGAGAATAACTTGGGTCACCTTCATACTTGGCTCCATTTTCTTCAAATAGTCAAAGAGGTCTTAAAGGACCTCAAAGCAGGCACGGGTTGATGACCCATATTTCAGTTTGACATGAAAACTATGAACTTAATGCATCTTGTTTAGTAATGCAGGCAGGAAAGTAAACCTCTGAAAAACACCAATAATGACTTGTCCCAAAGTGCTTCCAAAATGTTGAAAATATGTGTAGGTGCAAGATTTGTGTTGGCTCGTGCCTATTACATCACTAGTGCAGTTAATTTGTAACTTAGAACTTAGAAGAAATAAGCACTGCAACATCTGCTGGTGCTAGTGCAATAACTTTTGACTGATGAATACCAAAATTCAAGCAAGTGAAAACCCTTATCATACTAAACAATTTATCACCGAGAAATATTTATAAGGAACATCAAGAGTCATGACAAGTGGTGGATACACGAGTACAAGGAGTATCTGCATCCAAATTTAAATGGCTCAGCTGTCAAATTATCCAATACGTGAATTTTACTAAGCATTGAAAAAACATATTCCAAGAAGAAATAACTACCTTATGAGCTAGCTCACAGGATTTCTCATAATATAGCGTATCCTGAATGTTCATAAAAGGTTCATTTCTTCCTCCAAATATAGTGTACACTACATACGGACTTTTGTATTTTTATTCATGAAATAATTGAATTAAGCAAAACGGAACTAGAAAATTAAAATTATAAATTATAAAAAACCTCATCATCTATTTCACATTTCTGATTGCTTAAATAAAGATAAAGTAACTTTATTTAATTAGTTGTGTAACCTTAATAAAACACATTGTTAGTTTTACAGATAGGAGGGATGACCTATACAATAAGAAGAAAAAACTAAATATTTCAAAAATTAAAACCATATTTCATGAACAAATATATAGGTCATAAACAAATTCAACACCTAAGCAAACAAGCTACATGTTCTGCCACATTCTATGTCACACGGATGTGAAAAACTCACTTTCTTAGGCATTCATCATAAAAGCCATATACTTGAGTAATCTGCAAGAAATAAAGAAAAAATCCATGAATATGTGGTGCTCATATAGTAGATCAAAAGAACATAATGGAATAAAAAATAAAAAATTAACCTAAACCTGAATGGAAGAGGACATCAAAATAGAATTTCTAATAATAATTAAATATAGCAATCATCCAGATCCTACTAGAAATATTTATTTCAATTAACAGAAACACATCCTGAGTGACACAAAAAGGGAGCCATAACCAATCTGTTAAATAAGTAAAAGAATATGAAAAGCAATTATACCTGACGACTCTCATGGTTTCCTCTCAAAATAGTAATTCGTTGTGAATACCTCACTTTGAGAGCTACCAAAAGCTGAAAAAGTTATCAAAGTAGTATCAGAGACAATCAGGACATATTTGACAGAAACTAAACTCAGGAAGGCAAATTCAAGAATCAAGATACATCTCTTTTAATATATAAAAATACAAGTGTGTGTTGTGGAGAGAGATAGTTTAAGAACTTAAGAACACAAAACAATTCTATGGTCTCGAGTAACTTCAGTTGGTTCATTGACAAGGTAAGCATCAACTATTGAATTATCAAAATAATTTGCGGAAACAGTTACGATACAAAAAACTCTCCAGCCAATTTAGTAACCCTCGATTTATTATTGATCAAAGAAACTATGGATTATACTGAGGTACTGACCTAGCAACCAAAAAGTGATCTATGCAAAGGAAACCAAAAGGTGATCTATGCAAAGGAAGGCAGAAATCAAAATAATATGCACTTCTAAATTGCTCAATCACCAATTGCCTAACCATAAGTTAATATTACTCCAAAGATATATGCAATACTAATCAACACTTACCGTTACAGTTTCAACTGAATAATAGCCACGATCAACATAGTCTCCCATAAATAAGTAATTTGTATCTGGACACTACCAAAAAACACTAGGTAAGTTAATAATTCAAACTAGAAATAAAGAAAAAGAAGACATGGCTATAATAAGATTTTTATACAAGCTACTGTATTTAAATTATAAGCTGCATAGAACTGCAACACAAGATCCTTCATCAAGGACAAGAACTCCAAAAGCATAAAAATACGGCACAAACTAGCATTCAACAATAAAAGTACACAGCAAGTAGCATATTACTATATCATAGTGCTTCTTTCAACTGCGTACTCCAGTAAGGAAAGATTAAAAATGCAGAATGGGCAAAGTTGGAGCATTCCAATTTACTTGAAAACTGAGAGAGAAAGAGATGATCCCAAAAAAATCTCGTATTACAATTCTCTAATCTAACAGAAATATTATTACCATTATTCAAAACTTGATTAGGAGACAGTTAGCACATAAAGATGAGATGGTAGATCAAAATTCTAATTTCAAAGCACATAGTTAGATCATCCGGAGTCAACAACTTCTCCAACATAATGAGATGCCATGAACTATCTAGACTTGAGCCTCATAAACATATCTGCATTGACTATAAAGAATTATGTTAACCTTCTCTTAAATCTTAATATGTAATATACATGCATCCATGCTCCAACCAAATGGCCTGATACTTTAATCTCATTGCCCTTGAAATGGAAAAGAAAAATCACCAGATGTACAGCTGGTCATTTATCCTTGAACTTAATGCCTTCAATGAGTTTAATAAGTCAAATTTCTCATAATTGATACCTATTAGCGCCTTAAGGCCTTTTCTCTCTAATGGAATTAGTGTGAATTATATGTAAATGTATGATATCAGGTAGATAAAGAAAAACAACCATCTCCCTTCTCTACTTCTCTTTTGCATAACATCTAATCGTTAAACAATACAGTGACCAGCTCAATCAAATAATAGAAAAATTCAACCCTTTTTCGATAAGCATGAAAAAGTCCAATGGCAATTTTGAATACAGTCCTAAAAATAATCAACACATCCATACCCATGAGGTCAACGCAATATGCTTTATTCAGAGGTTAAGAGAAGGGATGAGGGATGAGAGAGAGAGAACAGTTACCTTCCCTCCAATTCGAAACAGCTCTGCAAGATCGTGGAATTGCCCATGAATATCACCACAAATCGTCACTGGGCTTTTGACAGGCTGCAATGGAGGCATATAAGAGACTGCTTACAAATTATAAAAACTAAATCTCAGATGATATTCTAGTGGAGCAAAAGACGAAGCAGGGGAGAAGTCAAGACCTACAACATATATTTATTCCATCCGATACACAGACAACTCAATACAATATCGCAGGTGTAAATTGAATTGTATCGCATGTATCAGTTATGATACAATATGTAGCTAACGATACGATTTAACGATAAACTTTCAAAGTTTCCGACAGACTCCAAGGGGAAAAAAATTGGAGGTCCAGAAAGGTTAAAACAAGACTTTGATGCTTTTTACCAACAAAAGAGTTTTTCAATGTTCACTTCTCTATAGGTGGATGACCATGAGCCGTATAAGTTTATAACGTTTTTCGGATTTTTTTTATCTTCTTCTACAAAATGTCACTCTTTTCTCATGCGGTCATGCCATTTTTCACACCAAAAACACAAAAATGCTTGGCTTTAAAATCAATTTTTTCACTGGAATTGGTAATTTGGGGCATTCTATTGGGATTTTATAGTCCAAAGGTGAAGATAAAATTTCATATTCTCTGTTGCTCAGTAAATATTAGTTAGATATTTATATTAATTAATTACATGAATTTAGAGTATTTTGACTACTATTTAGCTATTTAAAGTTTCATTTCTAGGCTACAATAATAATAATTTGATTTCTTTTACATATAATAGTCAAGCCAATATGCTTTATTGTTCAATAACTTGTGTTTTCTATATGTTTAGATATATATTATCACATTAATAAAATTCATATTAGGGGCTTTCGATATACAATCTGACAACTATGCTTGCACTAGTGATCTAGCGAGCCATTTCCTTAAAGTCTGCCAAAAAATATTTTCTTAAAATAAATGAAACCTAAGGAGGTTCAAAGATAATTTGAATCAATGAATAATTTAACATAGCATTATCTAATTCTTGAAAGGGCCTGTTAATAAGACCAGCAAAGGAAAAAACTGAAAGACAAAATGACAAACCTGCACATTGCTTTCTTCCATTAGAATCTCTTTAGCCTTCTCGCACAGCACCCTAACCTACACCACAGAAACAAATAACGATGAAAAACCCTCTTTTCACCATCTCATAAATAAAACAGAATGAGAGATCAAATAGAAGACATTATAGACCAGAAACATAAAAACTTTTATAAAGGAAGGAATGGCTGATGTGAAGTGTAGAACGTATGTCCATGTGCCATCTCAGATATCAAATTGCACACCTTAAAGCACGCACTATACAGTGCTACAAATTTAATTTACATCACCCTTTTTGAGACAAATGAACTTGAAGAAGATTGATTGAGCTTCTAAAGGCAAGAATTTTCTCCATAATGTTAAAACTTTGAAGCTCTCTCACCTTCCTCCAAGATAAGCAAAACAAACCCCCCCCCCTAGCCTCCCCAACTCAAAACAAATTATAGCTTATCACTCCTCTTTGAAGCCACCAAGTGAAAAGCCTGCTGGGGTATTATTATAACTCAAGCACACAGATACATAATCTACCCAGACATTCATATTTTATTCACGCTAAATGTCTTCACATTCAAGGTAAGCCAAACCAGCCCCCCTTAGCCTCGTCCCATATGAAAATATGGCTTATCACTCCTTCCTTGAACATTTCATGAGATGAATTTCCTCTTTGACGGCGCCATGTGAAAATCTTATTGGGGTATTGTTACAAACTTAACCGCACAACCAGATACGTAATACCCAGCCTACCATATTTTATTCACGCATAAAGTCATCACATTCTTGAAATGTCACAACAAAGTTTCATTCGTTTTTCTTTTTAATATAAACAAGACTTCTTCAAGATTTTTTCCTTTTCAACAACTATACTCCCTTGGAATGACAGAAGAAAACACAAAACACCTCTGACTCCAAAAGGAATAATCTGAGAAGGAAACATGTTTCTTGACTCTTTTTGTCGGAATAAAATGTTTCTTAATTAAAGAATACTTAAACAGAACTATACTCATATTAATAGTCACTAGTCAGAACAACTAAAATTTGTGTTTTTCATAGTAAAAAATCAAACTTTATACAAAAATAAATAACTAAAATACCTACAGCTCTCGCATGTAGTTCTCACATTCCACCAACAAATATTAATTTACGGAAGCCTAATCTTTCATTTCACTAATTCTCTTCAAATTTTCCCAACGCAAAGCTCAAGATTTACATTTCATTTCCAAAAAGAAAACAACAATTTTCAATTCACCAAACATCTCAACGTATCCAATCCAATCGCTAGCTAAATCCGATAAAATGAATAAATCACAGATACACCACCATTCAAACAACAAAGAAAACCCCAAAATCGTTTCAAAACTCAGATCAGTAATTAATAAAAACACCGGATCAGAGAAACCCACAAACACAAACCCTAATAAATCGAATCTGATTACATATTTGAAGAAAACCGTAACATATTTGAAGAAAACCGTAAAGAAATGGGAGTAAAATGAGAAATGTGAATAAAATGAGAAAACAGATAAAGTTGAACCTCTTGCTCGGACAAGGGCTTGCACTGCATAAGCTGGGCAATTTCCTCATCGACATTTCCATTGGCGCTCGGCTGCACCAGATCGAAGTTCATTTTTTTGTCCCTTGAAGATTCAATTTTCCTTTATTTTCAGAATTTTCTTTCAAACCCTAATAATCAGTTTTGTTTCTTCTTCGTCATCGTTCTCGATTAGTGGGAGTGTGAGAGAGGAGAGAGAGGAGAAGAGTGGGGATCGACCGGTGGAGGTTAAACCACGGGGAAAAGGAAAAGTAAATATTCAAAATTATATTTTTTTTAAAAGAAAAATTAGAGAGAGTGGGGTTGTGTTTTATCAGTTTTTGAAGGGATAATGATATATATATATATATAGATTGCTAATGTTTTATGTTAGATTATTTAATTGTTAGTTATATATATTAGTGGTAACTTTTAATATATGTATAATAAGTCGTAATTTATATTTAAAATAAATTGTTATATATAAATAATTTATTTTTAAACACCCCCTCCCCCTCCTTCCTTTTGTACTTTCTAGTTCTCATGACATACTTATCTCCTCCTTTGTACTTATTAGTTCTCATGACATATTGTGTGTACAATTATTGCAAGAATATAATAAGAATTTTATCAAATTTAGAAAATAAAAAAAATAGCAAGGACAAAATTGTAATAAGACTAAATTTATAGGGCCAAAAATGGGTGAGGACTAGAGTTTACTGCTTAAGGTCGTCATGTGAACTAGAGGTGAGCATGGTGCGGTTTGGTACGATTTTAAGCCCAAACCACACCCGAAACTGCTTACGTGCGGATTGATAAATTTAAAGCTGCACATGAAACCGCTTGTGATTGGTGCGGTGCGATTTTAGACTGTACGGTGCGATTTCGATTCCAAAACCAATTGATATAAAATAAGCTCTCTGTTTTCGAAATTGATATAAATTTATTAATGTAGACAAATACAACAATGAAAACTATAAACTATCTAAAATGTTTCTTACAGTATCAGCATGTTATTCTGATTTGAATTACCACTTGAGGCCTGCAAGGTTATGCACCAAAAATCATGTCGAAGAATAAAGTACACTTTATTGTAATCGTCTGTATGACTACTTAAATAAAGATAGCTCCATCATGTATTCATTTACATATATACATAAAGCCTAAAGGTTACCCAGAGAATCAAGAGGAAAACAAAATATATAAGTTAAGTAGATAACATAATGGAAAGAAACTCTTCAAATACATCAAAGAAGATAGGGGGCACATTTTATATAAAAAGGAATTAACATGCAGAAGTAGCTATAGCTATCCTTTTTATATAAAAAGGAATTAACTGAAATACCATAAATTGATGAAATGCAAGCAAATAAATTGGGGTCACATTTATTAGATAATATATGACCACTAACACTAGCACGTAGAAGAGAAATGATGCTGCCACGATCTTGGCCCTTGGCAATGCGGACCATCTGTTGAATTGGACTACCATGGGATAAAACATCCCACATGGTGCAGTTTCAATTTTATGCGTGCGGTTTTGGCTAGTAACCAAACCGGAACCGTAAATTTGGTTATTCCAACTCACTAAAACGTCACATATACCGGAACTGTTGGTGCGATTTTAATTGGTGCGGTTTGTGCGATTTTTTAGTGCGGTTTCGGTTCCAATTTGATTCCTTGCTCAACCCTAATGTGAACATCTCCCATTAGGTAATTCATTTGTTGTCTTAGATGTAAGACCCCGAATTTTATGAAATAAAAGTATTCAATTTTCTTATAATTATTATTCTATTAAGTAAATGGTTAAATTGATAAAAAGTTAAAATTAAGGGTGATATGTGAAAATTTTACAAAGTAAGCAAATTGTCATAAAATATTCATTGTGCCGGAGAATATTCGTTTGGTCGGATAATATTCTTTTTGTCGGAGAATATTCGTACAACGGCGCAATCATTGGTGAATCCCACAACGAAATAACGATCGGATAAAGAAAGCGACAAAACTAACATTTTTATAAAAATAACGACAAGACTTTTATCGTTAAACTGTTGAATACCCGATGAGAAAAGTATAGTAATACGCTTTATTCCACAGTTGTACGCGGTATTGCATAGTAGCACACAAGTATTGCACAGTATCTCTGATTATTGATGCTTACGTAAGAAGTCACTCAGTTTCATTCAATAATGGTCACAGTAGTTGCTGCATAGTATTTCATATTATTGATTCAACAATTGTTACAGTAACATTTGCACAATATGTTATATTATTAAATTAATAGTTGACAGAGTTATTCATATTATTATTTGCATGATTGACAATGTTTAGAAAGTTATGTCGAGTAAAAAGGTTAGGTTATTTAATTGGCGCCAGTAAGGAGAAATCCTTATCGGAAAGCCTACTCTTTCCTGAGAACGATCTAGTTATCAATATTTTGAGTTATAATATTAATGATGAATAATTGTTGAAAGATTAAAAATGTGTTGATTAAGGATAAGTAATTTGTGGTAGATATTTATTCAATTTTTGATATAAATAAATGAGTTTATTGTAAGTTTGGTTTATTATTCCATAGACTCCCATGTGCCAATTTGTCAAAATCGTCGGTAAAAATTGATATCAGTTTTGTTTTATTATTATTATAATAGTAAGAAAACAGTTTTTATAATACATATAAAGTTGTTTGTTTTATTAGAATATAAATAAAATATATTATATTGTATATAAAGTTTTTGTTTTATTAGAATATTTTATTGCATAGTGCTGTATAGTAAAATTAAATTTTCGCCGAATTCGTTCGTGAAAGTTTTCTCACTGTGCGTCCGTGATTATTTCTAAATAGTGCCCTGTTATTCTCCTATAAATAGGATGCTTAGTTAAGAAATGAAAATCACACCAGAATCAGAGAATTCTTTTTCTATAATGTTGTGCGTATTTCTTTCTAGTATAGGGGTACTTTGAGTGTAACTAATAGTGCAAGATTTTCTCAATATAATCTCCGCTATATTAATCAGATTTAGTTTTCTACTAAGGTAAGGGATATTATTTTCGTTCACTATTCGCAAGGAATATTATTTCCTTCCATACTCTATAGTATGTAAGTGATATTATTTCGTTTCATATTCTTAAATCTACACTCACTATGATAAGTATTGCTTCTATAATTCTTGAAATGATTAAAAATTTCTTAAGATTTGCGCTTCATCTAATATCATTTTACTGGAATATTGGTCTGAATTTCTTATTAAAATTTTAATATTTTCATGTCGGGGTACTATTCATACATACGGTATTATTCATGGGTACTATTCATACGGGATACTATTCACGATAAAAATTGGTTTCTTTTCTGTCCAAATTATTTTTGATATATGAATATCATTCTTGAATTTTGCTCCACAATTGATTATTATGTTGACAATTTGGACCTTATTGAACTCTGGATAAATTAAATTATAAATCTATAATATTTGTCATTGATCTTACTTGATTCGTTCTTTATATCATTTTTCATCATCTTCAGTCTTAAATTGTGGTGAAAGTTATCTTTGGCCCGTAGTGCAAAGATGAACCGTTGATTGGTATGATTATGACCAGGAACTGTGTATTGGTATAATCATGACATTTGGTGTCACAGATAAAGGCTTGTGATGAAAGTTATCTTTGGCATGTAGTGCAAAGATAAACTGTTGATTGATATCTTTGGCACGTAGTGCAAAGATGAACTGTTGATTGATCTCTTTGGCCCGTAGTGCAAAGATGAACTGTTGATTGATATCTTAGGCCTGTAGTGCAAAGATGAACTGTTGATTGATATCTTTGGCCCGTAGTGCAAAGATAGACATGTGTATGGCATGATCATGACCACTGATTATACAATTTGTTAGTTCCCAAAGCCACAATAGTTATCTAGAAGGGGGGTTGAATAAATATTTTAAAATTTTCTTTATTTTAAAATACTTGTCAGTATTGAGTATACTTACAGCAGCGGAATATATGTTTGTTCCCCTTAAAGATAATGCAATGATAGTTTGATAAACAATTATAGAAGTTATAACAGATATAGCAGTTATAGCAGTTGATAAGAGACAATGAGACACAGAGGTTTTAAGTGGTTCAGAGCACACAAGGCTCCTAGTCCACTCTTCTACTCCACGAGTAGAAAATCCACTAAGGATTAGGGGTGCTCATCGGTAAAAAACCGAATCGGAACCGAAAAAACCGAACCGAAACCGAACCGAAATTACCGAAAAACCTAGAACCGGTACCGGTACCGAATAACCGGTTCGGTACAAATTCGGTTTCGGTTTTTTCGGTTCGGTTTTCGGTTATACCGCAAAAAATAAATAATTTATTATTATTTTATATTCTTATTTTTGCAATTAGAATACTGTATATACCCAAGTTTGTAATGAGTAATCCATGATAATCTTCCGTGGGTTGTGTTGTGCAGGTTCAAAGTTGGCAGTTCTTTGGTAAATTGCAATTGGTAGACTGGTTGGCTTGTTGCTGTGTTGCAGTGTTGGACAAGATGACTAATTGACTACACAATTTAGAATTTTAGAGGATGTGTTGCAGTGTTATTGTGTACAAGTGTTGCTGTGTTGGACAAGTGTGCTGTGTTGCAATGCATTTGCCTAATTAATAAACATTTGATGCTATTTTTATATACCTGTTGCTGTTTATCAATTATCATCTTAAAAGTTAAGTGTTGCAATGCACTTCCTGACCTGTAGCTTAATAGTCAAAAAGTATAATAATATTTGTAAATTGAAGTAGATAGCATTGCACATTTGCACTCCTGTAGCTTAAAAGTCAAAAAGAAGTTGAAATTTCAAAGTTTCAACATTAATACTCCATAAAGACTAAAGTCACACAAGCCACAAGGCACTACAAAGTTCAACCTGCTGAAATTAAAAACAAACAACACACAAGCCACAAGGCACTACAAAGTTCAACCTGCTGAAAAGTTCAACTGCTGAAATTAAAAACAAACAACACACAAGCCACAAGGTGCTACAAAGTTCAACTGCTAAAATTAAAAACAAACACACAAGCCACAAGGCACAATTCTCTCAACCTGCTGAAAATTGGACAATTACATATCCAAGATTGATGCATCTAAATCGCCTGCTGAAAATTCTGCAATTTTTAAAAGACAAATGTGAGCAAATCATAATTTATTAAGAAGAATTTAAACTTCATTACAAAAAATATATAAACAATACAAAGTGTTACAATGTTACCTTTTTCAATTTCTTCAAGGGATTCCAACTTTTCTTCGATATCAATTGGTTCCTTGCTTCGGCGAAGCCAATCTTGAGAACAAATAATTCCTTGCACCATCCTAAGAGTTAAAGAGCTCCTAAAGGAATCAAGGATGCGTCCTCCTGTGCTAAATGCCGATTCGGAAGCCACGGTAGAAATGGGAATCGCTAAGACATCTCTAGCCATTAATGAAAGAACGGGAAATCTATGAGTGTTGGATCTCCGCCAAGCTAAAAGGTTAAATTTTTCATCCTTTCTTTCAACTCGATCCTTTAAATACATTTCTAACTCAGTTTGAACTTCCCCACCTTGAACATCCTCAACATGTTGTTCAAACAAGCTGTCAATTTTTCTTTTTTTTCTTGACATACTTTCTACTAATGATGAACCACCACTTTGAGTTAAGCTTCCACTTCCACTTGGAGTTTGAGATGAATGACTTTGGGACGATAAATGATTGAGATTATAATAATTGAACAACTCAAATAATACTTCTTTAGCCCCTCTAGTCATTTTGATTGCCAAATCACTTTCTTTACCATACATGTGATTAAATACAAACTCAATGAAAGTGAATTTGTGTCTTGGATCAAGAACCACGGCAATGTATAACAACTTGTTCATTTTATTAACATCCCCCCAATATTTCATTAACTTTGATCTCATCCTCATAGCCATTTCTCTCATTTGATAATCATCATCGTCTTCCATTTCTTTCAAAAGACCATCGACTTCCACAAACTCATGAACAAATCCATTGGATGTAACATATAATGAGCCGGAGATTCTAAGTGTTAATTCATAAAAGTGTTTCAAAAACAAAACAATTCTTCTCACATTACCCCAATCCTCCATCGTTGGCCACCCTTCACCGGAGATCATTTCTTGTTTAAACAAAGGATCCCTACTCCCAAGCCTATTAAAAGCACGTTCAAAAGGAAGAGCAACATTCAACATTGAATATGTGGAGTTCCATCTAGTAGCAACATCTAGGATTAATGAAGATTAACTTTCAATTTTTTCAAAGTCAACACACTCCTTGAACTCTCTAATCCTAGATGGAGATTGCCTTACCCACCTAATCAATGACCGAACACGAGCTACTGAAATATTAACATCTTTCAGCCCATCAACTACGACCAAGTTTAAAATATGAGCAACACATCGAACATGAATGAATTTATTCTCACAAATACTATGTCCCCATACTTGCAATTGATTTTTTAAATAAGATATTGCAACATCATTTGAACTGGCATTATCAACAGTTATAGTAAAAACTTTCTTAATCCCCCATTCTATCAAACAATTCTCAATTGCCATTCCAATGGCCTCACCCTTGTGACTCAAAATTGGAACAAAGTTTATGATTTTTTTCTCAATCTCCATTTATCATCAATGTAATGAGCTGTCACAACCATATAATTAAGTCTATGCATTGATGTCCATGTGTCAGTTGTAATACATATCCTTTGAGAAGATGAGTTAAAAATAGATTTTAACTTCTTTTTCTCTTCCATATATATTTTAAAACAATCTCTTGTAATTGTGTGACGTGAAGGAACGTTGAACCTAGGACATGCAATGGACACAAAATGTCGAAATCCTTCATTTTCCACAAATTTAAAAGGAAGCTCATCAACTAGAATCATATATGCTAAAGCAGCCCGAGTTAGATCCACATCAAACTTCCAAAGACAATTATTTGTAGACTCCCCTTCCACGGTCTCATCATCATTATTAGCACTTGAAGATTTAAAGTTTAAGATTGCTTGATTTCTTAACTCCACATTTGGGGGGTAAATTTTACATCTCCTATTATGAGCATTAAGACCACTAGTCCCATTATTTTTTGGATCAACACTTAAAATAGCTCCACAATATTTGCATTTAGCTTTAATTTGACCATTTTGCTTAAATCTTGTGTAATGAGCCCAAATTTTAGCACGAGTCTTACCGGCATCAAGTTGCTCAATTTCACCTTCATTCAAATCCTCTTCATCAATATGAATTGGATTTTCAGCATTCGAGTCCACGTTGATGGGTGCCTCAGACTGCTCCTCAGCCATTATAACCTACACATGCTCAAAAGAATTAGCCTTACTTGAAGCTCATCAGTCATCATCAAATCACCAATACAAAACAGATGGTAGTATTGAAGTCTGCAGATGTTTGCTAAGAAAGGGGAAAAATTCCAATATTTGCTCTGTTTGGATACTTGAATGATAGGATGCCAGAGTTTTTTTCAAAACAGAAGGAATTATTTTTTCCCAGGCAATACTTCAGTTACCAGTTACCACTTACCCAGACTTCTACAGTCTACAGAAACAAAGCAAAAAAACTCCCAATTTGCTACCAATAGTCCAATACCATGCCTTGACATTTTACAATCGATTGTAGAATCAAAAAGGCAATAGCAAAAGTTAAAATTTGTGGGTTAATTGGTCGTTGAAAGTTATCCATACTTAAAAAATTGATTATCTGATAGTATTTCTCGATCAAGGATTACTTTCCTTTTATGTTCAATGTCTTTTTGGCTGATATATAGTATTTCTCTATCATGCTTGCTCCATCAACATAAATAATTGAATTGAATATGAACAACAGAACAAGAGAACCCTCCCACTGAAACTTGAAAATGCAAAGAGACCCCATCACAAATTAAAGAAAGCCCTAAAGCAATCATCAATATAAGAAATTGTAAACATCCTTCAGTATAAAATAAATTTATTAGAGAGAAATCAGATTTGGGTGCAGATTTCACGACTTACTGTCTAATGGCGTCTATCGGTGAACAAATCTCAGATGGAAGTGGCTGGGCTTGGGTGCGTGAGTGGTATTCGGAGATGGTGGGTGGCTCAGTGGCTGGGTACGTGCGTGGTCGGAGAAGAGTGAAGAGTCAGAGTCGGAGTCGGAGATGAGTCGGAGACGGTGGGTGGCTAAGTGGTAGTCGGAGACGGTGGGTAGAGTAGATCTGTAGATGGGTGCGTGCGTGTGAGTGTGAAGAGAGAGTTCAGAATTCAGAGTAGTCTGAGAGAGTAATGACAAAGTAAATGAACTGAAGTACATCCAACTATCCAAGTAAAGTAAGCTGTAATGTAAGTAAGTATGTATTAATTAAATAAATTCGATTTTTCTCGGTTTTTCGGTTCTTACCGAATGCAAAATTTTCATTACCGCTACCGGAACCGAAAAGTCTAAAAAAACCAAAAAACCGGTACCGAAAAAACCGGTACCGAAAAAAACCGGAACCGCCGGTACCGGTACCTACCGGTTCGGTAAAAAAACCGAAAAACCGAATTTTTTGAGCACCCCTACTAAGGATATCTCTTACAACTTGAATCACTTAAATTCCTTCAAGGCCAGCAGCCTTAGAACTCTTCAAGGCCAGCAGTCTTGGAACTTCTCTTAGTTCACTTAGAAATTTTCAAGTCCTTCTGACTTGGTACACTTTGGATTGAGAGTTGTATTATAGGGTGTGCTACTCAGTTGTAATTGAGCATCAGTTCTGAAGAACTGAGTAGAGAAGCAAGCTTTCCTTCTTTCAGGATCGTAGTGTATATTCGTTGAGTGCTCTTAAGCGTTCTTAGCTTTTTGTTATTTTTTGTTTGCTTTCTTAATCTGAATCCTTGTCTGATTTGCTTAATAAGGAGCCTTTGAAATTTATCCATTGAAGGCGTCTGTTGTAGCATTAAATGCATTAGACAGTTCTGTGCAGTTGATGTTGACATCCTGCTTTCCTGCTGCACAGCCGACTGGCCCACTGACACTGCAGACTGCATTCTCACCTAACACCTGAAAAAGGTATTTTCAGCAGGCATGTGTAGTACTTTCCTTAGCTTCTTTAATACGCATCTTCGATTCATACTAAGGATAATTGTAGAATCATTGGGAGTATCAATTGTCAATGTCTCTTAGCCTTTCTTCATTTGTTGCTCTTCCTCCTTCATCAGATAGACGAACTTTTATGCTGTCAGGAGGGTCACCACGATCGTGGTCTTTGTACCATGATCGTTGTGTGTTGGCTTGCACAGGTTGGACTCAGTCTTGATCTTAGAGAACACTACGATTTCTCTTAAGCTCTTATTAGACTACGATTCCTTCTTGCTTGTCTAGCAGATTCCACGCTTCCGAGAGCACACTGCAATTCTTGACTTAGCTCAGCAGGCGTCCGGATCATCTTCACGATTTTCAGTGTGACTTTCAGGGCAGACTACGATTTCTGGACATCTTCATTTAAGCTCTACGATTCTACCTTGACTTCTGCAGACTGCCTTTGACAGACTACGATTCTGTCAAGGCTTAACAATTACTACAAGGGTACGTATCACAGCTGCAATATATTACTACACGGGTACGTATTTTACAAATGTCAATCATTATGTATACATTATATATATCACATGTTTACATATTAATATACGAGCATGTTTGATAGGAGACTCAGTCTCAGGGTGAGCCCATTCATTGGCTAGATGTGTTCGTGACCACCCGCGATGGTTTGCCTGAGGCTGTGCAGATAGCGGTAATTTATTTTTTACAACTTTATATTTTTGTCATTAATTAATTCTTAAGCATTTAATTTTTAATTTTAATAATTTGATTATTTGTATGCTAACAGGACACTTATAAGAGCTTAATGAACGAGCGTTATCCTGAAGGCACCCCGCGGCCGTCGATTGATCAAGAATTATGGGAGATGGCGTCAGTTGTAAAGAAAAACTACGTCGAAGGCCAAGGACAACGACGACGACCGACTATCAGCGGCACGGGCAGCTCTTGCTACTCAGTCTTCTCAGTCCCCGTGCCATCCGACGCCGCACACTCCTGCTGACTGTGTGAAAGCAATATGTCAAGATCGAAATCTTCTCCTTACATTAGGCGGGCATCTGCACTCCCTGAGTCCTGAGGATCTAGCAGAGGCAGTGGCTAGAGCAGCAGAGCGTCAGGATATATGAGGTAATCTTGTCATTAATTGTTTAGGTTTCATGTTATTAATGTAATACATTAGAAAGGCTAGTGTCGTTTTTTGTTTTTCATGTATGTTTAATTTATTTTCTTCTTTTGTTGGGACAGTCTCATTCGGACGATATTTGATGCGGCCCAGAAGATTGTATTCGCTTGATTTTCTCAGCTGTTGTTCTACAGTTGTATTATTTATTTGTTTACTGAATGAATGGATTAATGTATAGACGTTTTATATTCACGGATGTTTATGTTTATTTGTTTTAATATTGTATATTGTTGTGTTGGTCATTGTATGGATGGACCTATGGATTTGGATTGTATATAAATTGCTGTGAGTTGGGACAGGTACAAAACAGGTTAATTTTTTGGGATATAAGCAGGTACAAAATAAACCTTTTTTTTATTTTAGTATAAGCGACCGCAAACGGTCACTAGTACGTATCAGCGATTCGCGACTAGTGGTCGTTGATAAAGGCGACTGCACGCGGTCGCTGATACCGGTCGCTGACATGTGGATCCATGTCAAGCCATAGGCTGGCGCGGCCTGACACATATTGGCGACTGGGTCGGTCGTTATTATCGGTCGTTGATATTGCGGTCGCTGAAGGTGGTCGCCAATTGACTTGTAGCGACTAGATTTACTGCGACCAGTATCAGAGACTGCATTCGGTCGTCGATACTCATCTGCGACCAACTGCGGTCGCTGATATGCGGTCGCAGATATCCGATTTTGTTGTAGTGCAAGGCTTAACAATAACATCTCAAAATAGATCAACCTGACAGTTTTGTTCTTTCTTCTATACATTCATTTATAGAATGATAATATTAAAGCTCAGATCAACCTAACAATTTTGATCTATCATCTAAGTCATTGTACATATGATCATTGAAGGACTTTACACTTAAGCAATTATATTTACTTTCAACATCAAATTTGAATATGCAATTCCCAACACAGTTGAATATCTTTGGCCCGTAGTGCAAAGATAGACAATTGATTGGTATGATCATGACCATTGTTGTTACATTTGAATGTCTTTGGAGTAAGGTGTAAAACAATATGATTAGTGAGTGTCTTTAGCCTTTATGGCAAGGACATTGAGTGAAAGTTCTATTAAGCCTGTGTGGCAAGGAGAAACGGTTGATTTACATTATTATGAATATGAATTGTGAATTTAACTATAATTTTTGATGTTTCAGGAAAAGACAGGTGGTGAAAGTTCTCTTTGTCTTGAGTACAACGAAGAACTGTTGATTGGTATTACATGAATAAAATATCGATGATGAACTTTTAATTTGGGAAAGATAGTAGACATTATGTTCTACTTAACTCTTCTAATGGATTGCTTGTTCCACTGCAACTATGATTGAAAACTTATATCATCTACCATATGCTCTAAATATCTGAATTATTTCTAATGAAGGCTATTGATAATTTAATTATCTTAGTCATGATATTTTTTACTGGGCTATTCGTGCTCACCCTTTTGCTTCACAATTCCTTTCAGGTAATAAAAGTGTAGCTGAATCGAGTGGGGATAACAGGGTAATAGAGTAATGGTCTATGACTGTTAAAGTTTCTCATAAAACAGTATGGTGATAATTGTATTGAGGACTTAATATGTGTGTGTCGTATTTTATACGTCATTTAACAGTTGATTTTGGTGAACAACAATAGGGTGATCAGAACCCGACTTTGGAAGGGTGTGTTGCCACTATCATACAAGATATCTAACCACATACGACTTCGTGTTATCATAAGATATGGTTGTGCACATCCACTTTCTGATTATATCTATGAGCACTACCTATATAATCTTGGAGTATGGTTGGAATATAATCCTCAGTTTAAGAAAATGGAGATAATTATATGGCAAGAGAATATCCACCATTGGAATGAACAGGATAGTAATCTTCTCGTTCTTATTTGAGGTCTATTGGGTCAACCAATGTTAATTCTCAAGTCCTATGATATCTATTATAACTTAGATGCATGGTCTCCCATGTACGAAGGTTTTCTTGAGCATTTTCCAAAGATTTTATTTTCTAAAACAGTTATTGACTATACCTTTATGTAACGTATCATTGATAAGGAGTATGAGTACTGTTATTTGTATTAAAACTCAAAGTATGTGTGTTGTCGTATTTTGTACGACGGAGTAATAGTTGGAATATGAAGATTTGCATTTGAATTTTGTTGTGTGTTTTTGGCAACTCAGAATGGGTTGTGTGAACCTATTTTGGGGGCATCACATTAGATGTACATCTTCTGTAACGTTTTTGGACTAATGGGATGGCTACTAGAAGTCAACTCTTCATTCCTGATATAAATAAAACTCAATAATACATTTGTTCAATCGTCTATTTAGGTCCCTCCTTTTCTCTTTTGTTACTTATTTAAGATTTGCGACATAACCTCACGAATGACATCACACTCCCACTCTCACTTTATAAAATAGATAGATTATAAGCTCGTTTCATATAAACTTAAAGAATAGGTGTCAGTTTGTGGAATATGTGGGGATTAATGTAAATATATATATATATATATATATATACATGATCCAAGTCTAGTGTTGACCCTAACACTTTTTGGAGCCAACTCATCTAACACCATCGTTTGATCTAGGAATGAAGAGTTTTGATTTAAAATTTTATGAAACTATTTGCAAGAATTTGTTATTTCCCAAAAAAAAAATTTCATAATTACTTATTTGAGAGTTACCAAATAATTAATTAGTCAAGATTATATATACGCAACGGAATATAAGTTTGAGAAACTCCCCTTAAAGATTTACTCAGAGATCTCAGTTACTAAAGCAAGTTAAACACATAGCAGATATAGCAGTTTATAGTTTGCAGAATGTAAAGTGCAGGATTTAAAAGATACAAGAGGTTTTAAGTGGTTCGGAGACTAAACAACTCCTACTCCACTTTTCTACTCAACGAGTAGGATATCCACTAAGGATATAGACCCAAACAGACCATTTACATTTGAATCCCTATGATTCCTTCGAGTCACAAAGTATCGGCGCCGAGTCACTTAGACTCGACAATTCGACCACTACTGACCAGTATCCACTGACCCCAATTCGATCCTCAAGACCAGGATCCGCTGACCCTACTTCGGTTACTTAGACCAGGATTCACCGACCATTCTTCTTGTTGTAGAGGTGTGTTTGAAGTGATGCTAAGATGACGTGAATGTACTTTATCTTATGGTACTTAGCAGTATTGTTGATAATCTTCTTGGTGCTTGCTGGATTCTGTTGTTGAAGCTTGAATTCTTTTGATTATCAGCAGCTACTTGTAAGACCCCAGATTTTATGAAATAAAAGTATTCAATTTTTCTATTTAGTAAATGGTTAAATTGATAAAAGTTTAAAGTTAAGGGTGAAATATGCAAATTTTGCAAAGTAAGCAAGTGGTTATAAAATATTCATTGTTGTCGGAGAATATTCGTTTGGTCGTGGAATATTCTTGTTGTAGAAGAATATTCGTACGACGGAGCAGCTATTTGTGGGCCCCACAACGAAATAACTGTCGGATATAGAAAGCGACAGAAATAACCTTTTTATAAAATAACGGTATAGTTATTATCGTTAGTACTGTTGAAATACCCGGTGGTTAAAATACAGTAATACGCGGTGTTGCACAGTAGCACACGGTATTGCACAGTATTTTGAATTATTGATTCTTACGTAAAAAGTCACTACTCAATTATTGTTCAATATTTTATATTATTGATTCAATAATTACATGATATTTTATTGATTCAATAATTGCTACGTTGATATTTTATATCAATAATTGCTACGTTGCTATTTTATATGATTGATTCAATAATTGCTACCGTTGATATTTTGTATTATTGATTCAATAATTGTCACTACACAGTATTTCACATTATCAACTCAATAATTCATATTATTTGAATAATATTATTAGATAGCATTATTGACAATGACTAAGGAAGTTCTGTCTAGGAGGGGTTATTTAATTGCTCGCCAGTAAGGAGAAGTCCTTATCAGAAGGCCCCCTCTTTCTTGGGAACGGTGATTGTCAATATTGTAGTTTTGTAATATTATTTGCGAATAATTAATTATTAATTTATATGATAAGAAAATATTTATTTTGTGGATATAAAGGAAGGAATTAGTGCTGATGTGTTTTTATCAGTATTTTGGTATGGAAAATCATCCGTTTATGGATTTCGGATAATTTATGTTTGGAATTTGGAAAAACTTCCTTCTACAAAGTTGTAGAGAATTAAATTTCCTATAAAAAGATATAGAATTTGTATTTTTCTGACAAATGGCTATTTATTATGAGTTATTGAAGTTTCAAAAAATAAATATTTTTTATATAAAATGGTGGGCCCCACTTTTGGTTGTTGTGGAAAAATTCTGATTTCTTAGCAGCCGGCGGCGTAATTTTTTTAAAAAAATATTATTTTATTAATTTAGTCTAATTTGACATCCTAAGTTTTTTCTATAAATAGGGTGCTTAGGTTAGAATTGGAAATTACACCAGAATCAAAAGTTTTCTCTCTGTATAATATCGAGCGTATTTTTGTGAGTATTTAGATACTTTGAGTGTTAGTATTCAGTGCAAATTTTCTTCGATATTATATCCGATATTCCAGTCAGAAGTACTATTCTTTTGAGGTAAGGGATGTTATTTTCTTTCGTAAATGATGTTATTCTTTTCAATATCATTATACCAAAATATTGTCATGGATTTTATTATGAAATTCTTAATTTTTTCGTCGGGATTACTATTCACGTATACGGCATTATTCACGAAAAAATTAAATTTTTTTCTATATGTCCAAATTGCTTGTTAAAGTTTTTATCTTTGATTGGATCTAAGTTTTGAGCTTTATTTTTAAATTTTGCTCCACAAAGTATTATTATGGAGTATTTTTGAACTTGGAGATCGATGTTTTGATCATATTATTTTTATTATCATATATAATATTTTTATAATCCTGGTGATAAAATTTCTCCTTGACTTGAGTGTAAAGATGGGTATATTATTAGTATGATCATGACTATAGATTCTCTTTGGCTAGTAGTGCAAAGATGGATTGTTGACTAGTATGTTCATAACCATTGAATTTACAATTGAATATCTTTAGCTTAAAGGCAAAGGTGAATTGATCAACATGGTTATAATTATTGTTTATATAAATTCTGGAATGATTAGATATTTTTTGAGATACGAATATCTTTGGCATGTAGTGCAAAGATGACCTGTTGTTGAATATCTTTGGCCCGTAGTGCAAAGATGAACTATTGATGAATATCTTTAGCCTGTAATGCAAAGATGAGCGGTTGATTTGTGAATATCTTTGGCCTGTAGTGCAAAGATGAATGATTAATTGTTGAATATCTTTAGCTTGTAATGCAAAGATGAATTGATTAGCATGATTATGAACAGGAACTGTGATTTGGTATAACCATGATCTTTGGTGTTTCAGGTAAAGACAGGTGATGAGAATTATCTTCGTCCTGAGTGCGAAGAGGAATTCATCAAGATAATTATGATCATGAACTTACATGATTGTGGACAGGAATTGTTGATTGATGTTACAGGGATAAAATATTATTGGTGGACTTTTAACATGGAGAAGATAATAGACATTATAGTCTATTTGACTCTTCTAATGGATTGCTCGTTCCGCTGCAACTATGGTTGAAAAGTTTTACCATATGTTTAAATCTCTGATTTATTACTGATGAAAACTATTGATAATATAATTATCTTTAGTCATGATATTCTTTACTGGGCTATTTGTGCTCACCCTTTTGCTTCACAATTCCTTTCAGGTAATAAGAGTATAACGGGGTCGAGCAGGGATAACAGGGGAATAGAACGAGGGTCTATAACTGTTGAAGTTTTCCACCAAACAGTATGAAAATAATTTTATAAAATTTTTAGATAAGTGTGTCGTATTTTATACGTCATTTAACCGTTGATTTTGGTGGCCTGACTTAGGTGAGGTGGTCCTAATTTTGGAAGGGATTTTTGTCACTATCATACAAGATGTCTAACCACATACGACTTCATGTTATCATAAGACATAGTTGTGCACATCCACTTGCTGATTATATCCATGAACACTACCTATATAATCTTGGAGTACGGATAGAATATAATTCTCAGTTTGAGACAACAGAGATAATTATTTGGCAATAGAAGACCCACCATTGGAATGAACAAGATAGTAATCTTCTTGTTTTTCTTTGGGGTCTATTGGGTCAACCAAGGATAATTCTCGAGTCCTACGATATCTATTATAACTTAGATGCATGGCCTCCCATGTACGAAGGTTTCCTTGAGCATTTTCCAAAGATTTTAATTCCTAAAACAGTTATTGACTGTACCTTTTTGTAATGTATTATTGATTTGGAGTATGGGCACTGTATTTGTATTGAAACTCACAGTTTAATTGTGATCGTATTTTGTACAACAGTTTAAAAGTTAGAATTTGAATATTTATATTTAGAATTTTGTTGAGTGTATTTCGTGGCGACCCATAATGGATTGGGTGGATTGGACCTATTTTAGGGGCGTTACACTACTCATGATCAATGTTAATGTGTTGTTAAGCTATTCACTTGAGCTCTTCATCTTCGGTGTTTATCAGCATTGAACAATCGTAGGATCGTACACTTTTGGTCTACATCTTCGACTGGTCAATTCTGAGTGTTCATAATGAACAATATAGTGGATCTTCGAGATTAACCTTCTGATCAACCATTATTACGTCATCAGCATCAACTGCATGGCTTTTTCATATTTGAATCTTCAGTTCTGCTATGTCCTTCATTGTCTTGGCTCTACGGCTGTGGCTTATTTTCTCTAGAGCTTTCAAGCCCTTTTTGGTGTCTGGCTATACGGCTCTGACCTTCCCTTGTATTCATCAGCCTTTATATCTGATGAAGTGCTGTCAAGATTAACTTTGATCTCATCCTCTTTGTTGGCTTGGCAGCTTTAAACATTTTTATGTTTGTAAAGTTTTCCTTACTCTACGTTCTCTCTTGTTCATCTCAATGTTCATCTCTGATGATGATTCACCTTATGTATTGACGTTCAATGCTCATCATCATCATTTTCATCTTTGAATGAAGCTATCTTTTTATACTCCCTAGAAATCCTCCCGTTGAGATGTATCCGTTGGATCATTTAATGCTTAGATTTTTTGATATCTCTAATGTTGACTTTCTAAGGCTCTATGTCAGTGTACTTTCTGACTTGGGACTTGTCACATCAATCAGTATCCTTTCTAGCTTTTCATACAACTTACTTTCAACTAACTAGCCGGTAGATATACATTTGTTTTCTTCCAAAAATATATCTTATGAAATCTTGAGATCATCTTCTTACAACGTTCCAATTTGTCAGTCTTATTGTCAGACCTGACATAAACCTTACGATTGTTGTTGCAAGAATCGTAGGATTGAGCCATACGATCGTATTTACCTTTTCTGTTCTTGTATCCTTTGACTGTTGATATATAGTAGAGTGAGAGATGTCGTAGTCTTGTGTTATGTATCCTCACTGCTATTATAGCCTTATTTTATTTTCTATTTTCTAATGGCTTCATGATGTTTGGATTTGCTAATCAGACTCTTCTTCGTTTTCTTAATACTCTATCTATCTTTCGAACTTGATAACATCTTTATGAGTGAGCTGTTCAACTTTGTTCTTAAATACTGGTTGCTTTTATATGAAGACCTGATTACTCTACGATCTGCTATTAGTTTTGTGATTATGTAGAATATCCTTGTTGTTGATCATTCAGATTTTTTTCTGAAGATTTTTTCTTGTAGGAGATATACTTTGGTATTAACTAAGTATATTCTCTAGCTATATACTTCCTCTTTAGTGATATTCACTTTATATCCATGACACAAACTGAGCTTGGTGATCTCCTCTATTATACATAGTCAGTACTTCACATTTTGCTTTATTGCTTTGAGGTTGACTCTACAATCTTGAATTCACTGAACAATCTTAGAGTTATCTTCCGATATTGCTTCTATTTAGTGTATGCTTGAAGTATTCTATAATAAACTTTTTACTGAGCAATCTTTACTCTGCTATTCATTGATTCATAGCAGATTGATCGATCTTGCCAGATGATGTTTAACAGCTTCTTCGACTCCTTATGTAGTTTTGTGTTAGTATTTCACCTTTGATATCATTTGCTTACTTCACGAACTGATTTTCTGTTTACAAGATAGCGTGAATTCTACGATCTTATGATGCTGTGCAATACGCAGTTATCTCTGCGAAGTATCCTCATATTCTGAACTGACAGAGTAACTTTATGATCATGATTTCCTATCATCTATACATTAGATCAATTCTCATAAGATCAACCTAACATTATTTGATCTTTCTAATCTAAATCCTTATATATCAATTATTTTTAAGGACTTTACAAAACTTACTTGTACAAATATACATTAATCATATTTCACTTTAAGCACATGTAGAATTACTGTACAATAAATACTTCTACCGTGCAAAGTAGCCTTTTACAAATGATCCTATCTATTACATTTGAAAACAGGATTCAGATTAACATAACAAGTTTGATCATACTATTCTAAGTCATTGTACAGAAATATTTTAGTTAATGACTGTACAAAATTTATTCATACAAATATAATTTATAAGCTTCATCATTAAATTGCATACAGACTTCATCATCAAATCATATACATTTGGAATTCAATCAGGGGTCTAATCAACTCCCCCTCAATTAAGCAATCTTCTAATTTATTATTAGATTCCTAACAAAATTGTTGAGGACAATTTGAAGTATCCACAACTAATTCATACTGATAGTTTTGTACGTTAAAAAAACCCCTAAAAGGGTTAAAACACTCATTCTCTCTTTTAAAACAAAACTTTTATTTTCTTCTAACAAATTTCAAATTTAATATCTTTTTCGTTATAAATTTAAAATTGTCAATCTATATATTGTTAAAAATATCTTTAAAACAAGATCTATTGTTGATATGTTTTGATATAGTTAAAATGTCAAAAGTTGCATCCAAAGCTTACAATAGTTTATTTTAAAATCTCAATTTTGTAACTAAATAAAAATATATAAAAAAATAGTTATTTTCTTTTTAAGAGTTTTTGAACGATATATAGAATGATAATTTTGGATTTATAATAAAAAAGACCGAATTTTAAAATTTAAATGAAAAAAGAAAAAAAATTGAGTTATGAGAGAGAATGACTGGCCTGACCCTTCCTAGGTTTTTTAACGTAAAAAATTATCTACAACATATACTTCTGCAACAATTTCTTGTGGATAGTTTTATAAAATTTTAAATCTAAACCCGTCACTCATAGACCAAACGGGTAAAAGATAAGTTAGTTTTAAATAGTATAAGGGTCAACGCTGAATCTAAATCATCTCCATATATATATATATATATACTAGTTGCTTAACACAGTTGTGTATGGAATTTAAAAGGCATAAACAAGAGTGGAAGAGGAAAAAAAAGAGAAACACAAACATTATAGTAAAAATGTATAGATATGTATATATATTTGAAAGACAAAAATAATTTGGTACTTTTGCTTACAAAGATCCCATTATATAAAATTATAGAAGGTCGTAACTTGAACTAAGTCGGTTAAAACTCGACTAAGTTTATATTGGGTTCTTTGAGTGCACTTCAAGTTCATTTTCTTACCTAGTGGAGCTTAAACAACAATATAGGATGGTTAATTAAATGAGTTGAGCTCCAGATTAGGTCATTTACTTGCAATTAAAGTTTGTATCTATGCCTAGAACACCACAATATCGAACCATGAACGAAGGAAATGCATGAGATAAAAGTTCAATTGAATTGGAATAATAGAATATTACACTAACCTTGTATAAATTTTTAAATAATGCTACTATCACATAAAAATTTACACATAATGTTCACATACACACACAAATATACTGCGGTCCCTGCATGTCAGACAGGACCCCACAGTATGCATGTGTCTGCATGTAAGTATTATATATAATTTTTTATGTGATAGTAGCATTGTTCTAAATTTTTATTCTCCTTTATTTAACACTTCCATTTTAAAAGGTTATTAGTACAAATACAATGGATGATATAATGTCGCATCTCTACCCAAAAGCTAGTAGTATTTCGTGGACAAGATGTGACAATGTTGTTAGTTAATTTATGATGTAATTATGTGTTTTATATTGTGCAATCCTTATAATTATTGAATATTTGATCATGAAATTATTTTATTTTAAATAGTTGTTTTTGATATCACTAGAACGTATACTATAATTGTTGCTTCATATAAACTGAAAAAACTTATAATTAAAATTAAAATACATGAGTAATCACGTATACTAATTTTTAGAGCTCATATGCAATAAATAATAAACATTATTATTAATTGAACTTTTATGCTTGCAAAATGTTGTATTTTAAAATACTACATCATCAAATTATAAATAAAAACCGGATCTGATACTTTCATAACATTTTTTAATATTTTCGAATGTGGGACTCACATTTTAACCAAATTAATATTTATATTTGGTTAAGAAATGGGTTCCACCTGCGAAAATATCAAAAAGTGTTTCAAAAATATCAATTTTGGCAACACTTTTTAATATTTCCGCCCATGAGACCCATTTTTTAACTTAAAATATGAGCGCACATCCGAAAATATCAAAAAACTAGCTGTGTCCCGTGTCTCCGGCATTACATCATGGAATTTATCCCAAATTTTGGACGACCCAAATAATTTGTTGAGCTAACAGAAAATTCAAAATCATTTATATTTTGTTAGATAGATATTATAAAAATATAAGTTCCCATAAAAAAACAAAATTTAAGAAATTGAACATTACCCTTTGAAAATATAAAGAATATGAGAAAATTAAAAGAAAATAAAAGTAAAAGTCAGGTAGCCCCAGCCGGAATATATGTACGTTTCTCCTAACCTCTCAATTGTATTGGCTTTCCTAAGCATTCTTTATGGGGAGCGAGAGAAATTAAACGTCTATTTTTATTTTTATTTAATTTTGAGAGAGAAGATATTTTCCTTTTCTCCTCCGATCGCACCCAAATTAGGGTTTCTGTATCCTTTTCATTCTCACTAATTTTACGCATCTAACTCCAGTGTACGTATTTCCCTCCTTTGGTTCTGTTGTATATATTGTGCTGCATTTTATTGTATTATTTTCTTCTGGAAATATACTTTGTGTGCATCTGTTCTGTTGTGATCTGTTACGATTTTACTTTTGTTAATATTTACATTTGTATGTTTTGATCAGGGAGACTTTGATTTTGATGGTGAGGAAAATTATTGAGGTTGAATTGAAAATTTGATATTTAGAGAGAATTTTGAGGGGTTTTGTAAGGTGTTTGAAGAATAATCGAGGGAAAGGTGAATTCTTGCTTGACTATGCCAACTTCATGGGCTGATACGGTTGCTGCAGCTGAAAATGCGGCTGCTGGTGGAGCTGCTTCTGGGGGTAATCGACCAGCTTATGTTCCTCCACATCTTCGAAATAGGCCACCTTCAGCAGACTCATCTGCTGCAGTTCAGAGTGGGTCCAGCTCTGGTAATGTTGCCGTAGGTGGGAATCGTTGGGCTGTGCCTCCAAGGATTGACAATAATAGATCTGGGTATAGTTCAGGAGGTGGCCGTGGTGGTGGTTGGAACAACAGGACTGGTGGTTGGGACCGTGGGAGGGAGCGGGAAGTTAACCCTTTTGGTGATGATGATGGTATAGAGGAAGAAGTTAGCGAGCAGGAGAACACGGGGATTAATTTTGATGCTTATGAAGATATTCCTGTGGAGACAAGTGGGGATAATGTGCCTCCTCCGGTGAATACTTTTGCAGAGATTGACTTGGGTGATGCTCTTAATAAAAATATTCAGAGGTGCAAATATGTCAAGCCAACCCCTGTGCAACGGCATGCCATACCAATCTCTCTTGCAGGCCGGGATCTAATGGCTTGTGCTCAGACAGGTTCTGGCAAGACGGCTGCTTTCTGCTTTCCCATTATCAGTGGAATTATGACGGGCCAATCTGCACAAAGAGCACCTCGCATGCCAAGAATGGCGTGTCCACTTGCTCTTATATTGTCTCCAACAAGAGAGCTATCATGCCAAGTGGGTTTCTCATATTTTCAGTATTGAAAAGTTTTCTGCTTCTTGGCCTAATTTTTACATTGAATGAACTTAGACATTTTGATTTGTTCTAACTGCAGATTCATGAAGAAGCTCGGAAATTTGCGTTTCAAACTGGTGTCAAGGTGGTTGTTGCTTATGGTGGTGCACCTATTAACCATCAGGTATCATATTCTTATGAGCTATGAATTATGATGCATCGGATACTTACTTTAAATTTTCATGGCCTTCATGCAGTGGATTCTTCACATAACTGTTAGCCGGTTTTGAGTTGTGTTTATTACTTATTAGTTATTAATGTATAAGCACAAAACAAGTGTTGTTTTACTTTATGGATAAAGGTAGAGAGAGCAACAGGAAAGGACGAGGAGCCTTCAATTTACAACAGATACAAAAAGTTGAAATCTTACAAATGCCTCTTGATTTGAAAATAACTTCTTTTTTCTTTATAAACACCATCAAGGTAATGCAACCATGTAAAGCAGGGTAAATAGGAATTAGGAAGTACCAGTATTTTTTTAAAGAATTAGTTCGTTTTGTTTAAGGTTTTGTTACATGATTATCTTAGGCCCTCAAAACAGCCTGAAACAAGTTGCTCAAGCCTTTATGCCTTTTCTTCTCTCGTTATTCACAAATATTTACAAGATGGTCATGGTTTAATGGTTGTAGTTCTCTTTCCGTGTTTTGTTTCTTTCTTATACAAGGTGTGATTTGCTCTTTATGTGACGGAGACCACAAGTCAGAACAACGAGAAGATTTTTTATATTTACTATTTGGAATTTTTATTATGTTTAATGTGAGAATAATTGATGTAACTTATTTTATTTATTAGTGAGGATTCAGGATATTAAGAAATACTATTATTTAGTTAGGGTATTTTAGTCATTTAGTGCTTTTATTATTTCCTAAATAATATTAGGGTTTTGGGTGTCTTTAAATAATTTAATCCCCATAAAATTATAAAGAATTATTTTGCAACCTAAGTTGATTGCGATCAGTTCTACTCTTTCACGGTTGAGGATCCTAGGGTAGTGGAGTGCAGAACTTCACCCTAGTACTAAGGGTTGGGCGGATATTTAAAATATATAGCAAACCTTAATCAAGTAACAAGAAATCATGGGCGGGCTTGGGTTACCCGACCCTAGTTGCACCCCTAGTTATACTATATGTATATAGTTTTGTAAAAATTGAAGGCTATGTTTGGGTAAAAAGCACGACTTAGTAGTTGTGGAATTATAAGCTTGACGTTTTTGAATTCAAATAGTTTGTTAGATTAATGAACAAGAGATGCTTATCAAATGAACACTCCGTCTCCCAAATAGTGACTTGAATTCCATTTTTATGCAAATTAAGAATGTCAAATTAGAGAATTATGTCTAGTATAGTTCCAACTGTACCCCTATATTTGGCTTTATGCCATGTTTGGATTAGAGAAATTGAATTAGTGAAGTAATAGAATGGAATTTGAGAAGGGAATTGAATGAAGAAATAAATGATTCATTCCATTCTTGACTGGACTTGGGAATAAAGTTCACAAATTTAATAAGAATAAGAATGATTCTTTCCATTCCAATGAAACAATCATGCACACTTTTCGATTCCATGGACTTGAATTCCATTTTTATGCAAATTAAGAATGTCAAATTAGAGGATCATGTCTAGTATAGTTCCAATTGTACCCCTATATTTGGCTTTATGCCATATTTGGATTAGAGAAATTGAATTAGTGAAGTAATAGAATGGAATTTGAGAAGGGAATGGAATGAAGAAAGAAATGATTCATTCCATTCTTGACTGGACTTGGGAATAAAGTTCACAAATTTAATAAGAATAAGAATGGTTCTTTTCATTCCAATGAAACAATCATGCACACTTTTCGATTCCATGGAATGAGTCATTCAATTCCTATTTTGATTCCTACAATCCCAACGTAGCATTAATGAAATATAGTGGACCTCATATAATTGTGACACAAGTACGTGGTAAGCCATTCTCTGGTGGACAATTTTTTTTTTGTAATTGGTTCATCTTTGGTGGATGAAGGTAGTATTAATGAGCGTGATTTACTTATCTGTGTTGGTTTTCGTGGTTTAATGAGAATGGGTATTAGCTAGTTTGTTTTAGCCATATTAGAGGTTGTCTGAAAGAAGCATTTAGAAAGGGAAGAGAGAATTGAAAGGGATATGGAATACCAAGCGCTATGAACATATGAGAGGACAATGTTCTAAAAATTCCCGCCTAGGTCCGTCAAGGCCCCGCCTAGGTGCAAGGTCCTGCCTAGGCGCTAGGTCCCCCCATGGCGCCCCGCCTAGGTGCTTAGGCCCCCTCTTGGTGCCTCGCCTAGGCAGTAGGCTCCCCTAGCGCCTCGCCTAAGCCTAAGGCGGCAAAAAAATCCCTCCGAAAAATTAGGCGGAGTGGTTTTTTTTATTTTAATAACTACCCAAACCAGATCTTGATATATTTATTTTTCTAATGATTTACCATATTCATAATGCAGTTTGTAGCATATCAAATCACAACAAAAAGTGAACAAGATCAAGTTAAAATTGATAATTTTATTATAGTTGTAATTTTTTGAACTTGTATCAACTTCAAATTATATAAATGATGATACATTTGTAATATTTAGTTTAATTTAATATAATTCTTAAATTTATATTTAGTTTCTTAAGTTTTAATATTGAAATGAATTCTTGAAATTTTAAATTTTATTATTTAATAGCAATCTTATTTCTGAATAAAACTAATACGTTAAAGAAATGTTTGAACTTTGAACAATTGCATGCTTGTGTTTAAACTTTGACATTGACAATATGGATATGTGTTTGAACTTTAAGTAAATGTCTTTATTATCTTTATTATAGATTGTTTTGCTTTATATTATTGTTTTGTTTGGATAAATGTAAGATAAAATATTAAAATTGACTTAAAATAAAAAATCTCGTCTAGGCCCGGCCTAGGCGCTAGGCCCTCTTGCCGCCCGCCTCCCGCCTTTTAGAACATTGTGAGAGGGTGCTGCTAGAATTGACAATAGTGAATAGTCTTTTCAGCAACCAGCTTCTAAACGATAATCAAGTGCATGTTTGCATAGTTGTGAATTCCTTCAAGTGTTGCTGTGAATTCCATCAAAGGGCATCTTTTCTAACGGACGTAATGGGCTTTTGGATAAGTGGCATTATGTTTCTCACCGCCAAAGAACAAGTTTGGTTGGTTAGAAATGAGCAAGCTTGAGTTGATCCGCTGCATAAATATTCTAATATTTTCTGACACTCACTTTGTCCCTTCGGACAATGAATTGGAACCATTTTAGATACTTCCTTTGGAAGCAGAAATAACTGAAAGGAGTTGTCTGAAGCACATCATTTCTCGAGAGTTTGTAGGATGAAAAAGCATAATGTACCCCATTATATTCAATTTGGCTATTTTTATTGTTCTCACAATTTTCTTTATGGTTGCTGCCTGTGGTTGTGTTACTTTCAGCCTCTTATCTATTGACACAAGTATAATTTCTTTTCATCAATTTTAATATTTGGTTATAGCTTAATAACAATTATAATATTAATAAATTTAACAAACTTGATTTTTTTTATATATAATTTTTTTTTATAAAAACTTGTACATATATGACGAACTTGATGTCTTGTCCTGTCGGTAACTAATGAAGGCTACCATAGCAGGATTCAAAATCATTTGCAATCAGGAAAATATCTTGTTCATTAAGCGTTTGTATGTTTTAATTTGGACAGCTTCGAGAACTGGAGAGAGGTGTTGACATTCTTGTGGCAACTCCTGGACGTTTGGTAGATCTGCTGGAGAGGGCAAGAGTTTCATTACAGATGATCAGGTATTTAGCACTGGATGAGGCAGATAGGATGCTGGACATGGGTTTCGAGCCTCAAATTAGGAAAATTGTGCAGCAAATGGACATGCCTCCGCCAGGTGTAAGACAGACAATGCTATTCAGTGCCACTTTCCCAAAAGAGATACAGGTATATATTATGTTTGTCAAGCTTTTCAGTTTCAACATGCTCTGATCACATTTGGAATATGAATGTATACCGCACATGGACTTTGTGATGCTCATTTAGGATTCTGATTATCAGAGATTGACATACTTGTATGATGCTGGGCACTCAATTTGCACTGTCATTAAATATTCTCTGTTGCTTGAACTGAGGCTTTCTCCATCCCCAATCTCTCTCATGCTCGATTGAAGCAGTTAGTTGCTTTGCTGATTTGTGTGCATGTTTATTTCAACTGCAAATTTATATTACTTTTGCTTTGAAAAAAAAAACCACAGCTTTGTGACACATTTACAATTTGGTTGACACGCAGAGATTGGCCTCTGATTTTTTAGCGACTTACATCTTTTTGGCTGTTGGAAGAGTTGGTTCAAGTACCGATTTGATTGTACAAAGAGTAGAATATGTCCAGGAAACTGACAAGAGAAGTCACCTTATGGACCTCCTTCATGCACAGAGAGCAAATGGTGCTCATGGGAAGGTAATACCTAAGAAACCTTTTTCTACCAAGGTGTCTCTTTGCTCTTGGCATCCCAGTAAATTCTTGAATTTTGTCCAAAATAGATGTTTTCCCCTGTCTTCCTTCTTTGGTGATATATATTACGTAGATATTTCTATTTGGAACCCACAGGCATGTTTTTCTGCAGAGCAACATGGATGTAAAGCTAGGATCATGTATTTAAGCTAGGAATGGTCAAGGAAAGAACTTCAAATAGTAGAGAACTTCTCTAATTTAAATTCTTAATTTGTTTAATTTCTTTCTACATCTCTTCTGTAGCTGAGAGAGTAACAATAATGATCTTTGTAATTGTTCTATAACTGAAGTTAAATTAAAGTTAGGTAAAAGGTTCTCTTTTAATGAAATGGAACTAGCTATGTTTTTGTTATAAAACATATGTGGTTGAAAGCAGTGTTGTCAAAGGCGCCTTGCCTAGGTACTAAGGCGAGGCAAGGTAGCCCTGGAGCGTTTTATCACACTTGAGGCAAGATGAATTTGATGAGGTGAGCCTGCCTATGTGTAGCCTGGAGTTGAGGTGGCAAGGCCATTCCCCTTTTTTATTATGTATTGTTGTCCTTGATTTCCCTCTCAAAGTTGGGCTTCTTTAAGGAGAGAAGTACTATACTAATACAGTAATGTTCACTACCTAAATAAGAAAGCAAAAAGGCCCAAATTTAACCTTGATCATGCTTTGAAGAATGAAGGATGAGGATTTGAGGGATTTCTGTATGTCTCACTCTCATATTCACTCTGTCACTCAGATTCCCTTTTTTGGCTGCAATACAGGCTTAGAAGCCTCAGATAATTACGTGAAGATGAGAGAAGGATGATATCCAAATATTTCCATAATAAAGTTGTTTCAAAATATCAATTTCTGAATTAAAAATACTTGATCTTTAGCACAATTCATAGGATACTTTATTCACTTCATGCTTTTCATGTAGAGAATGAGCTCTTCCTCCACTTTACTCAACATCTAGAAAGTGATGAGCTAATTTCGACTTATCTATCAAGTGATTCTTATGTTTGATCTTTCCATGCAGCAAGCTCTTACTTTGGTTTTTGTTGAGACAAAGAAGGGAGCTGACTCACTGGAATATTGGTTGTGTAGTAATGGTTTCCCTGCTACTACGATTCATGGTGATAGAACACAGCAGGTACTTTTGTTTGAATCTTAGTCGTTCTGGTGTACTTGCATACATTTTTGACATTGCTCGTGTATGCTTTGGATAAATTTTGTTGCATACAGTATTTTACGAAATATGAAACAAAAATCATGGATCAACTAAACCCTCTTTTACTATTTTATATCCCTTTTTGATGTTTTTGTTTCCCTCGGTTCCGAGTTCCAAAGATATTGTTCGTCTTTTGTATAAGATTCATTATCCAGTATCTAATAGTTATGTCTATTTTTTTATGAATGGTCACATAGCAAGTACCTATTCTAGGCTTTGGACAAGCTTCTTGCTTTGGAACTTGATACATAAGAAAGCAGGACTCTATGCATGACATGTAACTGAGTTGGATGATGACTGATGAGTAGTTTTTGGTTGTACAACAACACAGCAAACAACTATATCAACGATTCAACGCCTTTCATACCAAACTAGTAGTCGTAATCTCATATGCAAGTAAAGAGAAAAAATACAATAGATAAAATTTTAAAAATAAAAAAGGAATAATATAAGCAAATTAAAAGAATAGAAGTTGATGGAAATAAATTAAATATAAACACGCTCACATATAGAAACATAAAAACACACATGTTTTCTAAGGTCAACCTTAGATAGCTTATGTAAGGTCACTCAAATATGAAGTAATTTCAGCATTTACTTAATACTTAATAACCCAACCGTATATGCAAAGAGCATGCAAAATTATGAACTCGTAAATTTTCGTGTAATTTAGTAATATGCGTCAACTAGTTTATAATAATGAAGACTAATCAAATCTGACCCGTCAAAATACTTATTTTACAGCGTTACAATAATGGTGCTTCACAACCCTAATCAAATTTGAGCCGTCAACTATTCATTATTTTATTTATTATATTTTCTTCTTGACATGACTCTTCTCACCGATTTATGTATATAGGCTTTTGTTGGGGATAATTGACTTTTTGGTCACTGTACTAGGGCTCGATTTTCATTATGATTACCAATTTTTTTTTGTTACAATCGCATAACTATACTTGAAAATACTTACCAAATGGTCATTACTTATGATTTTCGTCCAAAAAACAGACGAAAGTGCTGAGTAGACTAACTATTGACAGGTGTTAACATGCCACGTCATCATCTCAATCTCAGATAACTTCATACAACTCAGTTAAAACCCGATGAATAAATTTTTTGCTCATAATAGATCAATACAGATCCAACCACAAAATTAGTATAAACCCCCACCAAAACCTTCTCCAATCTACCACAAACTAACCTCAAAAATTGAATCGCGTAGCAACTACAGATTCAAACGGGTATGTTCAATATTACCTTTAATTCTCTTTATATGTGTGTGTATATATATACACACATATATGTATGTAAAAAGTGATACGAGGGAAGTAAGAAGTAAAGCGATTGATGGCGGTGGTGAGGTAGGGAAAGTTGCAACAGAGGAGATGGAGGACGGCGGCGGTCGAAAAGGAGGGGGATTTTCTTGGGAAGGGGATGGGGGAGTAGGGAGTTTGGTGTTCTTCGCAGACTTGAAGGCATCGACGAAGACATTGGGGAGGGGGGTACTATGGTCTATCGGGAGTACATATAAGGCGGCGGTGATGGAATTGGATTTATTGTGATGGTGAAGAGGTTGAAGGATGCACGGTACCCGAGGGTGGAGGATTTTCGGCGGCATATGGAGGTGGTAAAGGTTGGCGGCGGTAATGAATGATGATAAGTTAGGGTTTTGAGATGTTTATTGTGATTGAGATGGTTGAGATGAATGATCAGATTTGAGATATTTATTGTGTTTTTGATCTTTAAATGTTAAAATGTAATGTTTTATTATATTTAAGTCTTCTTAACTTAATAAAATAATTTAAATAATTGTAAAATGATTTTTTTAACACATAAGCAGTATCATGTCACCTGTCAAAGCCACATCACTAATATCTGATGTGGCATGTTAACACCTGATCCACGTCATTAACCGTTAGTCTATTCAGCATTTCCGTTCATTTTGTTGGACGGAATTATAAGTAATGACCATTTTGTAAGTTTTTTCGAGTATAGTAATGCGTTTGTAATAAAAAAAGTTTCGGCAAGACGGCAACCACAATAAAAATTGACCCCTAGTACAGTAACCAAAAGTCAATTAACCCGCTTTCTTTTGTTGGATATGGCAAACTATGTCAACCAATGTTCCCTCATCTTCTCCCATGCTACCACAATCTTTTCTTGAATATCCTCATATCTGATATGACCAAACTTCTTGATTTTTATTGTTTAGATGATTTGGTCATACTACATTCCACACCTTGATACGCATGATTTTTATGGACTGGTTGAATTGGACACAGGGATTTGGACCTTCACTTGTTCAACTATATGACCAGAGCAACACGTTTGGTCTTGCCATTTTGCTTATTTTCAGTAGAGATTCACAAGTTCTGCATTAAACTTGTGGGGAAAAATTGTAGTTTAAGCTAAACAAAGTTTCATAGTTCCCTTAGTCCTTTAATTATGAAGTATCATTTGTCCTTTACTTTGGGGCAGGAGCAATAATCTTTATAATGGCATTAAGTGCGTAATTTCCTTGTGTAGTTCTCATAGGGTACTGTACCCTGTCACAACATCAAATTGATTGCTGTGGAATCATCTCTGTTAAAAAAGATTCTGGGTTCCAATAATTTGCTTCAGATCTCCAGAAATTAGTAGTTTTTGTTACATGTATATGGATTAGATGCCTACTGTATGATGTGTTATCTTATGGCCTTGTTTGGGTTTCTTTTTCTTTTTCTCTTGTTTCTTAAATGGTCATAGGCTCATAGGCACGTCTCTTTCCTTTCTCATATATTTATTTTTACCTTTTTCCGATGATTTTGAGCCCATTTATTTAGAATCTATGTGCTGTAGCCTCAGATCAAGATGCACTGACAAAAATTCGGTATTTTTTTTGTATTTTCCTACAGGAAAGAGAACAAGCCCTGAGATCATTCAAAAGTGGTCACACTCCAATTTTGGTTGCCACAGATGTTGCAGCACGTGGTCTTGATATCCCTCATGTTGCACATGTGGTCAATTTTGACCTTCCAAATGACATTGATGATTATGTCCACCGTATAGGACGAACCGGACGAGCTGGAAAATCAGGGCTTGCTACTGCATTCTTCAACGAGAATAATTCCTCAATGGCGCGGTCATTATCTGAACTTATGCAAGAAGCAAATCAAGAAGTTCCTGCTTGGCTTACTCGCTTTGCAGCTAGAGCCTCATATGGTGGAGGGAAGAACCGCCGTGGCGGTGGAGGCCGGTTTGGTGGTCGTGATTTTCGAAGGGACTCTTCTTTTAACAGGGGCGGTGCAGACTATTATGGCGGTGGCAACATGAGCGGGTATGGGGCTCCCAGTGGTGGGGGGTATGGTGGAGCATATGGGTCAGGTGTGGCCAGCGCGTGGGATTGACATCTCATATTTACCCTACTAGAATTTATTTTGGTAACAGATATTTAACTTTCATAGGATAAAGATTTTGTTTTTTCGTTTCTCCTTTTACAACTGGTCAGATCCCCCCCCCCCCCCCTCTTCTGTGGTCTCATGAATTCTGAAAGTTTTTCTCCCTCTAATAGAGTGGGGGATGTACGGTAATATTAGCAGCGCGCAGGATAGAGATGTTTGATGCTAGCAGGCTGTACGATACTACTGACAGTAGGTTTTCTTCACCATATCGTTAGTCTTCCCCATTTTCTGATGTCGTTGGATGATGGGTTGTGATATATTGTGGGAGGAATAGTTTTTTTTTTTAATGTTGGCAGGTTTTGCTTAAAACAATTAGTTTTTGGTTTACTTTCTTATAATTGTTATCGGCAAACTTTGATGATTATAGCTCTTATTTCCTCCACTTGTCTGGGTATTTCTCTGTGGAGGCTTGTGTCCTTTGCTCAGAGAAATAGGCTGGTGCTTTATTATGTGCATTGTTCAATAGGATAATACATTCCCATTGTTCCTTCCATCCCTTCTCCAGAAGTGGAAGTTGTGGTCTGTTTGAATATATCAAACATCTTGTAAGTGGAGTTAGACCACACGTTTAATTCTATGTATAAATTTTGTAATGGCAAGGTGCATATGTTCCTTGGTGGAAAGAGTTCCTACCTATGGTGTGGCCATGGAAGAAGCTCTCATATTGGCCTTGCATTTTGTTTTCAAGTCCTATTTTTGATGAAATTATCCCTTTTGATTGCCCCGAAAGTTCATGAATCCCTGATTTATTGTGTTAGTATTTATGATTGATGAACTGGTTATGACAACGGTTCAAAGAAAGTCGTTGCGCCGGACTATATATATATATATATATATATATCCCTTTTATCAAACATTTTAACGTACATTTTGCAAAAACAAAGTTGGACTGCATAAAATTGGAAAAATGGAAGCAAAGAGAACTTCTATGTGCAAACTTAAACATAAAGCTCCAATTTAGTTGCTACTCCTTACGGCTTCAAAAGAATGTCCAAAATACAAATTTCACATGAATTAAGAAACTTACAAAAAGAGGGGAGTATAAAATAAAGGGTCCTCTTAACATGTGTCCTAAGGGCACATGTTAATCACACAGTTCAAGAGAATATTTTTTTGAATTATGTGTATATTCTCTTGATTTATGCATTTGCACCAAATTCAAGAGAATATATACACAATTCAAGAGAATATTCTCTTAAACTGTGTGCTTAGCATGTGCCCTTAAGGCACATGTTAAGAAATCCCTAAAATAAATACCAATTTTGTCCATAGTGGACCTCATGTAAGTGCAATAATAAATCTCTCTTTTAAATTTAGTGAACTCCGCTTCAGTATACTCTTGAGGATAAATTTGTCTTTAGACTTATTTTATATTTAATTTGTGTACTTCCAAGACTTTTTTTTTTTGAGAACGAAGGGAGTTTATGTGTGTGTATATATATATATAAAAGTTATTTTACTTTATATTTTTTAAACTTTTTTGAAGAAAAGTCAGCTTGTTTTTTTGGTCTAAGAAATAAAATAAGTGATAATATACTGATTTGTTCTTTGACATCTGTACATCAGCCAAAGGAGCAAGTACATATTTTCAACATGTACATCACCATCTTTAATGAGTAATGCTACTATCACTTAAACATCACATACTGTTGATGTGACAATACGTGATTTGTTGTTGACATGACCCATTTAACTCAACAACAAATTACATACAGCCACATCATCATTATGTAAGCATTATATGACTCACTTTATGTGATAGTAGCATTATTTATCTTTAATTTGGTCTAATGAATTCAAAGTTTTAAACTAATTTTTTTTTCTCTTAAAGTTTGCCAAATAGCAAAAATGGCCCACCATATACTCTATAAGATTACCAATGTACTTAAACTATTTATAAAAATTGAATGACAAAATAGAAAGACAAAAAAGAAAAAGAAAAAAACAATCTAGTAATATAATTAAACTTATAAGGGCAAAAGAGGAAAAAAAAATAGTGCGTCACGATTATTCCGCCAACTTGAATTATATTAGATTATAGCCTTGCAAGTATTATAAGGAAATTAAGAAATTGTTGAAATTTCAATCAATTGTTTTTCTTTCTTTTTCCGTTTATGAATTATCATTGGTGAAGTTTCAAAAGACATAATTAATATGATTCCGACTAAACTTCATATATACTAGTCCTGGTTGCGCACGCGTTGAGTGTGTAAATTATGTGGGGTAAAATAAAATTTAATAAAATTTAGAGGAGTAAACAGAAAGACATAAAAAATTAACATTAAAAATGATAAAATAGTAATATATCTAAAATTGTAAAAGTAAAAGAGTAAAAAAACAAAATATTACCTAATTACACTAAACTTATGGAAAAAGCCTCTATAGAAAATTTATAATATAGATAGATATATATAACCTCCGTATATACGGCACATTGACTTAATTATTTTCAATATATATAGTAGTGCTTATTAGTGGATGGCAACTTATTTCTAGCATTCTATCATTTTAGAGTTTTATTAGCATTTGTTATTTCTTGTTGTACTATATTTTCTTGTTTATTTTTATAATCATAACTAATATTTTTTTAATTTTTTTTTTTTTGGTTGACAAATGGCTTTCATTTGTAGCCAACCCAACTAATTTGTGGTAAAAGTTGTAACTAACTAAACTACAGTTAAAAGTGATATTGAGACTCTTTAAGAACAATAATGATAGAGAATTTATATTTCTATAAGCTAATTTGATATTTTTATAAGTGGGTCCTACTTTTAACTAAACCAATTATTTGATTAACTTTATTTGATTAGTAGTGTTACTCAATTGAAGACGACTTTTATTTATTTAATTATTATGATAGTAATAATATTAGAAAATAGTTAGAATATAAGTGTAAAAAATTATTTACACAAAAATTAGGATCTAAGGCTTTCTTCTCTCACTAAGAAAAAAAAATTATTTTCAGAATTTCTATTATCATATCATATTACTAAATTAAAATTTTTATGAAACAAATTATACTTAAAATGTGCAAACAAATTAAGCAACTAGATGCTTAGTTATTTATCAAGTGGGGATAATTTAGACATAAAAATTAAATTCTATAGTTAGTTTACTGCACAAATAGTTAATTTAGTTAAAAATGATACCCACTTATGAAAATACCAAATTAGCCGATGAAAATATCAATTTTCTAATTATATTCTAAAAAGGCATGAAACTATTAGAGGTAGTAAGTTTATGCAAATCAAATTGTGAAATAATTGAAGACATTAAAATTCATACTCCTTGACAATATTATCATCTACCTAACTAAAAAAATAGATGGAAAATGAAAAGACATTAAAAGGTGGTTCACTTTCAGTTTTGTTGGAGTATCAGTTCATCTCTATTTTCATTATCTGATTATTTTTTTTTGGAAATTGGACCATACAAAAAATCTTTCTCCCCACTCTCACCCATTAAAGGGTTTGACCCATTAAATTAATGCTGGCAGCTAGAATTGAGAAGGCTGATAAGGCCATATGTCTTGTGGCTAAGAGTTGAAAGATTACAGAATACTAATATAATACTATTGTGTTTCAGTTATCAAATCTAAAAATAAAAATTAGAACTTGTTGAAGGCTTGAAGCCAATGGGTCCAGATGTAATCTTCAGTTAAAGAGTTTATAATATCTTCAGAGAGAGAGAGAGAGAGAGAGAGGGAGAGAATACCAAGTTTTGAAGTTGCTGTAGCTCCAACTTCCAAGCACTATTTGCTGTTTTTATCTTCCTTTTGCATTTGAAAAAGCTCTGCTTTGGGTATTTTCTTTCTTTCTTTATTTTTTTTAAAAATTTTTTAGATTTTTATTTTTGGGATTTTGATTTAAAGATTGGTGGTTGAAGAGATCTTGATCTAAGTCTGTAAAGTTTGTTTAATTTTCAAATTGATTCTGGGTGTAGCCAGAAATTTGTCTATGAAATTGTACTTGTGAGATGGACCACCAGTCAGTTGAAAGGTCTCCAAATGCACACAGGGGTTTTCGAGTTCAAGCTCCATTGTTAAGTATCTTTGACTTCTTTTGTTATAGTTATTCTTTCAATTCATACGTTTTTTGGAGATACCCAGATGAAACTATTGATAAATGTGGAATCTTTGAAAGAATTCTTGATATGTGCAAGTGTTTTGATGTGATTTTGGATTTACCCAACTGAAATTCTCTTTAAATATGCAGATTCTGACAATATTCCTGGAATTTGACTAGGGTATGTGTTTTTGAATGTGATTTTGGAGATACCCAACTGAAATTCTCTTTAAATATGCAGATTCTGACAATATCCTGAAATTTGACTAGGGTATATGTGTTTTTGAAGTCTAAATTAGTTAAGTGGTTCTTGTTTTGTTTTTGTTTTTTTTTATTTTTTGTTTTTCCAACTTTGCTTGATGAGTTTGGTTTTTGGGGTTTTCATTTCTCTGTTTGTGTTGGGTGTGGGTCCTCACCCATGAGAATTAGAATCCATCCAAGATAGAAAAGAATTAATTTTCTTTTTGATCAAGTAAGTGGATTTACTTGATATTAATCCAATTAGAAATTGGGTTAATGAAAGCAATATTGGAATTGGAGATTTCATGAAAGGAATCCAAGTTGAAAAAGGATTTAATAAGGAGATGTGATCCCTAATTTGATTAGGAGAATAAATTGTTTCTAATCCATAATAGGAATGGATTAGAAAGAGTACTATAAATAAGGCTATGGGGGAGTCTTATTTGATATATGAGAGAAGCTTGGTAGCAAGAAGGTACCAAAAGAATAAAGAGAGAGAATTACAGTTTGTGGGTATCCGGCACCATCTCTATTCAATAGAAGCTTGAAGACTTTATTGTTTGGAGTGTTTTTGGGTGGTGAAGTTAATTAGGTTTCTTAACCTAATTAAAGGTAAATTTGTATTCTCTTGATTTATTGTGTAACCTCAAGTTTTAGGACATAAAACTTGGAAGGATTATTGTAAACCCATTATTAGTGATATAGTGGAGATTCGGAGTTTGACCCGTGGTTTTTACCTCTTAGTTTTAGAGGGTTTTTCCACGTTAAATATTGTGTCTTGCTTGTGGATGGTTATTTGTTATTTTTGTTCTCATAATTGGTTTTGTTGATTTCCTATTTAATTGCACAAAGACGGAAAAGTAATTCCTGGGATTGAGATTATTTTAGGCGTACTTTTCCCAACAGTGGTATCAGAGCTTGGTTATTTTTGTGATTTTCTTGTGCGAATTAAATGGAGGATTGGACAGCAGGTTGCATGATTAATCTCAAGGCTGCAAATTATGCAATTTGGAAGCCAAGAATGGAGGATTTGCTTTACTGCAAGGATTTGTACGAGCCACTTGAGAACGATGGAGTTAAGCCCACAAACAAGAGTGACGCACAGTGGAACAAGATGAATAGGAAGACTATTGGTCTAATTAGATCGTGGATTGATCAAAGTGTGTTTCATCATGTTGCCACGGAAACTGAAGCCTATGCTCTCTGGAAGAAATTGGAGTCCATGTATGAAAGGAAGACGGCGCAAAATAAAGCTTTTTTGATTAGGAAGCTTGTGAATTCTAAGTTCAAGGATGGAAACTCCGTTGCAGAACACTTAAGTGATTTTCAGAGTTTGATAAATCAGTTGAGTACGATGAAGATGGTTATTGACGATGAGATGCAGGCTTTATTGTTGTTGAGCTCTTTGCCTGATAGCTGGGAGACGCTGGTGGTGTCGCTGAGTAACTCCGCTCCCAATGGTACGCTGACTATGAATACAGTCAAGGATAGTTTGTTCAACGAGGAACAGAGGCGAAGAGATACCGTAGTGACTAGTGCTGAGTCACAAGTTTTTGTCACGCAGAGTAGGGGCAGAAACAGAAAGGAAAACTCACCTGAAGATGACAAATTCAGGGGAAGGTCGAGAGATAAAAGAGAGATAATTTGTTTTTACTGCCAGAAACCGGGTCACATAAGGCGAGAGTGCAGATTTTTGAAGAAGGAGCAGTCTAAGAAAAAGGATGAGGATAAAGATTCGATTGTGTATCTATCCGATGTTGATGTAGCCATTGTTTGTGATGATAAACCCAAGTGCCATGTTAATGATTGGATTATTGATTCGGGTGCTTCGTTCCATGCTACTTCTCGTGGTGAAATCTTTACATCCTACACTAGTGGTGACTTTGGCTATGTGCGGATGGGAAACGGAAGTGCATCCAAGATTATAGGCATTGGAGATATTTGTTTGAAAACTAACAGTGGTTGCAAGTTGATGCTGAAAGAAGTCAGACATGTTCCGGATATACGTCTTAATTTGATCTCTACTGGTAAGCTTGATGAGAATGGTTATAAAAGTTACTTTGGTGAAGGTCAGTGGAAGCTCACTAAAGGGTCTCTAGTGATGACTAGAGGTAAGAAAGTAGACACTTTCTACACGATGCGGGCGCATGTGAGAGGTGTTGAAGATGGGGGAGTTAAGCGGAAAAAAAGTGTGGTACAAAGCCATGCGAGATGGGAGAAAAACCTTGCATGAGAACCACGAGAGGAAAGCTCTTCGCTTTAAATGGGTACCAAAAGTGAAGAAGGAAAGTGACAGCTCGCAATCAGGTTACAAAGCGGTTGTGAATGAATTTGGCAAGCAAAAATCTGTCAAGTTTGAGTTAGATCCTCCCATCGAGAAGAACCATGCCGATGAGACAAAGCCGGTTATGAAGATAGTTGAAAATTTCAAGAAGCTTGAGTTGAGCCAAGACTTCGTTGGAATTAACTCCGAGTAAGGAGTTGTGGTTGGTGATCCCTTCTCTCATGGGTTCGGAGGGGGAGATTGTTGGGTGTGGGTCCTCACCCATGAGAATTAGAATCCAAGATAGAAAAGAATTAATTTTCTTTTTGATCAAGTAAGTGGATTTACTTGATATTAATCCAATTAGAAATTGGGTTAATGAAAGCAATATTGGAATTGGAGATTTCATGAAAGGAATCCAAGTTGAAAAAGGATTTAATAAGGAGATGTGATCCCTAATTTGATTAGGAGAATAAATTGTTTCTAATCCATAATAGGAATGGATTAGAAAGAGTACTATAAATAAGGCTATGGGGGAGTCTTATTTGATATATGAGAGAAGCTTGGTAGCAAGAAGGTACCAAAAGAATAAAGAGAGAGAATTACAGTTTGTGGGTATCCGGCACCATCTCTATTCAATAGAAGCTTGAAGACTTTATTGTTTGGAGTGTTTTTGGGTGGTGAAGTTAATTAGGTTTCTTAACCTAATTAAAGGTAAATTTGTATTCTCTTGATTTATTGTGTAACCTCAAGTTTTAGGACATAATAAGGATTATTGTAAACCCATTATTAGTGATATAGTGGAGATTCGGAGTTTGACCCGTGGTTTTTACCTCTTAGTTTTAGAGGGTTTTTCCACGTTAAATATTATGTCTTGCTTGTGGATGGTTATTTGTTATTTTTGTTCTCATAATTGGTTTTGTTGATTTCCTATTTAATTGCACAAAGACGGAAAAGTAATTCCTGGGATTGAGATTATTTTAGGCGTACTTTTCCCAACAGTTTGAACTATCTGCCTTTCTTTACTTTCTGAGCTAATTCCTGAGTTGGGTTTTTAGAGGTAGTGCTTTGGAGTGATAATGCTTCCCTATAGATCTACTGTTTGTTATGATATGGGCGTTTGTATTCCGCAGTGGAATTTGAAAATGATTAGAAGTTGTTTCTTCTGCTTAAATTGGGTAAATCACGAATGGATTTCATATCTTGATCTTGGTTCCATGGAGCAACAATGCCTTATAGGTGGCGAACATTGAATTGCAGAGGCACAAGTGTTGGTTGACTGTGTATCTGGTTGTTCATAGTTAAGGGTCTATTGTGCGTCAGTTTTTAACGGTTATGTGCCCCGGGCACATTTGTTCTACAATTTGTGAAGATACTCATCAATATCTAACTTTGATCCATAAGAGAGTTGGTATGGACACGTTTGGGATTTATCAAGATGTTCATTTTCTATAATGGACATAACACATCCTGTTAATAGAAAACGTGTTATGGCTCAACTCGCAGTGACTTACCTGATTCATACTCAGCTCATTTTTTTAACTAATAAGGGATGACAATGAGACAAACTAATCTAACTGTAATATTAGAATTTATTCCTGTAGCCGTGTTCCGGTTTTATATCAAACTTTCTGGTTTCTCATGCTTTGATATTATCTTTAGCTCCTTCTATCCTGTAGGTATGTATTCATTTAGAGCTCTTTAATTTTCACCTCCAGATTAGTGAATTAATCCAATTTCTTGTGCAGTATGACCTGAGAACTAACTTGCCATTTTTATTTTTCTTGTCTCTGACCTCTTTTTGGATATTTCTAGAAGATTGTGTCATTCAGGAACCTCTAAAATAATGGGAGGCACTTCTCCTATTGATGTCCCTTGTTTCAACCCCCTCCATCCTAAAGGGAAAAAGTAAGGACAATAGAAAAAGAATAGAACACAGAAAAAAGGGAAATTGATAGTGTTAACAATGATAAATTAGCGAGACTTTTCAGTCCGTATATTTGATTGATGATGGGCACGAATCAATCGATTATGGCGTTTCTGCAATCTGCTCCCTTGATATATATTCTTATGATATATTTTATAATAAAGTCGAATTGAATGTTTAAATGCTAAAGCTCACGTGAAATTGTATATGCATTTGCACATTAACTTGTTGATGTGTGTCCAATAGTGATCCTTGTGTTTGCACTTCTTTGAAAACTTCAAGTGAATACAAGACATGCTTATGTGTCCATTTTGATAACTAGCAGTTTTGATGTTTGGATTGCTAGTAGATCCACACCAAAAGCTCTAACTTCGGTTGAAACCTTTAATACTTGATAATCCAATAAGGGAAAAAAAAGAGTAAAAATTATTGAGAAATCTAAAGGAGGATGTAGGCTAGATAAATTATCGTCCCTCTGGTTCTAAATCTTTATATTGTATATATTTGTTTTTGTTAGCTATTCCTTTTTTATCGTATAATTCATTATATCATCTGCTTTCTGAAATAGAAATTTTGGCAGGTTGATTCTGTTTCTTGTTATTGCAAAGTAGATGCGGGCTTAAAAACAGTCACAGGGGCAAGGAAGTTTGTCCCGGGATCAAAACTTTGCATACAACCTGATATCAATCCGCATGCACACAAGTCTAAACACTCCCGTAGGGAGAGGACCAGAATTCAGCCACCTCTCCTGCCAGGCCTTCCTGATGATCTTGATTCGAGTCCCTCGTGTTGACCATAACAAACTCCGTCTTGTTTGCAAGAGATGGAATAGGCTTCTGGCAGGAAACTTTTTTTACTCTCTTAGAAACAGTCTTGGAATGGCAGAAGAGTGGGTTTATGTTGTCAAAAGAGGATTTCATGGCATGCTTTTGATCCTACCTACCAGCTGTGGCAGCCATTGCCTCCTGTTCCGGGAGAGTACAGTGAAGCCCTTGGATTTGGCTGCGCTGTTCTCAGTGGTTGCCACCTGTACTTATTCGGTGGAAAAGATCCTAGCAAGGGCTCAATGAGACAGGTCATTTTCTATAGTGCTCGGACAAATAAATGGCATAGGGCTCCAAATATGCTTAGGAAAAGACATTTCTTTGGCTCTTGTGTCATAAATAACTGCCTTTACGTGGCTGGTGGAGAATGTGAAGGAATTCAGAGGACTCTCTGTTCTGCTGAAGTATATGACCCAAACAGAAATCGTTGGAGTTTTGTTTCAGATATGAGTACAGCAATGGTACCCTTTATCGGGGTTGTTTACAATGGGAAGTGGTTCCTAAAAGGACTTGGGTCCCACCGGGAGGTCCTTAGTGAAGCCTACATTCCCGGAACTAATACGTGGACCCCAATCAGTGATGGTATGGTTTCTGGCTGGCGCAACCCCAGCATCGCTATGAATGGGAAGCTCTATGCATTGGATTGTCGTGACGGGTGCAGGCTTAGGGTTTATGATGAAGCTGCAAACTCTTGGAGCAGATTTATTGACAGTAAGCTCCATCTAGGTGGTTCTCGTGCTCTCGAGGCTGCTGCTCTTGTTCCTCTAAATGGGAAGCTTTGCATTATCCGTAACAACATGAGCATCAGTTTAGTTGATGTATCTAGTCCTGACAAACGAGTCGAGAGTAATCCTGAGCTTTGGGAAAATGTTGCTGGGAAAGGAAACTTCAGGACTCTCTTCACAAATATATGGTCTAGTATAGCTGGTCGGAGTGGACCAAAGAGTCATATTGTACATTGTCAGGTGCTTCAAGCATGACAATCTGCTATATTTATATCCTATGAATTGCCTCGCCTTTTTCAAGCTGTCATGGCACCGTTGTTACATTCCCCCCAATCACATATTGGCATGTTCATGATATACGAGACCAGTTTAGCTAGGGGGTTTGCATGGAGATTGATCTCATGCATGCCCCTCCTAAGCGTGTATGGATTCATGGCGGTGCTACATATCATGGCTTTTGGCAGAAGGCTTAGATTGTTTCTCTTCAATGTTACTGCTCTTATTGTTTAGTTAGCGGACGTTTTTCATTCTTCACCCGGTCAGAACTCAGAATAGCTGCAAACCTTCTGAAATATATGGTCCCATACTTCTTTTTTTGCCTTCACGATTTTTCTATTTTTGTAAAGGTTGAATTTGCAGGCATCTGCTTCAAGAATTGCATTGCCGACACTGAAGAAGATTTAGCTCATGGTGGGACTTGAAGAATATAATGATGGTGAAAGGAGTTTCGAACCAAAATGGAAATGGGAGACTTGTAGAAGCTCCATTGGCAGCGTTTTTAGAAATTTCCAACATTGGAAGATGGTCATATTCAAAGTAAGGTAGTTACATGTATTTGCAAGGGACACAGATATTTGCTGGTTTTGGCCAAGAGTCGTCACCAGAAAATTTCTTTGCATTCATCAAGAGATGTTAGCTTCAAACTTGTATATCCTATCCATCATTTGGATCTGCAGCGGTACGCATCTCTGCCTTTTGTGATCTTAGTAGGATATAATAAAGATTTGATACAATGTATATCTTGATTACATTTTTGTGAATAGTCCGAATGGATTATATGAGAAATTTATCACTTTTATTTATCTGGCTATTTTATTTTATTTTTTGGTAATGTAGACTAAATATAAGGGCTCTCGAGCAATCACTCAAGTTGGTCTTGTCTAGGTGAAATATATCATTTTCTTTTTTTTGCCAATGGTTTAGGGTTTGCTTGTTTCGGTGCATTTAGAAAGTGTGTTTAGGTGGATTTTAGGGCCTACACTCACCGAACCAATGTTGGCCAGAGTTCGGGGCTTAAAAGCCGCGTTTCTGAGTTAAAAAACCTGCATTTGGAAGAAGCTAAGCTGTGTTTAGACAAACAAGATTGTCAAGTGCGTTTGGATTCCAAAATCCCCGACATTCCAAAAGGCTCTAAACCAAACATGCACTAGCTGTTTTTTCTGCCCTACTTTCTCTGCAAGTAGCTTTTTATATCTGTTTGATCTGGAATAGCAACCAAACTACAACTAAAGAGAATTTCTTTTAGAAAACTAAAAGATTTCATTAATGTATGACCTTGTGAATATTACCAAGTATACAATTATCACCATTAACTGCTTGATAGTAGGTTCATTGGTGTTGCAGTAGTTACATTCAGCCTCCCCTGCCGATCATTTCCTGGAAACGTTTGAACAACTCTTCTCGTTGAAGCTGTAGCTGCTTTCGGAAATTCTTGATGAAATCTTCGGCCTGTTTGTCTATATCTCTCATCTCGGTTTCCGTAGTAAATTGCCTCCTCGTCGTCCTTCTCCTCTCGCCGCCGTTCTTCATTTCATTCTTTCTGCAGATACTCGACGAACACACCTTTCCACCGTTGTCCATTATGTTTGTCTGCAGAATTGTTCAGAGAATAAGAGAGTTTTTGTCTTGGTGATGGCTTAAAGATGAGGGAATTCTATATTTATAGGGACAAAACTGAAACTTAAGAACATTAAATTGGGGAAAAATGAAAGCAAAGGAAAGAAGAAAGAAGTTAGAAACAAATTAGAATATGATTGTTTTGTTGAGGAGTGGAAGGCATTTTCTTGGTTAGAAAGACCAGAAAGAAAAGGCTAACAGAATTCCTTATTTTATGATCAACTTTTGGATTAATTTTTGGCTTTGCTTGAGCATTTTCATTGATGATCTCAAACTAATTATAATGTCAATATTCATCTTCTATTCTAGAATGAAAAGAGTATATATATATATATATCCAAAAGTTTAATGAAAAAAGAATATACTCTAGAGGATATTTAACTAGTATACTCCATAGGGTAAACCCCTATGGCTAACCCCAATATATTATTACTATTTATCAACATGTACCGAGTAACAACCAATTGTTTAAAGTTAACTCATTGAAACGTTTAGATCGTGAACACTTGTTTTGTTGTTTTCTTTTATTAAATGTTTATTTTATTATTGATGTTGGGACGTAATTATTTGGAGACGAATTATATGGTAGGCCAAGATCCGCGTGAAGTTATTAGTATTTTAAGGAATTAAAGATTCCTAATTACATTCGATTTATGACTCTTAAGAAAGTGTTAGGATATGATCCAACTTCCTTTTTTGAGGAGAATCTCTACACATAAATCACCGGAGTCGTTTCTGTGCAGGATTTGAGGCGCTTTGGTGATTGGAGCGCGTGATTCTCAGGTACACACATAAACCACCGGAGCTATCCCCGGCGGGCCAAGCCGTTTCTGTGCAGAATTTGACGTGCTTTGATGATTGGAGCACGTAGACGAATCTTGACGTTAACATTTGACATAAATAAAATTTTTTTTTTGGTGGCCATTACGATTTAATATATTATATATTTTTTTGTTCCTATAAAATTAATGGAGTCTTGTCTAACACTGTAATCATTTATTTACTTTAATCATTAAATTCGATAGAGAATTAGGACTGATTTAAATTTGGTGGGCCTTTCTTTATTTTTAAAAAAGAAGAGATTTATAGAATCTAATGCTCACAAGATGGAAAATCTTTCAAAACACAAGATGAGAAGTAGATAAATATTTTTGTACATAGGAAGTAGTAGTAGTAGTACTTTTGAAAAGGAGCTTTGTAGATATGTATATACATCATCTATACTTCATACCATACCATTGTGGGATGACCAAACAAGAACGGCCAGGGTAATTCTCCCATCCTCTGCTTCGCGGCTGCGTTTAGTATGTGATCAGCATTTGGATTTCAGCTGAAACAAATTAAAGCATTCATTCAACTTGAGTTAAAACATCTTTAATTTTTGAATAACAACAATAAATGGTATATAAAAACAAAAGCAGCACAACTCTTACTAATGAAATCTCCCAAGTTGTTTAAAATTTCAAAACATAGTGTTGCATGTGTCCGAGAGAAAGAAATAAGGAAGAAGCACCGATCCAAAACTCTATCTATATATATCTCCACCAGGTTATTTAAGTTGTTCTTCTCATGCATGCAGAAAAGAAAGAACTCTACCATCTGAGAGCTACATCCATGCCCATTTCACAAAGTAGTTATGTTTATAACTGAATTTTTGAATAAGTAAATACATACACAAAGAACACCATAGTACATATACTAGTATATACGAAAACCAAAACACTAGCTACCATTTAAACTTCAAAAAACAATCTTCTTCTAATCTTACTATGTAAATTCTAAGAAGCAAGGATTTTTCTTTAGGTTGGCAAATCCCCAAATCCAGATTCAAGTATTCTTCTATATTCCTCTGGATTCTTCAGAGGGGATTCTTCTCTAGTTTTTTTTCCCTCTCTCTTTTCAGAAGGATAATAACTGAATATGTCACTAGTACTACTAATTATATATAATAATGTTTTTATATATTATTACAATATATTCTTGCTTCTTAGTTTAAACTCCTCCCCACTTAGTTCATTGAATACCACATCTCCAAGTTCATTGAATAGCCAGATAGAACATTGACTCAGATGTGTGAATCTCTGCTTTCCCTTGTCTAACACAATGCTCCAATACCATATCTACAGACAGGTTTATTCACTTCATTGATATCCAACACACTGCTCTTCTCAAATGAAGATCTTGTCCTTTTGACTTCATCTTGGCATGCTCCTTGGAAACTAGCTCCCATCCACCAAAAAAAGAAAAAACAAGCATCTATCATCCAAATCTAAAAGTTTCTTACTCAACTCCAAATTTAGGGTATTGCAATCTGTTCTTCCATTCCACCAAGCAGGGGCTTAATATTTTGTTTATCTAAATTTGCTCAAGGAACTTATCAAAAAAAAAATGTTACATATTTTCGACTCAATAATTAGTTTATCTAATTAAGGGAAAAAATATGTAATATGCTACATATTTTCGACTCAATAATTAGTTTCTAAAGTGAATTAAAAAATGGTTGGAGATGCGGGGTATCGATCCCCGTACCTCTCGCATGCTAAGCGAGCGCTCTACCATCTGAGCTACATCCCCAGTTCACAAGGGAACTATACTCACATGAGTGCTATAAAACTAGCATGTAGAGAACACTTGTCCAAGTAGTAGAATATAAAAACAAGAATATTAGCACTATTACTTCAAGAAACAAGTCCAACCCCAAACACGGATCGGGAGTGGGTCAATTGACTAATACAGAGAGATCAACTTCCGCTTGTCGACACTATACACACATGCACACCAAATCCTTCAAATCAAGCACAACACAAATTATATCACAAAAAGATTAATAATGTAATCAACATTAACACATTATATCCATATACCTATTCCGTTTCTTCTTAATGATGTTTTCAAATAACACAAAAAGATTAATAAGGTAATCAACATTTGTCAGATTGATAAGCAAATCTCAACTTTACCCTCTTAAAATTAGTATATATAGCAATAATATGGAAAATAAAGTTATTAATTATTCATTCAACTCTACAAAGGACAAGTAAAAAGAAATCAAATTTTTAAAGAAAGATAAAAAAAGAAAAAAAAAGAAAAGAAAAGAGAAGAGGGAGTATATAAAAGAATATTATACCTCATATTGATCCAGGGAGAGAATCTGGGCACCCCTTATTCTCACAATTGGGGATTTTCTCAAACTGCTTAGCCGGCAATCTCTGAGACAAAGCCCCCACATGAAATTCAATCATACCCGAATCCGAATCCAGGGTCATACCCGTGACAGTGACCCACAAAAACAGCTTCTTCGCCTGAATGCCCGAGACCCCAGAAACCGAGCCGAAACTCAATTTTCCTCGAATTTCCTTGTCATAGTACACGAGCTGATCGAACTGGACATAGCAAGGGTGTGTTAATTGGATGATGAAATTCCCATCGGAGGAGAGAGAGTACGATGCGACGGCGTTTGGGAGGAGGCCCTTAGGGAAGCCGTAGTTTGGGAGGAGATCATGGATGTCTGACGTGGAGGAGAGAGAAGGATGGGGTTCGGAGAAGGAGAGGAGAGATAAAAGGATGAGAGAGAGTGTGAAAATGGGTATTTTGTGAGAGATTATTGCCATTGATGGGGTAGCTTGAGTTTCAGACAGAAAGAGAAAGAAGGAGAGTCAACTTGAGTTGGTGTGATCAATTAACTTGGCGGGGAAGGCAAGATGCGAGATTATCAAGGGGGAGGAAAAAAAATACTATTAAATACTCACTCCTCCCCTTAATTTAAGTCGTTTTAAAATTATACACAAGTATTTTAAAAATAATGAGAAAACCAAAGTTATATTTATTACTTAGGATAATATTAGAAATTAAGTAATTAATGTTTATTTAAAATTCTCAAACGACTTATATTAAGGAACACAAATACTTCTCTAAAACGTCTTATATTAAGAGACGGAGGGAGTAGTATTTTGATTTGAGTAGACTCGTGGCTTTACTTGGTTAGTGTAACAACTAAATAATTGATTTATAATGCTAATAGTTGATCATGTATACTATTTTTTATTTTTTTTTGATAATGTTCTAACGTAATAAATATATATTTAACGATAATTTTATTTTGATAATAACAATAATATTTATTACTTAACTTGGCGGAGAAGGAAAAATGGTCAAAGGTATATAAAAAAATGAATAATGCTATATAAATAAAATATTCTACAAATATTTTATAAACTGTTGATGTGACATACTTCACCTTAGTTTTTTGATATGGGGCCGAAGACTATATTGAACCAATTTGTTGATCAATATGTTGAGATGAAATATGCCACATCAATAATTTATAAAAAAATTTATGTCTATAGTATTACACGAAAAAAAATAATTAGGGAATTGATTATTTTTATACGCGTTTCTCTAAAGTTAAACCCACTTTATTTTCATATAAGAAATACTAATGTGAAAATTCTCAAACGACTTATACTTAGGGTAATATTAGAAATTAAGAAATTAATACTTACTCAAAATTCTCAAACGACTTTAAATATAAAGAACAAAAACATTTCTCTAAAACGACTTATATGATATAACGGAGGGAGTATTAATAGTGTTTTATCTGTCAACACCACACTGCACTATATGCAGACCCATTCAAATAAATTATATGCAAATAAAAAGCAGTAGCAGTAGATGTTCATTCAGAAAGGAACATTGTTTATATGTATAAACATCTATACCCATACCCCATTGTGGCACCACCAAACATTTTCCCACAAGGAACTGGGTAAATCCTAATTTCACAAAGTACAACAGAAAACATGGTTGGAATTAGACTTCCCATCCTCTGTGCATGGCGCGGGATAACACAGGGTGTTGCGCCGTCTATTCTGTGATCAGCATTTGAATTTCATCCGTCGGAGTTGGAAGCTGAAACGAAAGCATATAATTTTAAGTTCGAGTAGAACAACAAACATTAATATATTTGAAGCACATAACTAGGGAGAAATTCCTATGAAAAATTGATCAAATTAATTTATAAACAAAAAAAGGACGTCTTTTACAAGAAAAATCTTCTCAAGATGCCCCCCTACAGTTATCATTTTTCAAGATATAGTTAGGCGCGTTGTGTGTGTGTGTGTGCGCGCGCACGAGTGTGAAAGAGAGATAGAGGATCACCAATAAAACTTTGAAACGGACGAAAGCTATCTTAGTTGGTGAAGAATATAGAAAAGACCAAAACAAGGAACATGAGGAAGATTACGTATTATATCAAAAATGAATCCTTATTTGTTTTGTGTCAATACGGTAATCTCCATGTGCGCAAGACCAAGTTTGTACTCTAGTCCAAGTAAATTGGGTTGAACAAAGTATCATCAAATCACATGTACTTACCATTGATTCTAAACATCAAAACAATCAGTTTCCAACACTCACTAAAACAAATTAAATCGGATAATGTCATGGAGAGGATCATACTTTATCCATCAACCAAATTAAAGCTATCAACAATGAGTACAAAAAACTCATTCATATCCCGTTTTCTGTCGATACAATAATCTCCCTTCAATATGCCTCCATGTTTGTCCTAAAAACAAGAAAACTACACTGAACTCAATTGGTGTATAACATCCGATCACCACTGATTCATACACCAAATAAGCTACTTACATCACCATGAAGAAAAATCTGATAACATTACAGAGAGGAGCTAATTGTATTGTAATTTTGTTGTTACCTTGATGAACCATACTAAAGCAATAGGAATAAAGGTTGAATTAGACATGTTTATGTCCTTTCAAAACTTTGTTTTTACGGCAATTATTTGGACGAGTACTCTAACATCAAAAGTTTTAAAGGAACATAGAATCGAAATTCGAAACCCAAATATGATCTGATTCATACTCTTCGGCAATGTTACAATAATCTCTAGATAACACTACCAACTTTCAGTCAAAAGTTCATAAATACTCCGAAGCTCCCAATTTCCAATGCACAGCTAAAATTCCCGTCTAATAAGATATTTTTAAAAGTTTTTTTTTATTACTTTTTTAATCCTAAAGGTTCTTTACCTATTCTCATCAACTCTAGAAATCCACATAACACAAACAAATTCCCTCACAGATATTTCAGTATATAAAAAACACTTGCAAGTTCAAAACACAAACAGATACATACACAACAAGTGATTTTTTTTTTCAAGCAATTTGTCACTCAAAAACTTCTTGCATCTGTAAGTTAATGAAAACTAATCAAGATGCCCCATCTTCAAGGTCACTTTCAAAGTTTCAAACACCTCTCAAACAAAGCATATACAAATAAACTAAATAGGTCCCTTTTTCTCCTATCCAACAAGGGTCTCATATTCTCCTTTCAGTTTGCAACTACTACAATAATGCGGCATTATGTCAAAGCATACTAATAATCCAACATAAACAATTAAAGACAATAGTAATAAATAATCAAATACAAGTCAAAATTAGAATACAAACACAAGACACATCCATAATAAAAAATTCCTGATTTATTAATCCAAAAGATTTCTAATTTCAAACCACAGCAGCCGGTAATTCCACCTAATGCCAATGCATAACAATAATCTCACATAAAAATGATGTAATATCCAAACACTCATGCTTTACACACAAAGTCAATCAAAATATAAACTTTTTTTGTTAAGAAAAGAAAAAAGGAAAAAGAAAAGAAAAGAAAAAGGACAACTTATACCTCAAGATTCCTTTTCCAAGACTGATCAAACGAACCAGTGACCTTATCACCACAAGAATGAACCGTCTGAAACTGACCCACATCGAGCTTCTTGTTAATAATCCCAACCTGGAAATATATACTATCGGACGGTGGCAAATCAACCTTGATCTGATCAACATCCAGCCACAAAAACAAGTTCTTCACCTGAATACCATCCAAATCACTAATCGACCCATATTTCAACTTCCCAGTGACCTTCTTCTCGTAATAGACTACATAATCGAAGTGAATATAACAAGTTTTTTCAAGCTCAACCACAAAAATCCCATCATCGGAGAGTGAATAAGACTTCACGTTTGCCGGCAAGAGGCCGGCCGGGAGGCCGAATTTGGGGAGGATTTCGTAGACTGTTTGTGGGTAATCATCTGAGAGAGAAGTTGATGAGATTGTGAGGGCTAGGAGAGAGAAAAAGAGGAAACCCAGACGGGATTTTGGATCGGGAGACATGATCGTAGGTTTTTTGAATTCTCTGATGAGTGTTTTATAGAGACTTATGTTGGGGTTTTTGAAGATGGAAAATGAGACAGGAGGTGGGATTTTTTTATTTTATTTTATTATAATTATAAATATTTGATTAGCTAGAATTGAAGATTTTAGAATGTGAAAAATGGGTGGATTTTTATGTTTTTTTATGGTGAATTTTTTAATGCCCATACTATATGATAAAATTTAGGATTTAATTGTCTTTTATATCGACTTGTAAATTGGTCAAATTAACTCATAAATTCATTTTTACTGTCGAAGTGTTTGAAGTTAATTTATTTTTTTTTATTTCCTTATTTATAAGTTATTTTTGAGAAGTAACAAATTATGACTTTCGAAAAAATAACTTAAAAATTATTTTAAAATAAATAGGCGTGACTAAATTTATGTTATTTTCTCCCTTCTCTCCATTTTGATAATAATAATAAGAATAATTCTATGTACACAAACAATACATAAACATTATTTACCAATATTAGAATTACGTATCGTATACAAATAAAGATGTGAAATAATTTTGTGAGTATAAACAATAAACAAAAAGTTTTGCATAAATAATTGAACCCGTGTAATGCATACCAAAAAGATGTTATTTTTCTTATTTTTTGTATTATTTTTGCACAATTTTTGTGTAAACAATTCAATGATTGTGACACCCTCTTTCTGAAATAGAAAGGGAGGTTGCTCAAAATACAATATAATTGAAGAAATAATAATAAGGCTCTAAACCACAGATGAATATTCTCTAAAACCAATAAACATCAAAAGAAAAACCAGAATAAATGTCAAACTGATCCAAACCACAATCTGAAATAACTATTACAACTCCAAACAAACTAATCTGTCATCGCCCAAACAAAATATCTAAACCATTAGAATGAAGGGAACTCTCATTACACTTGCCCTTGATCCTCCAGATTATCTGCCGGAAGAAAAATATAGCATGAGCCAAATGCCCAGTACGGATATAGAATACAAGAATAATGAAACAAAATAACTAACTCAATAAAATGAACTGAACTGAATTGAAACGAACAAAACTAACACAACGAAATATTAGGCTGAATCAAATGGCTGGGTGTTATTTCATACCGAGCTCAACAAAACAAAAATATACCTTGCCACATAGGCAAGTCAAATAATGCCACACAGGCAAGTCAAATAATGCCACACAGGCATAACATACATCGGACCGGTCGGATCCAGATGTATGCAAATCGGAAGGCGTGTTTGGCACAAACATCACTAATCCGCAGAACAGAACAGAAAACTAGGGTCGACCCATACGCCTTCCACAACAAAACACCAGATAGCCAACTCCCACCGGAGCACAAAACGGAGACGCCGTGGACTGATCACATCGCCACGGAAAGTGTCATGCCTCTCGTGCCAAGACGACATGCCTGTTGTAAGACCCCGAATTTTATAAATAAAGATTTCATTTTCTTTATATATTATTTTAAAATAGGAAGGGGTTGGTTTAATTAGTGTAGTAAGTTGTGGGTAAAATACGCAAATATTTTAAAATGAGCAAATGGTTATAAAATATTTATTGTTGTCGGGAAATATTCGTTTGGTCGTAGAATATTCTTGTTGTCGGAAAATATTCGTACGACGGCACAGCCATTTGTGCGCCCCACAACGGAATAACTATCGAATATAGAAAGCGATAGAAATAATCTTTTTATAAATAACGGTAAAACTGTTACCGTTAAACTGTTGAAATACCCGGTGATAAAAATACAATAATACGCGTTGTTGCACAGTAGCACACGGTATTGCACAATATTTTGAATTATTGATTCTTACGTAAGAAGACACTTACTCAATTATTGTTACAGTAATTACTGTTCAATATTTTATATGATTGATTCAATAATTGCTACCGTTGATATTTTGTATTATTGATTCAATAATTGTCACTGCACAGTATTTCACATTATCAAATCAATAATTCATATTATTTGAATAATATTATTAGATAGTATTATTGACAATGTCTAAGAAAGTTCTGTCTAGGAGGGGTTATTTAATTGCGCGCCAGTAAGGAGAAATCCTTATCGGAAGGCCCCCTCTTTTCTGGAAACGACCTGGTTGTCAATATTGTAGTTCTGTAATATTATTTGTGAATAATTAATTATTGACTTATATGATAAGGAAATATTTATTTTATGAATATAAAGGAAGGAATTAGTGCTGATGTGTTTTTATCAGTATTTTGGTGTGAAAAATCATCCATTTGTGGATTACAGCTATTTTTGGTTGGGAATTTAAAAAAACTTCCTTCTGCAAAGTTGTAGAGAATTAAATTTCCTATGAAAAAGACATATAATTTGTATTTTTCTGTTAAAAGGACTATTTATTATGAATTATTGAAATTTCGAAAATAAATATTTTTATTAAAAATATAGGTGGGCCCCACTTTTATTTTTTTTTATGGGAAAAAAATGCTGAGATGAATTCTTAAGTGATGTGCTGCCAACCTTTAACAATGGTAGGCTAAGGAATTTCATCCGATAGTTAGTTAGTCAACTTTGGCATCCTAAGTTTTTTCTATAAATAGGGTGCTTAGTTAGAAATAAAAATCATATCAGAATCAGAAAATTTTCTCTCTATAATATCGAGCGTATTTCTTGTGAGTATAAGGATAGTTTGAGTGTGGATTACGGTGAAAGTTTTCGTCCACATAATATCCGATATTCCAGCCAAAACTACTCTTCTGTTAAGGTAAAGGATGTTATTTTCTTTCGTAAACGATATTATTATTTTCAATATCATTATACCAAAATATTGTCATAGATTTTATTATGAAATTCTTACTTTTTCCGTCGGGGTTACTATTCACGTGTACGACACTATTCACGTATACGGCACTATTCACGAAAAAATTAAATTTTCTTCTATTTGTCCAAGTTACTTGTTAAGGTTCCTATCTTTGAATGGATCCAAGTTTTGAGCTCTATTTTGCTCCACAAAGTATTAATATGGAGTATTTTTGAACTTGGATAAACTAAAATGCGAATCCTTAATCTTTGTCTTTTATTTCATTGGATTCGTTATTTATATTATTTTTCATCATCCTCAGTCCTAAATAGTGATATAACTGAATATCTTTGGCCTGTAGAGCAAAAATGAATGATTACCTGATGAATATCTTTGGCCGTAGTGCAAAGATGACAGGTGTTGAGATGAACATAACCAACTGGTGATACAAATGAATATCTTTGGCCCGTAATGCAAAGATGAATATTTGATTCGAGATGTATATTGATTGATGTTATAGGGATAAAATATTGATGATGGACTTTTAAATCATCGAAGATAGTAGATTTCATTCTCTACTTAACTCTTCTAATGAATTGTTATTTTCGGTGCGAATATTGATCTAAAACTTGTTGTCAATAATATTTTATCTGAATTGTTGAACACTAACGATAATTTATTTCCCATTATCTTAGTCATAATATTCTTTACTGGGCTAGTTGAGCTCACCCTTTTCATCTATTGTCCTCTTCAGAAAATGAGAATGTCGCAGGAACTAGTCGAGAGACAGAGTGATGGTCCGAGTTAGAGCAGTAGTAGTCCTCACTATTTCTAATAAACAGTGTGATAATAATTATAATGAGGACTTAGTTTAAATGTTAATATTTTCTACATATTTGTATTTACACTCACAGTTGTGTGGTCGTATTTTGCACGACCGTGTGATATAAAAGATTGTATTTGAATTCTATACCATGTATTTGACGACTCAAAATGAGTTGGGTTGACTGGACCTATTCTGGGGGCATCATATCACACCTTAGCTTCATAACGTAATTAAACATTTTGATTAAAATTATTAAACAATTGTAATAAAAGACAATTTACTGATATATAAAGTTTCACATCGAACAACTAAAACTTAGGGGGTGTATGATAAAAATTGAATGAATCTGAATCTGAATAAGTTGAATCTAAATCTGAATTTGAATGAAAAAAATTGTTTGATAATTAACATGTCTAAAATATCTGAATGACATAATTTTATTATTTTACCCTTCTGAAAAAATTTAAAATTATTGTAAATTTATTTAATATTACTTAATATAATAGATAATATACTTTTTTAATTTTTTAATTTTTTTACTTTATTCAGCTGCTCATTCAGCAATTCAGTCAAAAAAATCTAACTTAACCATTTAACTCAATAATCTGACCGATTCAACCATTCAGATGATTTTTTTTCTAAACAAACGCACTTAATGACTGACCGATTCAGCCATTCAGATGTATTCAGCCCTAAACAAATAGCCTCTTAGAGACTCGATATATAACTTGAGATGCTACTCCACTCATTGTCAACTGATTTTGAATTAGATGCTTCAATATGGTATCAGTGCAGACACCATTCATGTGCAAACCCACGCTCATTGCCAATTAATTTTAAGTTGTATGCTTCAATACAATAAACCTAATGAAATGTATTACTTGAAACATATCAAAGGTTTGAGAAGATATGAAAAGACACAAAAATTAAAAGGCCCAAAGCCGTCTCAACCCCCAACCATTTCCTTCCCCTTCTGCTGTTGCTCTTTATTTTAGCCGTACCGGATCCATCGCTCGTTCCATCGTTCCCTTTACCTACAATAAGACGACACCATAGAGATATATAGAGTGGGGAGAAATTGAGTTAAATTAAAAATACTTATTTTTTTTTAAATTTAGGAGTGCGAAGTAACAATATTGAATGTTAAATAAGTATATTTTTGATACCGACACTGACCCGCAAGTATGGGCTCTCAATGAAAGCACCAATGATACAAACCTTAACCCCTTTAACCCACCTTGAAAAGCTAGCTATCCAAGGGGAGAGGCTAAGGCCTATATCAACTCACACCAAGTTACATTTACAACCGATGTGGGACTATTCCTTACGGTCTAGTATGGAGTTCGCATCAATTTTTTATAATTTAAATTGGATTAATTTTATCATTATAAAGTTTTTGATGCATATCACTAAATAATTATATATGAAAATTTTCATATTTTTACATGTATTTTTTTGCATCTGTATGATTAGATTGTTTGCGACAATCAAAATCAATTCATATTTGAAAGTGATCTTAAAAATCTACTACCTTATATAATATAGTACAAAATCAAACAATAAACCCATTACCACAAAATAAATTGCATTTGAAAATTTTATTAATTTTAACGATATTATTTTATTTCATACTTGCTCCTAAATTAAATTTAGTGAATGTATAGTTTAATAGTGATGGAATGATAATCAAACTGGTAAATTTGGGAATATTGTGTTATTTTACATCATCATAAAAAGGATGAGACTTCTTCTTTTTTTTTAAGGAATAAATAGATAAATTGATAGATGAAACTCAAACTCTTAGTTTGACTTTTTGAGAGCAGTGGTCGAACCAGAACATTTTTAGAGGGTGGTCAAAATATATCAATAAAAAAAAATTATTTATTGATGCTTGAAATGCTTCTTTCAAATTCATTTTGCCCAATTATAGTATTTCACAACATCCTATTCCAACCCTTGTCAATTTTTGAGTTGTGAGTCTAATGGCTTTAAATATATACATATATATATATATATATATATATATTTTATTCTTTTTTAAATTTCCCCCGAACTATAGGACTATTAATCTGACTTTGAAGTTTTTAGTCAACTGATTAGCTACTTTTATAGATAAATTATAAATTATAATATTATATATTCAAAACCTTATATTGTGGTTTTGGTCATCTTCCTTGGAGACAACTGAGTGGAGCCACTCAAAGCAAGAACATGAATTAAGTTTACAAAAAATTGATACCAAAGTATGATTAAATCAGTAAGACAAATGAATGCAATATTAATTAATTAATCATCAAACTTATTTAACATTATTTTATCTTATAGTAATATTGTTAATTTATTATAGGTGGAAGGACATGAAAAAACAAATGAATTAATACCATCTCATAATAAAGATAAAGTATAAACTTTAGTAATAAATTAACAATATTAATATGAGGATAAACTTTAGTAATAAACTATGAGTATAAACTTTAGTAATAAATTATCGCCTCTGTTTGAGAGGGAGGGAGTACTAAATTATGAACTTTAGTAATATGAGGATAAAAATAGGATTTTTACATTTATTTTTGATATTTTTACACGATCCTCACTCACACATGGGTATATAGTGGATTCACTTTTCATATGAGAAGAACCATATAAAAATATCAAAAACACAAGCAAATAATTAGACTTGGCAAAATCGGCCCAGGCCCGCGGCGGCTTTGGGCTTTACATTTTCAGTCCATCAAAATCTTGGCCATTTTGGCCTGGCCTGCTGATGGCTTGGCCCGTTTAGGCCAATCTCAAAAACGTGTCAAAATGTAGGTATAAATTTGTCCAGGCCCGTGAGCCAGGCCTAGCCCGCTCATCATGAGTCCTAACTTTAGATTTTACTTTTTTAACTTATCAAAACCTGAATCGTTTTAGCCCGATCAGCTAATGACCGGCCGAACAATAGCCCGACCCGTTTGTCAAGTCTAAAAATAACGAATAGCTACGTACCAGTTGGAGTAGTAATGGTCCCATTGCCTTTTAGTCTATTCGCAAAGTCTTCAAATACTTTAGCATCTGGTGAGCCCGGTGTCAATTTCAACAGAGCTGATTCATGAAAGGATCGTCATTAGTTTGTGTGGTGAGAATATACACACACATATATATATATATATATATAACAACATTTCGAGGAAAATTACACTAATTAATGTTTATCTTTGCAGAAAAGACTAAAGAACTGATGTTATATATGTAGGTAAATTTTGATAGTGAAATTGATACTAGGCTAGGTAATCCTTGATTGAACCCTCAAACTCATGAATATCATAGAGCGAGTCATACTACTGAGCCAAATACCACGTGATAAGTTGGTTTAAGACATGCTATATGATACTTATACATATATGTTTACTTACAATGACAGTCACCGAAATTAGCCAAGTGTAATTCACGGGCTAATTTCGATGACTGCCCTTGTAAGTAAACATATATGTATAAGTATTATATAACAGGTCATATACATATATGTTTACTTACAAGGGCAGTCATCGAATTTAGCCGGAGAATTACACTTAGCCGGAAGGCCTAGTGCAAGCGTAGCGTTGATCTTAAGGCCGAGTTTTGGATCATTTCGATCCTTGATCAAGATGCAGAGACAAATCTTGCTCTTTTGTAACACTAGTTTGACGCCAGTGCAACAATCCATCGGTGGAGCCTTTGCGTCGCCTCCAACGTACGGTAGACACGAGGCGAGGCCGACTAACTTGTCCGTGCATTGCTCCCTATCTTTGTCTAAATCTGCACTTGCAAAACCTGTAAGAATTATCACCACCACCATTAAAATGCTTGGCAATGAACAAACATAGCTTTTATCCATTGGAACTTGAAGGGCGACAAATAAAGAATTGTGGTTGTAGTGTTGGTGTTGAATTGGATATATATTGGACAAATGTTAATAAGGACCACCAAGTAGGATATATATTGGATATATATTGGACAAATGTTATGATGGTGGGTATGATGCAGGATTTGATGATGCTGGTGGGTTTGATTTTTGAAACTGACCCACACCAAGCTTCTTGTTAATAATCCCAACCTGGAAATGTATATTATCCGACGGTGGCAAATCAACCTTGATCTCGTCAACATCCTGTTGTTCACAATATATGAATATTAAATTCAAGGATAAAATTCACAGAAATAAATAAAACTTATCTGGTATGTAAATTAAATTTAGTGAGCAGATGCGTGCAGTCCTTTAAGTAGAAATTTCATCCCTAAGAGAAATTCCCAGTATTACGATCACTGACGAAAATCTACTCCAACATTCTATTTTAGTATGCAACGACTCTTCATCCTAATTAACCTGAATCCCATCCAAATCACTAATCGACCCATATTTCAGCTTCCCAACGATCTTCTTCTCGTAATAGACTACATAATAACAAGTTTTTTCCGGCTCTACCACAAAACTCCCATCATCAGAGCGTGTATAAGACTTCACATTAGCCGACATGAGGCTGGCCGGAGGTCGAATTTGGGTAGGATATGTTAAACTGTTTGTGGGTCATGGACGTCCGTCAAATTGCCTCACATTCTTTTAAGAAAAACAAAGAAAAATCCCATTATATTTGACACTTTTTATTTATTACACTATTAAATTTTTAAAAATTGAAATTATTTCATTGAACTAATTAAAATTTTGAAATTACACCATTCCGTTAATAAGATTAAATGTCTATCAAATTGACTCGAATTTTTTCAGACGTGACTAGTGAAGAAAGAAAATAAAATGACACATGTCATTCTTACGTGGATTAGACAGTAAAATCAACCCATCTCCCAAGTACGTCAGAGAGAAAACCTACCAAGTGTAGGAGAAGGCGGTGGCACAAGGTGAGGCAACGGTGGAGGCTCCATGTGGTGGTGGCGGCAGCGGTGACGGCAGTGACAATAGTGGAAGCTCATTGTGGTGGTGGCAACATTGGAGGCTCCTTATGGTGGCGGTAGCTCCTTTGGTGTTGAAGCTTTGAACGACGATGCGGGGTGCTCTGCTAGCTAGTTCACTTCTTCTCTATTTTTTTTTGATCTAGGCTATGTGGGTTGATATTGCAGCGGGGTTGGTGCTAGTAATTGGGCAAATAGAGGCTGATTTGAGATGTTGGGGCTGATAATGGGGCTATGTTTTTGTAAATAGAATTGAGGCTTTGATAGAGGCGACTAAGGTTGTAGAAGTTGTGATTGTAAAGAGTAGGCGGAGGAGGATCGAGAAGAGAAAATTGGTAAAATGGAGAAGAAAACATGCCTATTATAGCAGTTAGGGTTCTAAACCCCTCATCTGCATCTATCTGAAAATGGTGGTGAATATACATTCAAATTGTATAAAATATCAAATTAATGATGCAATTTGAACAAATTAAATATCAAGAAAAAGAAACAAATTTTGGTATATTTAATTTGGCCAAATAACATCATAAGTTTTATCAATTTCATAAATCTGAAGCACAAATCTATGGGATAATTCGATTGGTTTGTAAATTTTAACTAATCATGTTTTCACTTTGGAGTCCATGAGATGTATGTTAAGTTTATGAATTGAAGGTTCTGCCAAATTAGTTGGTTCAGTTATTGCTATGTTGGTGTCGATGGTGGTGGCTTACTGTGGTGGTGGTTTACGGTGGTGATGGTGGATGACAAAGTAGGCGGTTTCTTGATTATGTAGAAAGAGATGAACGGGAGAAAAAGTATTTGCATTGAACGCTATGTCACTGTTCTAAACTCTTTTTTATTATTTTTTGCTACATAGCTTATCTTTTAATATTATTATTTTCTACATGATGATAAATAATAGACGTCCATCCAATTTTATTAACGTAATGGTGTAATTTTAAAATTTTAATTAGTTCAATGGGGTAATTTTAATTTTTAAAAGTTTAATGGTGTAATAAATAAAATGTGTCAAATATAGTGGGGTTTTCCTTAGTTTTGTCTGAAAAAAATATGAGTCAATTTCACGAACGTCAAATCTTATTAACGGAATAGAGAAATTTCAAAATTTTAATTAGTTCAATAAGGTAATTTAAATTTTTAAAAATTTATTAATGTAATAAGTAAAACGTGCAAACTAGAGTGTGATTTTTTTTTAGTTTTGCCTTATGGTTTTTATAATTGCTCAGTTTTGATTTTTTTAAGGCAAATTGACTATTTTTAAAATTAATAATTAAGCATGTATAAATATATTTTTAACATTATAAAAATTGGTATTAGTAGTAAATTGCATATATTTATTTTTGTTATAACATTTTCATCTATATTTTGGCAAAAATGGTACAAAAAATAGTTTTAAAAAATAGTCAGTTTGACTAAAAAAAATCAAAATTGAGTAATTATTTTGGGACGGAGGGAGTAGTAATTTATTTTTTTTGGCAAATGTTAAGTACCCTTGATGATCATTTGATCGAAGATTAAACAATATACCACATAAAATTTGTGTTGGAAACCCCGTGATAGTTTAAACTCACCCGTGATAATATAGAAATTTGTAAAATATAGGTAATGACAAATAAGGCTTATCTTTCTCTCTACAATAATATATATAATGTTAATATTTGATCCAAAATCTTAATTGATTCTCATGTAACCTTTGGAGTTTGGCTCTTTTTTATCTCTCTCTTAATAATTTGTACACCATGTTCCCATGTTATAAAAAAGAAAATATTACAAAAAATAAGTAACACTATACTATTAACCCTAAGAAAAGAGAAAAGAAAGTTTCATATACACCCCCGATGAGTTTTTTAAGTTACAAGCGGATCCTAGTTTTAGACTGTTCAAATGCGCTGTCCATTTAGGTAGTTTATAGAAACAAATTATATTTTGGAAACTGATATTTTCACATGTATTTTTGATATTTTTACGTGGTCTTCTCTCACATGAGCATAAAGTGAGTCTCACCTTCATACGAGAATGAATCATGTGGAAATATAAAAAACATATGTGAAAATAGTGTTCTCCTATATTTGTATAAGAAACTGATATTTTCACATGTTAAAATGATATTTTCACACGAGTCTCTCACATGAAGGTGGGACCCACTCACTATTCATGTGAGAGAGATCATGTGCGTGGAAATATCAGTTTCCTTTTAATATAGCAAAAAGTTATATTAACAAAAGTTTTTAAAATTCAATTTTCTCTATATAAAATACAACTTAATTTTATAAACTGTCCATATGCACAACCCATTTGTAACAACTTGGAATCCAGATTCGTTACGTTTACCCTAAAGCAAAAAGAAAAGGAAAACTAAAAATTTAATTAGAACTTTTTTGAGCATTCATTATGCAATATTTTGATACATTTTATACTCCAATTCCGTTTCTAAAATATAAAATGAATTGTCATTGTAAATATTTAATAGTATGTGAAAATATAAGATTTTATATTTTAAAATGGAGATATTATGTATGCATAAAGATTTGATAAATTCTAGTTCTTGTATCCAAAAAAAGGACCACATTTGAATTTTAGGGTTAAGTTCAGATCAACACCTGGGGTTTGGGGTCTTTCTCACTTAACCACATGTAGTCAGTAAAGCTACATTTAAATTCCGACTTTTTGAGTTGAAGTGAATAACTCACCTTTTCCATCCAGATTAACTGTGCGTGTATGTCACACGCCAAAAGAGCGTGAGAAGGGGCTGTAACGGTCAAAAAAGGCTCGTAAAGATCCGAAATACCCCCTTCTTCTTTTTGGGTTTTAAAAGACAATCAGATTCCTTTTTTTCTACCCCATTTCAGCTCCATCGCATACGTGAACTACTAGCAGACGAAATTGATGTTCAGATCACCATCTTATAATTTTCATGGTATAATGTGTTATTGCTGCTTGAGTCAAGATGATTAAAAAAGTCGGGACATTTGTTCATCTACCTATACTTTAGATTCAACATTGATAATTCAGTGTATACAAGTCAGTAACATTAAGATCACAGTAGATTACTTATTCATATGATACGATGACCAAATCAACACAAACAGTAGCTCCAGTTGACCCATAAAGAAAATTCCCAAATTTATCAACTACAAATTCCCAAAATCAAAAAAAAAAAAAAAAAGTCTTCAAAAATCAAACCCACCAGCATCATCAAATCCTGCATCATACCCACCATCATAAGACCCGGCATCTGAAATCATGTCACCAATCAACATCCCACCAAGAGCTCCTCCCAACAATCCAAGCCCTAACCCAGCACCACCGCCACCAAACTTGTTCTTCTTTGGCTCTTTAATCGGCGAAACTTCTGATTTGTCAAGCTTGATTGACCATGGATACTGATAATTCTGAGCAGTGGCACTAACATGTGAAGATGACCTTTGCATCCTCACAGCCCTTGGTACATTCCTTCCTTCAATCGATGGCCTTGGCCTACTACTACTAGATGGGCGTTCAAACGCATCTGCAGGACGTTGTTTTGGTGCACTATGTGACCTCACTTTCGCCTTTGAAGACTGCGTGTTAGCCATATAGTTTGGGAAGAAAGGGTACTCATAAGAAAAAGGGGCTCTTGATGGATCAGGTTTGGATATAGCAGAATAGTATTGGGGACTACTTTGGGCAGTGCCAAAGGAATACTCATCAAAATGGCCACTATAAGTTGTTGGGCTCATGTCAGTCACAGCTGATGGTGCTGGTGAATTCTGTTGATATTCTTGATTCGAGAAGTGGCCATGAGCCGAGGATCTATGATCTGTTTGTTCTGCTTGTGTTTGGTTGGAATAGCTGCTCCTGCTCTTTCCACTTCCTTTTGTATCACCAACATCCATTTCCACAATCTTAATGTTCTCTTCCATTTGATCCTACAATGCAAAAGTTAAATTTGTACAGGTAGTATATTGATTAATCATCCAAACGAAAAATCTGGCATATTGACATTTTCTTAGCAATCTGGTTAAGAAAATTAAAGGCTTACAAAACATACAATATAGAGACACATACATTTGTAAAACTTGAAAGACTTACATGAGGTGGATATCTGAACCTATCATCATCTTGTGTTGATTTTCTGTGATTTGATGGCCTCTGGTTATATGGATTTGCTTCATCGACCATTCGGATTCTTTGGGCTCGATCTCTGGCCTGAACTGCAACCAATGCCTGCATGCACCGGAGTGTTGCGGTGGCCTGTTTCCTCACCAGATGACCCCTCACCAATGCCTGCAACTTCACTAGTCCTTTTAATGCATACAATGCTTTTCTTGCCTGTACAAATTAACCACAAAATGATTAATCAAATTTCAACTATAATACATGAACAAATACGTCTTTCTTATTTGCATCAAGATTAGACTTGCAACTTAATGTTATGTACAAATTTTTATACTAATTACTGGTTTTGATTGCATTTGTAATGTACAGTCCCTATCCATATCTGTTGGATTTGCCACTTATGTAATTACGATAAGTTTAATAAATTTCATTTCTTTTGCTGATCAAAATAAAATAAATTCATACTAATTAAGAATAAATTAAATTAGGCTGCACACCAAATAAGAACGAAAAACAGACTGAATTTTGGTAGCAGCAGCAGCCTCTTCAACTGGACTAGCTCTCACAGGGGCGGTTGAAGTTAGCCGCATCATGGCGGCAGCCGCCTGTGCTGCAGCCACAGCTGCATCCACCGCCGCAGCTGTGGCCATGGCATGCTTTCTCTGCTCATTCTCCCATACCAAATTCATACTGTGATTTATGTTCTCCCATGAGCTCTTTAATCGGTACCCGGAACTTCTCCGACGTCCTTGTCGCTGAGAGCGCGCTCCGCCCGGAGATTGACAACAAGGGTCAAGCGGTCCTGCTGAACGGCGGTCTCGTCGATGGTGAATTTCATTGGGAAGTTCCAATCCAAACATGAATATATTTTTAAGTCATAAATGTTAAAAAATACATATATTTTATAAATCTCATATTGCATATTAAGAAAAATTATTATTATTTATTTAACTTCCTAGCAGAATTTAAATAATTAATATTGATGATGATGCTGAATTTCACCGCCTCTACCACCGGATGTTTGGTGCTCGAGTAATCTGAAAATAACACTCTAGATCAGACTCCAATGGTAAAGTAAGTATTAATCAACTATGTAGGTTTTATAAATTTAAGAAAGATTGTGTGTGCAAAATACATACCAGAAGTCCCTCAAATATTTAGGTCACGTGCTCGCGTCGTTTACGAATACATAATACGTCTAAATATAACTGAATATTAATGAAAACTAAGTCCAATCACTTTTTACAAGTGTTGTTTATCCAATCACTTCTAAGTTCTAACTACTCTTTTTGAATTTGAAAATTAAAGCATAGGGCCTTGTCATACTTTCTTTAAGCAAGTATAAAAATTGAATCAAAAAATAAAGAAGGGAAGCATAGTAGTGTATCACATCTTTAAAACAGAATTCTGGTAAACACATGACTTGCTTCTTCGAATAATTAGGTTCACAAGATTGGTTCCATTTTGGGTGCAAAACAAACTAAGAGTCTTGCTACATTGACCACTTTTTTAGTCGATTTCTCGCCCAGTAAACACAATGACATAACTCATAAATAGTTAGTAATTTAAATGTGTTCATCCATACACACACACACACATAAATAGCATTATCCTTAAAAGCATAACATGAGAATAGATTGTCTCAACTCAAACAAGTTAACTAGATATTGAGCATCCTCTAAGACACTGGTCAAAAATTTAGCCATCAGGAGTAAAACTAACTCGAAGTGGCGGAGAGACTCGTAGCGCTCCTGGCCATTCATGGCAGTTTTGCCCTTTAATTTGTGGGTAACTTCATCATTGCAGCATCCAACAAGCAGAAAAGTATTCGGAAACCTATATTTTAGACATTGAAAATATAGTTGTGTTAAATAATTAATTACCGCTACATGATTGAAATCTTGATTTACATTACTGACTCTATGACCATGTTTGTTTCCAAAAAGCATACTTGGGATTGAAGTATTTATCTTAATTTAATACTACTTCGGATTATTAAAGGACTAATAGTCCCATAAAGTCATTTGATAGCTTAAAATGGGAGACTATGAATCCCATAATCATCATGGGATTAGAAATGACAAAAAATAGTGAGGACTATTTAAAAGACTATTAATCCCCCATAATGGGATAAAATAGTCCGAATTAGTGTTAAATTTAGACAAATAGTCCAATCTTATATAACTCTTAGTTGTTTTAGGGTATCTATATTCGAAAAATATTTCTCAAACAAATTCCCACCAAGAAACACTAAGCAAACCAAAAGCCTGGTCACCCTTCAGAAATATTTATCTAAAATTGTGAAGAGAAAGCTAGCGTACCATGTGAAATTTAAAACAAAACAAAAAAAGCGTGCACTTCGGAGCAAAATGGTCCTTGGGATGAAGCTAAGCTCTGTTTTGATATAACAGAGTGAAAATACCCTAACCCTCTAGGCTGGTGATACTACAATCCCACGCCCACCCCTGTTGTAAGTTCAAAGATTTACTGAGATTGAGTATTAATGAGAAAATCTCTGTCAGAGAGTTTTATGTTTTCTTTGAATTGTGTTTTTATTTTATTTTTTCAGTTCCAGCAAAAATCACAAGCATTGCGTAGACCTGAACTCGATTAAAATTATATACCCCTCCATCTCATAGAGGTTGTCACTTTTACATTTATTTTTGTCTCAAAGGAATTGCAAAGGTGACACAAATAATTGTATTTTTGTTAATTTTTATTTAAAGATAAGATGTAGCCAAGTATTTTGATGCCTATCAATTATCAAACTGTTAAAACTGCTTGATCACCTATATTGTCGCTTACCACAAGATGTAGACAAGTATTTTGATGTCTATCAATTATCTAACGGTTAAAAGTGCTAGCTCACAAACGACTTCACTAACAAACTGGAACTCTATTAACTGTTTAAAGAATTCAGATGGATCAACATTGATATCTAAGAATCCGTTTTTAATTCAAAAACCAAGTGATACAAATTTATATCAAGATAACATAGTCAAACTCGCAATGAATTACAAATGATGAACAACAAACACTCAAAACCAAAAGCCCGACTTTGTGTACTCTATGGTTTCAGGTAGCCTTTGCCAATAGTATAATTTACAGTCAGTCGGATGAAAATATTAATTGTTCCAGCAGATGAGAGGCCTAATCTAAACAGTTTTACTCTTCTTTCTTAAGGGTTGTTGAAGATTCCTCAATTTCATTAGGTTTAAACTGCTTGACACTAGCCTTGGCCTCTGAAACAAATTTTGGATCTGGCTCGTGTTTTTCCAAAGGTTCTTTCATTGCCAAACATATGTAGAAAGCGATAACCACATTGACTGATATGACAGCAAGGAACCCACTCAACAATGTCAATGAAGAAGAGGATAAATCAGTAATACCTGTAATAAAATGAATGATGCTTAGTTGCAACACCAGCAATAACAATAACAAGATAAGTAGATCACTATTTCATCACGTCCACACCAAAAATGAACAAAGATGTAATCATAACAAACAACAAACTAAACATGATATGTAGATGCATGCTTAGGACTCCACAAATGCATGGCGATTCAATTAATAATGAACTTGCTAAATCATGTTGCTACATTACAGAAAGTGTAACATAGTATCTGACTTGAGCTCGCCAAGTTGCTACATGATGCGATTGGCCGTTCAAACTTTGAAGAGTAATCCTCTATTGTTGCTTGATCTGAGAGGATCTTAACTTTTAAAATATCTGAAGACTGAACGGCAGTTGAAACTTCGAAGAGTAATCTCCAATTATAGCTTTACCTGAGAGGATCTTAAATTCTAGAAATATTTGAAAACTGAACCAACTCTTTCAGAAAAATGACTAGACTTTGCCATCACCATGGTGGACAGGGGTAATTGTAGAAAGAATGCTAGGTGATGTAGGACAAGGTGGGAAGAATGAATAAGAGTACCTATCTTCGCAGAGAATCGGTAAAAAAATACATAAAAAAGTACACAACTTTAATCTCAAATAAATATATTTCAATAATCACCAAAATAATGAAGTATTACAATGCTTAAATACAAAACTCAATACTTGGGGATTAAGTAAAAACCAAAAATTAAAAAGAAAACAATCTCCTAAATAAAATCTACTATTATAATAAACTCTCCTAATTGAAATTTACTACTACAATTAAAATTCTCTTAAAGAAAAACTATTACTATAATATCATACTAAATAATTTCATTAATATCACATTTATCCCTAAATAACAATACAAAATTAATAATAAATTTATTGAATTTCTTCTTTCGTACCGCATCACCAGGACTTAGTTAAATCTTGCAACTTCAAAATTCATTTAATTATTTAAATTCTTATTATCTTAAGTGCTCAATTCATTTTATGAGAAATTTAAAATACTTAACCCGTAGAATTGTGACCATGATGAGTTAAATTCATGGTTACCACAAGAGAAGACAGTAACATAGTAATGAATTTTGTTTTCGTACGAACATTCCAAAACATGTGACGATTCAAAACATTTTTTCCCTATTTACTTAAACTTCTATTGCACAAGATTACAACTTCGTTTTATGATTTATTAATGACTAGCATCATCTTATATAATCCTTTGAATTATACAACCAATGGCTAAGATTAAATCTATAGAAGACTAAGATCGACTACATAAATTCATCTAAAATATCTAGAATATTTACAAATTATAATAATCGCATGAGTAAATCTAGAACACTCTATTAGAAATCCTAACATATCAAAGAAAAGTTTAGGGAATGCCAACTAAGGTATCCAATTAAGGGTCTTGTGGGTATCAAGTAAGCGAACTCTTGTTCAACGGGTTTTAACTATAATTTTTTAGAAAGTTATTCCCAGCGTATTTTGTACCAACAAAGCGATTCGAACAAACCAACTCTTACCATACTCCGTTATAGGAAAAATGACGTTTTCTTTTCCCGATTTCGACCCATGTACCGCATCAAACCACAATTTAATAATTTAGGTAACACTGGTTAAATCCTTCATCCAACAAATCTAGATCACCTAAATTGAAACTTATAAAAATTGTGTGTGTGTATATATACACACACACACATATGTATATACAAGTAAGACTTGTTACACTCATAACTGGAGAGCGAAACCATGCAATGCTTAGTTTGATTTAGGTTTTCAACTACTAAGTTGATCGTTTGTAACTATCGCTCACTATGAAATCACTTAGATTGATACAACAATATGTTTAGTATAGCCAAGACTACTGCCAAATAAAATAAGTGATCCATCAAATTAGATGATTTCACACAATTCTCTAGAAAAAAGACGTGGAAAATAAATATATCGTGGTGGAGTTCTAGTTAAAATAAGTGGGATTGGAAACAGAAAAACAAGAATTAAGCATAGAGTTTAAGAAAGCCCAGCTAAGTTAAAATGGCCTCCAATACCGAAATATAATGAGAACATCCAAAATTCTTTCCTAATCAACTATCACTGGAAGACATAGTTGTAGTGAAAATTATTAAAACTATGAAAACTTACCCGGGAAGAAGTTATGGTTGAAAACATATAAAATTGCAATTGGAACTACCCACATAAACATTGATGCAACAAAGAACTTCTTTATTACTCCTGCCATTGTTACAAACCTACAAACAAAGAAACACTGAGAATACGCCTTAAGGGATCAACTTATTCATTAACAAAGAATAACAAGAGCAGAACCTGTGCAAATTACACCGCCACGTGACTAAAATTATTAACCCAAGTCAAACAGATTCAGTATCCCCTTAACCTGCAGTAAATTGCATATCAGTACAACGCATATTCCCTAAAAGTTTTGTCAAATTGCAAAGCAACGCAAGCTAGTTTTACCTAGTCCAAGTAGGCAATTCATCGAACACTGTATGCACTAACAAAAAGCATAAACAACCTCTAGTCTACTTTGTGCTAAATTCACACATAACATATACACAAAGCCAATTATCAATCAAGCAAAACATAAACACGAAGCCAGTTATCAATCAAACATAATAAATTTAGTGTGTTAACGTATACAAAAACTATACCAAATTGAAGAAGTAACAAAGTACAAACGTAAAAACAAACCTTTGGATGAGTATAATATATTTGAGTCTGATCTTAAATATCAACTTTAATGGCGCCCCCTCTTCAAGTTCAGTGACTATGAAGGCTGTGTTTTCTTTCTATATATATCTAAGGTTTGACTCGTAAGTTCCCATATGACACGTTTATATTACAATTTACACCATTCATGTGACATTATTTACATCTAAGTAAAATTACATTTATAAGTTCTTTAAGGCTTAAATATAAATAACTATCATAAACTATTAATTTTTTTTCGCTTCGATGATTAACCTTTCAATTTTTTCAATCAGGTTATTAAATTATTAATTTTTTTCACTTTCGTTCAGTTGAATCTGCCACGTCATGAATTAATAACATGGTCCTGCTGACTAGACTAATGGCATACGTGTAATTAAAAATTAAGTTTAAATATAAATTACTACCCTGAACTATTGATATTTTTTCACTTTGGTGATCGATCTTTCAATTTTTTTCACTTTAATTCAATTGAAGTTAAAGATGGTGGGTTCACAGAGGCAAAAATGTGAGTTATTTACTATTTAATTACTAGTTTTTAATTGATTTTCTCCATTAACTAAGAGCTCAAGTACACGGAAAGTGATTATGTGCAAATTTTGTTCTAATAATTTAATACATTTTTTATTTTGTGGAAAAGAAATAGTTAATGATAGTTGTAACTAAGATGGTATCTAATAATTAGTTACAAATAGTTTTTTTTCCCTTCTGTTTTGTTTGAAAAATTAGGTGTTAATGATAACGATGAGTAATATTTTTCATAATTATTACTTAGTTATTTTTTTCCGAATAAAAAAACCCTCTTAAATAGATGTTTTTTTTTAATTTTTTTAGTTTTTGTTGTTAAATTATAATACAACATTACATTTATGCGTATTTAGTTTTTATAAAATGATTTAAATTAATTATAAAATGAGTATTGTTTTAACACATCATCAGTCACATCATAGGTGTTAAAGTCACGTCATCAATTTATGACGTGACAACTTCAATTGAACCAAAGTAAAAAAAAATAATTAATAGTTTAATCAGCTGATTGAAAAAATTGAAAGATCGATCACCAAAGTGAAAAAATGTCAATATTTCATGATAGTAATTTATATTTAAACTTAATTTTTAATTACACATATGCATCGATTAGTCTAGTCAGCAGGACCATGTTATTAATTCATGACGTGGCAAATTCAACTGAACGAAAGTGAAAAAAATTAATAATTTAATGACCTGATTGAAAAAATTGAAAGGTTAATCATCGAAGTGAAAAAAATTAATAATTTAGGATAATTATTTATATTTAAGCCTTAAAGTACTTATAAATGTAATTTTAGTTAGATGTAAATAATGTCACATGAATGGTGTAAATTGTAATATAAACGTGTCATACGGGTAGGACTGAGCAAAAAACGGGTATAACCGAATAATCGAACCGAACCGAAATAATTTAGCCAAAATTTCTTAATAATTCGGGTATTTTTTACAATTCAGTTATATCCAAAAAAAATCGGTTTACTTTTACGGGTTCGGGTTTCAATTTTGCGTTATTCGGTTCACCCGAATAACCGAATAAGATCTTAAAAAAATTAAGCCTTATCTCTTATCTCATCTTATGTTAACCGAACTCTTCACTCCCTTCTCTCTCGTCTTTATCTCTTATCTCAGGCTCTCAGCTCAGATCTGATCAAAAACTCCCATGACTCATCACTCTCAGATTTCGATCTCTCATCCCTCAGATCTGATCAAAAACTCCCATGACTCATCACTCTCAGATTTCTATCTCAGGCTTTTCGGGATTCGAGCAAACTACTGCAGCTAATGAAGCTCTAGAGAGGCAGTTGAAGGCGGGGAACAGTTGTCGTCGAATCAATCAATGGTCAGCCGGTCGCAGGGACACTGGGCTGAGCACCGACTTGACGGCGGAGATATCGTCAAAGCAACAAGTGGATAGAAGAAGCCATCAATCTTACGAGGGTCGTCCCAATTCATCAGTTGCTCCCCTTTCAGATCTGGATTCTTTCTGGAATAATTACTAAAGTATAGGATCAATTATTTTGCACCAAATTTAAGTTATCTGTTGATCCTATCCTATCCTATATATTCAATCCATTGATTTCGATCAGAAGATTGTTTTATATTAATTTACAATTAGTCCAAAAGGGAATTAAATTTCCTGACATTCGTGTATATATATATATTTCGATTATTATCCGAACAACCGAATAGTAAATTCGGTAATTCGGTAATCCAGTAATTCAGTTAATGGGTAAATTGGTTATTTGTTCGGATACCGAAAGTACACAAATTTCGGATATAACCGAGCCGAATAGGCTATTCGGTTATAACCGAATGCTGAGTCCTACATACGGAAACTTATGAGTCAAACTCTGTCACGTGAATAAACTTAATTCCTCGGTTGAGTTTCAAGATCGAACCTTTTTTACTGGCTAGATATATATAGAAACAAAACATAGCCTTCATAGTCACTGAACTTGAAGAGGGGGCGCCATTAAAGTTGATCTTTAAGATCCGACTCAAATATATTATACTCATACAAAGGTTTGTTTTTACGTTTGTACTTTGTTACTTCTTCAATTTGGTATAATTTTTCAATACGTTAACACACTAAATTTATTATGTTTGATTGATAACTGGCTTCGTGTTTATGTTTTGCTTGATTGATAATTGGCTTTGTGTATATGTTATGTGTGAATTTAGCACAAAGTAGACTAGAGGTTGTTTATGCTTTTTGCTAGTGCATACAGTGTTCGATGAATTGCCTACTTGGACTAGGTAAAACTAGCTTGCGTTGCTTTGCAATTTGACAAAACTTTTAGGAACTATGCGTTGTACTGATATGCAATTTACTACAGGTTAAGGCGATACTGAATCTGTTTGACTGGGTTAATAATTTTAGTCACGTGGCGGTGTAATTTGCACAGGTTCTGCTCTTGTTATTCTTTGTTAATGAATCAGTTGATCCCTTAAGGCGTATTCTCAGTGTTTCTTTGTTTGTAGGTTTGTAACAATGACAGGAGTAATAAGAAGTTCTTTGTTGCATCAATGTTTATGTGGGTAGTTCCAATTGCAATTTTATATGTTTTCAACCATAACTTGTTCCCGGGTAAGTTTTCATAGTTTTAATATTTTTCACTACAACTATGTCTTCCAGTGATAGTTGATTAGGAAAGAATTTTGGATGTTCTCATTATATTTCGGTATTGGAGGCCATTTTAACTCAAGGCTTTCTTAAACTCTATGCTTAATTCTTGTTTTTCTGTTCCTAATCCCACTTATTTTAACTAGAACACCACAATATATTTATTTTCCACGTCTTTTTTCTAGAGAATTGTGTGAAGTCATCTAATTTGATGGATCACTTATTTTACTTGGCAGTAGTCTTGGCTATACTAAACATATTGTTGTATCAATCTAAGTGATTTCATAGTGAGCGATAGTTACAAACGATCAACTTAGTAGTTGAATACCTATATCAAACTAAGCATTGCATGGTTTCGCTCTCAAGTTATGAGTGTAACAAGTCTTACTTATATATACACGTGTGTGTGTATATATATACACACAATCTTTATAAGTTTCAATTTAAGTGATCTAGATTTGTTGGATGAAGGATTTAACCAGTGTTACCTAAATTATTAAATTGTGGTTTGATGCGGTACATGGGTCGAAATCGGGAAAAGAAAACGTTATTTTTCCTAGAACGGAGTATGGTAAGGGTAGGTTTCTTCGAATCTCTTTGTTGGTACAAAATACGTTTATTCGGAATGTGTTACGCTAAGAGTTCGCTTACTTGAACCCACAAGACCCTTAATTGGCTACTTTAGTTGGCATTCCCTAAACTTTTCTTTGATATGTTAGGATTTCTAATAGTGTTCTAGATTTACTCATGCGATTATTATAATTTGTAAATATTCTTGATATTTTAGATGAATTTATGTAGTCGATCTTAGTCTTCTATAGATTTAATCTTAGAATTTGGTTGTATAATTCAAAGGATTATATAAGATAATGCTAGTCATTAATAAATCATAAAGCGAAGTTGTAATATTGTGCAATAGAAGTTTAAGTAAATAGGGAAAAAATGTATTGAATCGTCACATGTTTTGGAATGTTCGTACCAAAACAAAATTCATTACCATGTTACTGTCTTCTCTTGTGGTAACCATGAATTTAACTCATCATGGTCACAATTCTACAGGGTTAAGTATTTTAAATTTCTCATAAAATGAATTGAGCACTTAAGATAGTAAGAATTTAAATAATTAAATGAATTTTGAAGTTGCAAGATTTAACCAAGTCCTGGTGATGCGGTACGGAAGAAGAAATTCAATAAGTTTATTATTAATTTTGTATTGTTATTTAGAGATAAATGTGTTATTAATGAAATTATTTAGTAGGATATTATAGTAATAGTTTTTCATTAAGAGAGTTTTAATTGTAGTAGTAAAGTTTAATTAGGAGAGTTTATTATAGTAGTAGATTTTAAGTTAGAAGATTGTTTCCTTTTTAATTTAGGATTTTTACTTAGTCCCCAAGTATTGAGTTTTGTATTTAAGCATTGTAATACATTATTTTGGAGATTATTGAATATATTGATTTGAGATTAAAATTCTGTGCTTTTTTATAGTGTTTTTTACCGATTCTCTGCGGAGATAGGTACTCTTATTCCTTCTTCCCACCTTGTCATACATCACCTAGCATTCTTTCTACAATTACCCCTGTCCACCACGGTGATAGCGAAGTCTAGCCATTTTTCTAGAAGAGTTGGTTCAGTTTTGGAATATTTCTAGAATTTAAGATCCTCTCAGGTAAAGCTATAATTGGATATTATTCTTCGAAGTTTCAACTGCCATTCAGTCTTCAGATATTTCTAAAAGTTGAGATCCTCTCAGATCAAGCAACAATAGAGGATTACTCTTCAAAGTTTGAATGGACCAATCGCATCATGTAGCAACTTGGCGAGCTCAAGTCAGATACTCTTTTACACTTTCTGTAATGTAGCAACATGATTAGCAAGTTCATTATTAATTGAATCGTCCATGCATTTGTGGAGTCCTAAGCACATCTACATATCATGTTTAGTTTGTTGTTTGTTATGATCACATCTTTGTTCATTTTTAGTGTGTACGTGATGAAATAGTGATCTACTTATCTTGTTATTGTTATTGCTGGTGTTGCAACTAAGCATCATTCATTTTATTACAGGTATTACTGATTTATCCTCTTCTTCATTGACATTGTTGAGTGGGTTCCTTGCTGTCATATCAGTCAATGTGGTTATCGCTTTCTACATATGTTTGGCAATGAAAGAACATTTAGAAAAACACGAGCCAGATCCAAAATTTGTTTCAGAGGCCAAGGCTAGTGTCAAACAGCTTAAACCTAATGAAACTGAGGAATCTTCATCAACCCTTAAGAAAGAAGAGTAAAACTGTTTAGATTAGGCCTCTCATCCGCTGGAACAATGAATATTTTCATCCGACTGACTGTAATTATACTACTAGGCAAAGGCTACCTGAAACCATTGAGTACACAAAGCCGGGCTTTGGGTTTTGAGTGTTTGTTGTTCATCATTTGTAATTCATTACGAGTTTGACTATGTTATCTTGATATAAATTTTGTATCACTTGGTTTTTGAATTAAAAACGGGTTCTTAGATATCAATGTTGATCCATCTGAATTCTTTAAACAGTTAATAGAGTTCCAGTTAGTTAGTCAAGTCGTTTGTGAGCTAGCACTTTTAACAGTTAGATAATTGATAGACATCAAATACTTGTCTACATCTTGTGGTAAGAGACAATATAGGTGATCAAGCAGTTTTAACAGTTTGATAATTGATAGGCATCAAAATACTTGGCTACATCTTGTGGTAAGAGACTAGGAGAGTGTTATGGGTATCAATAGTGTCCAAATGATGTAGTGTGATTGGTTATATCATAAATTATCATTTATCTTAAACAATGTCGCATCATTTACACACTGAGCCGAATTATAAAGACCCCTAGCATTACACGACAATATAACAAGTTCACCCTTCAATTATACATGAGGTCAATTCCTGGCTCAAAGTGTTTTAACATAGTATTAACCTATGACAATTTATGTATGACCATTCTTTTTCAGTAGTGAACTTGCACAGCATGAAATGGAGAACCTCACATGACAGAAGGCTGAACAAACGATGGTACTGAAGTTGTTCAGGTGCTATTGTCTAATGTCTGTCATTTTTAAGTTTTGAGCCAAACTGATTGCATTTTGTCCTATCTTTAAATAAAAATTAACAAAAATACAATTATTTGTGTCACCTTTGCGATTCCTTTGAGACAAAAATAAATGTAAAAGTGACAACCTCTATGAGATGGAGGGGTATATAATTTTAATCGAGTTCAGGTCTACACAATGCTTGAGATTTTTGCTAGGAACTGAAAAATAAAATAAAAACACAATTCAAAGAAAACATAAAACTCTCTGACAGAGATTTTCTCATTAATAATCAATCTCAGTAAATCTTTGAACTTACAACAGGGGTGGGCGTGGGATTGTAGTATCACCAGCCTAGAGGGTCAGGGTATTTTCACTCTGTTATATCAAAACAGAGCTTAGCTTCATCCCAAGGACCATTTTGCTTCGAAGTGCACGCTTTTTTTGTTTTGTTTTAAATTTCACATGGTACGCTAGCTTTCTCTTCACAATTTTAGATAAATATTTCTGAAGGGTGACCAGACTTTTGGTTTACTTAGGGTTTCTTGGTGGGAATTTGTTTGAGAAATATTTTTCAAATATAGATACCCTAAAACAACTAAGAGTTATATAAGATTGGAAATTTTGACCATAGGCTATGTTTGTTTGCAAAAAATATATTTGGGATTGGACTATTTGTCTAAATTTAACACTAATTCGGACTATTTTATCCCATATGGGGGATTAATAGTCTTTTAAATAGTCCTCACTATTTTTCGTCATTTCTAATCCCATGATGATTATGGGATTAATAGTCCCCCATTTTAAGCTATCAAATGACTTTATGGACTATTAGTCCTTTAATAAGGGACTAATAGTTCCTTATCAAAGGATTAAATAGTCCGAAGTAGTATTAAATTAAGATAAATACTTCAATCCCAAGTATGCTTTTTGGAAACAAACATGGCCATAGAGTCAGTAATGTAAATCAAGATTTCAATCATGTAGCGGTAATTAATTATTTAACACAACTATATTTTCAATGTCTAAAATACAGGTTTTCGAATACTTTTCTGCTTGTTGGATGCTGCAATGATGAAGTTACCCACAAATTAAAGGGCAAAACTGCCATGAATGGCCAGGAGTGCTACGAGTCTCTCCGCCACTTCGAGTTAGTTTTACTCCTGATGGCTAAATTTTTGACCAGTGTCTTGGAGGATGCTCAATATCTAGTTAACTTGTTTGAGTTGAGACAATCTATTCTCATGTTATGCTTTTAAGGATAATGCTATTTTTGATTTTTTTTTATAGCAAGTCCATGTCAAAATTTGCAAGTAAACGGATTACTTAGAATAGGTCCTGACATCAAGTTGAGACTTTCTAAACATGATTTTTGCTTGTTGCAGTATCTCTCTTATTCTAATAAAGGTACATTGTGTTGGTTTATGTGTTTAATGTTTTAATGATGACAACATATTTTGTATGGAAGTGCTTTTGATTAACAGGTTTGGACAAGTGGTCGGGCTGGATATAATTTGATGCTACCAAAAATGTGCTGGAATTTTGGAGGCCCAACAAGGAGAAGGAAACATAGAAACCGGATTAGGTCTCTAGGAGATCACATAGGAAATCATGTAAGAGTTTTTAGCTTGAGTTTTTAATTACAAGGAAGCTTTTATAATTGCTAGAAAATTCTTTTAAAACCTGGTTTTTCATAAAATTGTCCTGGGCTAAAATTTCTATCAGTTTGGGAAACAAAATCAGTTAGGATATCCCATATCAAGTCAAATCTTATTAGTTGGGAATTTTTCAAAGATTTACTCTATTAGTCGTATTCTATTTCAATTTGTTTGAAAGATTTTATTTGCAGAGTTTTATAGTTATATCCTTTCAAAAACAAATCTGGGCTTTACAATGTTAGCTGTTGGTTTGTATATACGCTGCAACAAATTTTCCTTAACCAACTGGGATTTGGTAAAATTTTAATGTTAAACTATTCAATGTTAAAATAAACTTAGCCGTTGGACTTCTTATATAAATATATATATATATATATATACCTCATGACTGAAGCTTGAAAAAACACAACTCTCATTTATGAACCACTAAATTATACAGAAACCTTTCTAGCAAATATTCTTTTTGCCATGTTCTTAAATTCTTCTTGGTGGAAATTATTAGTTATCAGTTGTAATCATATTCTTTCATCTTAAAACTTGTATACAAGCCAAGTTGGGTTGTGATTGATCCAGTAGTGGATATGTTTGTACACAGAAGGCTCTAAGTTGCAGTGGTACAAAAGGTTGTAGTTGTGCAAAGGGGGTAGTGGTGTCCAAGAAGATTCAGAGTGATTTGTACATGGAGTATTTGTAATTAATTAATGAAAACCTGCTGGGTATGAATTGATTTTTGGCCTTGTATGTTGGCCCATAGAGTAGAGGTATAAGGTGCTGAACCAAGGATAATTCTTGGTGTGTTTAACTTTGATTATTGTTCTGTATGTAGTAGATTTTAGTTAGGAGATTGTTTCCTTTCTAAATTAGGGTTTTTATTTAGTACCCAAGTATTGGGTTTTGTATTTAAGCATTGTAATTATTGAATATATTGATTTGAGATTAAAGCTGTGTGCTTTTTTGAATAAATAGCTTGATGAAAAGTAAAATACAGATTAGCCCTAATATAGTGTTTTTCCTACATCTCATCGAATTAAGCCCTAAAAAAGCAATAATTAAAAACCAAAACACAAAATGGAAAAGATTAAGCCTAATTTCAACACTAACAGCAAGAAAATCCATCTGCCAACATCTAATTTTGTTACCTTGGTGTGAATCGACGGATCGACGGGGTAGATTCGTTTTGGTTCGTCGAGGAAATTGCTTCTTGTGGCTGCTTCGGTTATCAAAGAGAGAGATGGCTGAGTCGAATCGAGAGGGATGGATCGAGAGGGATGGCTGAGTCGTCGAAGAGAGAGAGAAGGGGCTGGGTAAAAATGGTGGTGTACGCCTAAAATATATATTATTTTCCTAAAATTAATATTGTCTTTTATCAATTTTAAATATTTTTAATTTCAAAATTGAGATAAATTCATTTAGTTTTATGTCAATACAAATATAAATATCACAAATTATCTTCGCCTTTTTTTTATTATCTAAAATATCATAAACTATCTAAAAAGTTACTACCTCCGTTTCAAAATTAAGATATATTTTACCTTTTTCAATTCAATTCGTGAAATCTTGAAATTCAAAATTGATATGATATTATTTAGTTTTAATACAAACAAATATAACAATTGTAAACTAATTATAAAACACTACTAATTATCATATTTGTTGTTTTCAAAATTTGAACGAATTTATATCAATTTTGAGTTTTAGAATTTCACAGATTGACTCCAAAAGGTCAAAATATATATCTAATTTTAATTTTGGAACGGAGGGAGTACTAGTTATAAAATTTATTGTCTTGAAAATTTAAATGAATTATGTCAATTTTAAACTTAAAAGTATTTCAAATTGACTTTTAGAAACTCAATAGTGATCTTATAATTCAGAATTGATGACAATTAAAAATGGTACAATAAGTTTGGGACTTAAAAATTGTGTTTGTAATTTTAAAAAAAATTATATTTTGAAATAAGTTTATAAAGACAAATATGACTATCAAAAGCCCTAAAACCTCTAAAATTCACAAACCAAGCATGCACTAAATGACTTAAAATACAATTACTAATAAATTGGACAGGAAGATGTAAAAAAAGAATATAATTTACAGTTATGCTAGGAAATAATCTCACTAATAAAATTTGTAAAAATAAGTCTTTGTTTTTTATTTGTTTAATTCTGACGGTCGAATAATATATTATGACGATAAATTAAAAAAAAATTGTGTAATATTACTATTATTCCAAAAGATTCTTTTTAACACATGAGACTTTTTTTTAGTATGAAATATAAGAAATTGATATTTTTATAAGTAAAATTTGATATTTCTCACACGAGCGTAGGACCCAATTACTATTCTATCAATTTTACTCGTGAAAATATCAAATTCTCAAAAAACATGTACATTGGAAGAGACAAAGAAATTTTAGAGGACCGAATTCAAATTACTGTTTATTCCCTCCGTCCCAGGATAAAAGTCTTTATTACTATTTTAGGTAGTCCCAAGTTAAATGTCTACTTACCTTAAATAATCTATTTTTTTATAATAATTTGCTTATAATACCCCTTATTATTAATTGTTATATTTATATTCTCTATGCATATTTATGGAGCATCAATAGTAATGTGCAAAAAACTATGTAATTAAATGAGAATTTAAATATAGACAATTTTGTCATTTTATCCTTTTTCTTAATATGCGCAAAAAGTTTATCCTGGGACGGAGGGAGTATTAAACAAGATTTTCGCTAACAACAATAAGATACCAACATCTTGGGGCATCAAAGTAAATATTGTTAGCCTGTAATCTCGAGAGTTTTTCATTTTCGTGTATGTTATTTAACTAAACTAAAAAGCAAATAATTGTCTTATAGATAAGACAGAGGTACTAGAAATGCAAAAGTAAACTATACAAGTACACCCTCTTCTCGGTGGGGTGGTAAATAAGTTTAAGTTGGAACAATATAGTATAGGGGAGCACTATTTTCACATGGTTCATTCTCACGTGAACGTGAAGGTGGAACCCACTGAATGCTCATATGAGAAAATACCACATGAAAATATCAAAAATACATGTGAAAATATAAGTTCCCTATAGTATAATACGACTTTGAAAGAGAGATCAAAAGTAGCAACAGAAGTAGAAGAGTTGATTAAAAAAAATAATAATAATAATTTGAGAACATTACTCTAGGAAGAATGTCTTTCAAGTTCTACACATAGTTAGTGTCATCTATAACTTGGTCTCCATGTTCAAGTAAGCATTTGTGACTCGTGTATTATATAAAATTTACATACAGATTTCAATAAACTAACATAATGGCTTGCATATTAACCAGCAAAATGGGAAGATTGTGCAAAAAGAAGAGCCAAAATTCAGCTACTCTCCATCAAAGGCCGAGGCCAGCCCATTGGCTTCTTTGTATGTGCTCTGCTTGTGAATAAGAGTCTTGTTTCTCTGTCCATCCTATTCAAGTATAATCTCACAATTAAGTAGTAGTAGTCCCTAACTGCATGTTCCACAGAATTACAAAAGTTAAATAGGAAAACTCAAAACAAAGACAAATATATTCAACAAGCTAAGTCATAGATGCTTCTTATGTTACTAAACTCGCACTCCATATTTTCAGTCTTACTCCAACTTAATCTAAGAACCTTAAATTCTAATGTACTTGTCCATAACTCCAACTTAGCATCACACGTCTTTCACCCAACTTAGATGAGGGCTTAACGACAATCCTTGCTGGAATCCTATTATGATTGAGAAGTCACTTAATGAGCCATCACACGTCTTTCACACAACTCGTTGAGCCCTCATACATGTCCTTGATTACATCACATACTTGATAGGCGCTTTTTTCTTCTCAAGAATCAGCCAAAGGACCCTCCACGAGACCCTATCATACGCCTTTGATACATCAATGAGCAGCATATAGAGATCCTTCTTTCCTCTATTATCCATCACACGTCTTTCACACAACTCGTTGAGACCTTATACATGTCCTTGATTACATCACATACTTGATAGACACTTTTTTCTTCTCAAGAACCAAAAGAACCCTCCACGAGACCCTATCATATGCCTGTGATAGATCGATGAGCAGCATATAGAGATCCTTCTTTCCTCTATTATCCATCAATTGTCTCTAATCAGAAGAATAGCTGATATTTTACCATAGATTCAAAGTGATTATTTGATACTCCAAACCCTATTCTTAATTAATGTTGAATTACTCACTCCCCAACTTCATTGTATTGTATTGATCATGAGCTTAATCTTTTGTAGTTAGAAGAATTCTGAATATCGCCCTTGTCCTCATAAATGTGCACTATGCATGCCACCAATGTCGGGCATCTTTTTAGTTTGTATCATGTAGTTAGAGGAATTCTGAATATCGCCCTTGTCCTCATAACTTTTGGTATAGCCTCTCTAACTGCTTTCTTTGCTTCCTTGTTCAACACAGTAAATTACCTTGAAATGTTCTGTCATTCATAGAAACCAGATGATATCAGGAAAATCTTCTGAAAGAGAATTGTGCAGAGTAATTTGCATGTGTAATCAAACTTGAGGAAAGTGACTTCTACGTTTCGAGTAAAGTTGGGCCTTTTGGAGTAGATTGTCCATGGGTAATAGCTAGGCTTTTCTTCACATTACTTGTGCATAGCAAAAATAAGACTCTTATTGTAATGCATTCAATAGCACCAAGTACAGTTAATTTGCTATAGCAAAACCCTTATTCCTTATAGAGTTCACCCTCACCCTCACCCTAACCTTGACCCTCTACCTCACTAAAATCCATTTGGGTCTCCTAAAACAAAGGATTCTACTACTGCAATAGTTAGCCATATTTAAAATAAAAATAAAAATAAAAGATTGAACTTCTTGCAACCCCAACAAGAATATGAGATGGAAAAACGCCATACCTACGAGTTTGGCAAGAGCTGACCATTATACATCTTATCAAGTAATTGTCGTGCATCCGGCCTCCTCAGAAGACCTTTTTTGTTTGGTAAACCAGTCCCTAAACAAACAGGACACACAAGTTTCCCTCGACCTGCACAGTAAATCATAACTTCACTCGGCATCTTTCGAAAGAGATCCATAGCTTTATCTACTCTCAACTTCTTGCAATATCCATTTATCAAAGTGTTATAGCTACAATTATTGGGCACTATCCCCTCATTCATCATGGTATTCAACACTGCCAATGCTCCATCCATTTCGCCTCTCAAACAATACCCATCCATGAGCGCATTGTAGGTGACTACATTAGGATTCTCACCCCTTTGAATCATTTCTTCGACCACATGATCTGATTCTTTTACCTTACTTTCTTTGCACAACGCATCCACCAATATATTGAATGTATGCATATCTGGAGAGATTTTCATGCTAGCCATCTCTCTTAACATTCGTTCAGTCTCTGTCCATCGACCAAAGTTGCATAGGCCCTGAATTAATGAATTATAGCAGTAAACATCTGTCAATATACCTTTTCCAATCATTTCAGAGAAAAGATCCAAAGCATCATCTACTAGTTTGTCCTTACACAAACTATCAATGATGGTGCTATAAACTACAATATCTGGTTCACAGCTTCCTTTTTCCATTATTCTGAGCAACCTAATGGCCATGGATGTGTTGCCTGTTTTGCAAAGCCCATTTATAATGGTCCCATACATTACAGCATTGGGTTCAGTTTCTTTTGTCCTTATCAACTTCTTGAACAATTCCTCGGCCTCCAAAAACTTATTTTCTGAAAGAAGCCCCCTTATCAGAGTGGTGTAGGTGAAGACATTTGGCACCAAACCACGTTTGTAGATCCCACCCAACAGAGAAAACCCGTAATCGACTCGATTACAGTGACAACAACATTTTATGGTGTGGTTTACTAGAATCTTTTCCGGGCTTGCTTTTATGGTGTGGATCTTCTTATTCATCCGATTCACGTACAACCCTCGATACATCAGGTTGCACGTGAGGGGTAGATGATTGTTTAGAGATCTTATCCATTGTTGATGTTTCTTCCAACATGGATTCTTCCAACATTATATCCCTTGTTGATGTCTCTTCCAACATGGGATTTCCCGTTATGTTTTGACGACGCTTCTTTGAGGGGGAGTATTAGCTCTTCCAAATGCACTTTAATGAACTTTAGCTAAAGTTGCATTTGAGGGGGAGTTTTATGCTCTCAAGGTATATCCTTTGAGGGGGAGTTTTATGCTCTCAAGTTATCTCCTTGTTGAGGTTTCTTCCAACATGGAATCTTGGTTGATGTTTTTTCAACACCTCTTTGTTGACTCTTTGTTGATGTTTTTTCCAACAACTCATTGTTGATGTTTCTTCGAACACGGGACTCTTTGTTAGCTACTTTGCTCTCTTGCAAATGCATTTTAATGAACTTTAGTTAAAGTTGCATTTGAGGAGTATTAGCTACTTCCTTGTTTTCCATCTCCCCACTTCCTTCTGGCTGATTGTTGGACTTTAGTTAGCAACTCAGTTGCTGTTTTCCAACAAATGTCAGCTACTTTGTTGCTTAGTCCACGCCACATGGGCTGTTTTACTCACGAGCTACAACTGCCACCCACCGCCCACTTTATTGCTCCATTTGTGCAAGTTTCAAGGCTGGTTTTGTTTGCATGCTCACATTCACCTCCATTTGCAGCAAGTGGGATTCATTTCCTGGATGTGCTATGCAGTCCAACACTTTGCAGCTAGTGGGGTTCATTTTCTTAGTGTAGGGCTCTTGGTTTACTTTGTGGGCAGCTTTTCTGCTGGTTTGCCTCAGTTGTCGACTGGGCGTGCTGCTTCTTGGCATCTTGCTGCTCTTTGTCTCTTTCCTGGTGGTGCTGCTCATGCTTTGTTTGTTATTTCTGCTGCGCAACCCTGCTGTCGACGCCATGTTGTGCTTGTTGCTGCTGTCGTTTGCTTGTTTGCTTCCGGCTGTTGCTGTTGCACTTCTTTACTATGCTGTTGTTTTGATTTGCTATGTTGTATCACCCATTCTGTTTCTCTGTTTCAAGTTGGGTATGTGTGACATCTATACACCAACTTGAGGGGGAGTGTTAGAATATGAAGACAAGCATACTGAATGGTAGTAGCAGCTGTGCTTCTCTACAGCTGTACTACAGCTGTAATGTAATGTTAGTCTCTACATTTAGGAGAGTAAATGTTAGCAGATATGTCACTGTACATGGCTGCCATGTACAGTGTTTCTCTTTGTATAAATAGGCTCAATGTAAGCCATATAGAAATACACAGCAATGTAGATATTCAAAGGAGGAAACCTTTCTAGATCAGTTTCTCTCTTTCTACTTGCTTTCAACATGGTATCAGTTTCTCTCTTTCTACTTGCTTTCAACAATTATATATATATGTTGGGAAAAGTACACCTAAAATAATCTTAATCCCATGAATTATTTTTCCGTCTTTGTGCAATTAAATAAGAAATCAACAAACCCAATAATGAGAACAAAAATAATAAATTACCTTCCACAAGCAAACCACAATATTTTACGTAGGAAACCCGAATATCCACTATATCACTAATAATGGGTTTACAATTATCCTCTTAAGTTTTACGCAAATAACAAGAACCACCCATAAATTTTATTTCTGAATGCTGAGAAATCAACCCTACCTACCTAATCAGAACAGAACTGTTACTACTATTATTTAAAATCAAATTGGAAGTCGGCCCTTTCTTATTTCCTCTTTTATGATTCTTTGTTTATTAAATTGTATGATCTGTTATTTAAGTTGGCCCTTTCTTTTTTTCCTCTTTTACGAGTCCAACTTCATTAAACTTGTATGCTCTATTATTGGTGAATTTTAATCCGAATTTGATTCAAAGGTGATTATAAAGTTACCCAAAAGGTGATGAGGCATGCACAATATTATGTACGATATTATGAGATAGTGAGATTGATTTAACGTTAATTACGGAGTAACACAATATTTGGACGAATTACGTAAATGTTGTATTTTTGTGATTTATTTTTGCTATTATTTTCACTGCGTTGTTACTCTCTCACATGATCATCCTTGTGTTCAGTAAATTATAAGTGAATATAAATATTCTTTGACTTTTAATTGCAAAGAATCTGAAATTACGTGTACTGCCAAAAAGAAAAGCACAAAGAAACTGAAATATTGCAGAAAATCCAAAAATAAGACAACGCACAACAGCTCCCGAAATAGTAAACATAATCCAAAAAGAGTAAGAGAAACATGAAAAGGTAGACGCAGGACAACGAGAGCTTCTTGCAACATCCAGGTATGTTCCTTTGAGCAGAAAGAAAAGGAAGTTCAACACACAACACTACGACAACACATTAAATAACTTTCCAAATATCAAGGCTAGAATCTCATATTTGACTGTGCAGGCTAAAAGCTTTACTTACAAAGAAGAGAATGGAAACCATTTAAATCTGACATATGGCCTGGAGCTTGCACTGTTATTGAAAGATCTAATGATGTAAATCATCTACCTATAGGCAAGAACTTCTGACGCATAGCAAGTAGAGTCGGATCCTGTTCTTTACTTGAGAGTAGGTCCAGTACCATGGAGGTGGTCGATGCATCAGCTGGTAAGCCCTTATCAACCATTTTTTCTATGAGTAAACTTGCTTCATTATACATCTTATTTCAAAAACATCCCCGGATAATGATGTTGTAAGCGACATCATTTGGCAAGCAATCATTAGCTTCCATTTCCACAAGTAGCTCATTTGCTTCCTCCAATAGTCCATCTTCACAAAGTCCTCGGATCATCATTGTGTATGTCTTAATATTTGGTCGCAAGCCTTTTGAAGGAAGGCTATCAAAAAGGTTTCTTGCCCTATCAAGCTGCCTATTTTTGCACAATCCATCAATGAGTACACTATAAGTAACAATATCAGGAATTAAACCATTAGATTCAATCGCATGAAACAAGGGCAATGTTTCATCCATGCACTGGTTCTTGCAAAGGCCGTCTAACAAGATGTTGCATGTCAAAATATCTGGTCTATGGCCCTGAGATTGCATCTCATTAAAAAAATCTCGCGCGTCAAAATATCTACCCATCTTAATTAGCCCGTGCAAAATAGTGTTGTAAGTTACAATTGTGAGTTTCAAACCTTCACTCGGCATCTTTCAAAAGAGATCCATAGCATTATCTACTCTCAAATTCATGCAATATCCTTTTATCAAAATGCTATAATTATGATTCTCGGGCACTATCCCCTCATTCATCATGGTATTCAACACTGTCAATGCTCCATCCATTTCGCCTCGCAAACAATACCCATCCATGAGCGCATTGAAGGTGACTACAGTAGGATTCTCACCACTTTGAATCATTTGTTCGACCACATGCTCTGCTTCTTTTACCTTACCTTCCTTGCAAAGCGCATCCACCAGTATAGTAAAGCTGTAAACATTTGGCGATATACCTTTTCTAATCATTTCAGAGCGAAGATTCAAAGCATCATCTAATAGTTTGTCCTTATACAAACTATCAACGATGGTGCTATAAACTACAATATTTGGTTCACACCCTCCATTTTCTATTATTCTGAGCAACCTAATGGCCATGGAAGTGTTGCCTGTTTTGCAATGCCCATTGATAAAGGTTCCATACATTACAGCATTGGGTTCAGTTTCTTTTGTCCTTATCAACTTCTTGAACAATTCCTCGGCCTCCAAAAACTTATTTTCTGAAAGAAGCCCCTTATCAGAGTGGTGTAGGTGAAGACATTTGGCACCAAACCACGTTTGTAGATCCCACCCAACAGAGAAAACCCGTAATCGACTCGCGCGTCAACATATCTACCCATCTTAATTAGCCCGTGCAAAATAGTGTTGTAAGTTACAATTGTGGGTTTCAAACCTTCACTCGGCATCTTTCAAAAGAGATCCATAGCATTATCTACTCTCAAATTCATGCAATATCTGTTGGTTGTGCTTCAAAATTATTGGTTTTGGCAAAGTCCCACATTGCCTATTTTTAAGACATTCCTTGTGTATATTAGTACTTCTTGGTTTGAGCTAAGTAACTTGATTGAGGAAATAGGGATGGGCTCGCGCACATGAGGATGGCTAAGGAATTGGGCTGGGACAAGCTTGAATCTTGGACATCCGGTCAAAAAACCTTAGTGTGTGTGTGTGCGCGCATAACGCCCATGCAAAAATCCCTAATTTTATTATTTCTTAACCTAGCCGTTTTTCTACGTTCTTCTTCTATGCTGCTGTATATACTGTTCTATATCTATACTGTTGTTTTATTATTACAGCCCGTTTGTACCAACGGTTAATTACCAGTGGGGGCGAAATCACTTTTTAGGACAGTAGCTAAGCTACGCCTCGGTTTTTACAGATAAGTTGTTCCAATTTTCCATTATTCTGAGCAACTTAATGGCCATGGAAGTGTTGCCTGTTTTGCAATGCCCATTGATAAAGGTTCCATACATTACAGCATTGGGTTCAGTTTCTTTTGTCCTTATCAACTTCTTGAACAATTCCTCGGCCTCCAAAAACTTATTTTCTGAAAGAAGCCCCCTTATCAGAGTGGTGTAGGTGAAGACATTTGGCACCAAACCACGTTTGTAGATCCCACCCAACAGAGAAAACCCGTAATCGACTCGATTACAGTGACAAAAACAGTTTATAACGGTGGTTATGGTAACTACATTTACCGGAACTTGTTAAAGCACAAATATCTCTGAACAGAGAGACAACAACGGAGTAGTGTTTCATTTTGGCGATAGCCGCTAATAGTTGATTGAAATTGATTACAGAAGGGAGAGGTCGAATTTGAAGCATACGATCGAATAAAAGGAGAGCATCATGGAGATTATCGAACCCGGATTTGCATTTCTCTTGCAGTAATTGCTGCAGAGAATCTCTGCCTCTACGCTTGGGATTGGGGTTAGGGTTTGTGAATTTTGGAGCAGTAGATGTATGCAATGGAGCATAATACTTATTACGGGCTAAGAAACATGGATTGAATAAGCAGAAATTGAGCAGAGATTTACCTGCAGGTGGTGATTAACGCCACCTGCTGTAGTCGGTCGTAATTTTTTGGAGCTCAAAGTCAAAGCAACCCCATGAATATGGCTTCCCCTTCCCATATCTGATGAATATGGATCCCTCTCTCCTCTCTCTCCGAAACAATTACTGGATAAAAAATGGTGAGGAAACGAAGGTGAATTTTCAAAAGGGGATTGAATAATCTGGACGAAACCGAGCAAAAAAATGTTGACTGTGTAATTTAACTTACCAAAAAAAATTATAGGGGCCGGGATCTAGTGACCAGTGACCGGTCCAGCGACCACTGACCGGTAAGGCTGTAAAATGATAAACAGTCTGGACTTAATTCGTACTCGTTCGACTAAAAGTTCTATTCGAGCTCGACTCAAAATATAAATGAGTCAAATATGAGCAAATTTTAAAGTTCGATAGATTACTCGAACCTCCTTAAATTGTAATTTTCTATTGATACTCGGATCATATTCGTTCGAAAAGTTCAAATTGCTCGGGCTCGATTCGGAATCGTGCTCGATTCGGAATCGTGCTCGACTCGGTAGCTAAATGAGCCTCAATCAAATCTTATTTAATACTCGATAAATTTTGTGAACCAAATCTGAGCAACTCAATATTCGGCTCGACTCGATTCGTTTACACCCATAGTGATCGATTTTAAATTTTGGGTTTTGGGAGTCAAACAAAAAAAAGGAATCGGTCGCTAGATCTCGGTCGTCCCAGAATCACTCTTATGACAAATGAGAACCATAAATTTGTGTAGAATATAATTATGAAAAATAATAATATATAGAAATTGATAGAATTAATAAAAAGTTTTATTTATTACATATTTTTCTTTAAAAAAATTGACTTAAACATTCACAAACTAGATTTGCTAGATGAAATTAGTGATATTATCTTTGTTTTAACAATTTGTTGTAATTTTAACAAACTTGTGTATATATTATGTATCAAATTTTAACTCTTTATAAAAATGAACTAAACATATATGCTATTTTTATGTTATATATTTTTATATGATTACTTTCACATGAAGAAAAAACCTAGTTTATACTAATATATATATATATATATATATATATATATATAGGAAGGATCTTAAGCTCACCTTAAAAAAACTCACCCAAGCTCCCCTATAAATAGCTCTCAAAACTTTCTATCTCCTAGTAACATTCAGCCCAAAAAAACACGGAGGCCCTTCTCTCTCTTCTCCAACAGCTCCGCTCTCTCTCTTTCTCAAGAACAATTGCTTTTCTCTCTCTCTCTCTTCAAGCACGGCCCCTTCTCCCTCTCTCTTCGCATCAACGAATTTGTCCCTAATCTCTCCTCCGACCAACGAAGAGAGACTCTAGCGAGATGAACCAATTTCTGAGGTCGATCCGTCAATTTTAGACCAAGGTAAAGAAATTAGAACTTTGTATATGGATTTTCTTGTTGTATGGGGTGAAATATTACTTAGATTCGTTCCAATTTCTATTTTGGTGTTCAATAATAGCTTTTTTAGAGCTTAAAATTTATGAGGGCCAAACCCTATAATCTTGAATTTCTTGGGTAATAGCACGCTGAGTTGTGATGCACTGCCAGAGAATGATAAAATTAAGTTAATTGCAGTGGAACATGAAATTTTGGGTAATATGTATGTGATTTTTCTGTTTTCTGCAAATTTATGAGGGCCAAACACAAATTTATAGTTCCTGAAATACAGTGCAATTAACTTAATGCTTGCTAGAGAAACTGATTCAATACTGTATTAATGCTTGCTACTGATTTTATTCTGATTTATTATGGGCAGCATTTTTAAAAATGGATTTCACCCCCCATGAAATAGATAGTTGTGGGGATAATGTAGAAATGGAAATGGAGATGGAGAGGGATGACTTGAGTGAATTAAATTTATCCAAGTGTATTAAATAGATAGTTCTGAGGTAATGATAATATTCATCCAAGTGTATTAAATTTATATCAATATGCAATGTTATTTGATAGTCAGTCTCAATTGGAATATATTAGAGGTTTCTTTATTTGCCTTTATTTCCTTATGGCTTTACTTTACAAAAAAAGATTTGTCCAATTTCTGTTGCTGTCAATAGCAGTCCCATTTCTGCTGCTGTCAATAGCATTGTCCCATTTCTGTCCTCATATGCACTGTTATTATTGAAGCTTTTTTAAAATTGTTGTCCTGCAGAGGTTCTCCTAGCTTTGGAATATCTCCACATGCTTGGGATTGTAAGGGAAGATGGAAGGTGCTGATACTGCTACTTTGATGTTCCAAAGTTGTACAAGTTTTATTGATGTTCCTGTCATTTCACCACCTTTGTTAAAGTGGATTCTTGATTGACATTAATGTTAAGATGTATGAATTAGTGGACAATTTAATGGCATACTAGAAAGAATATTGCATCTCAATGTTGTGGGATGGAGCGTATATAAAATCTATTTAAGCAGGATAACACATGATCTACTGTCATTTCTATTTAATATTGCATCTCAATGTTGTTGCATCTCAATGTTGTTATTGTCATTTCTAGCATCTCAAGCAGTTCATGAACTCAAAAGAAAATTGAGTCGGCATATACTTGAAGGCTGAAGACCCCCCGCTGAGGCGGGTGCTCGAAGAAGCGAATCCAGGCCGGGGCGGGTGACATGCAGTGCAGGCAGTGCTTGGCCCCGCTGGGGCGGGGCTTGATAACTAAAGACCCCCGTTGGGGTGGGGCTTGATGATTGAAGGCTCTCCTTTTCCTATTCGGATATGCATGATATAAAGTGGAGAGGAACCGAACCTGTTATGGGATGGAGCCACGTATGGAGCATATATTATATATATTCAGAAACTTTCTAAAGCGAACCATATATGTGATCCAAAGACGGACTTTAAAAAAACACGCGGGTTGTTGATATGGGCTGAAGCGGGTTGATACAATTTTGATATATTTGATTTCACAATATATCAAATAGCCATATATATGTAAGACCCCAACTTTTATGAATAAAGATTTAATTTTTTTATATATTATTTCGAAATAGTAAGGTGTTGATTTGATAAATGTAAAAAGTTATGGGTGAAATATGCAAATATTTCAAAATGAGCAAGTGGTTATAAATATTCATTGTTGTTGGGGAATATTCGTTTGGTCGTGGAATATTCTTGTTGTCGGGGAATATTCGTACGACGTCGCAGCTATTTGTGGGCCCCACAACGGAATAACTGTCGGATATAGAAAGCGACAGAAATAACCTTTTTATAAATAACGGTAAAACTGTTACGGTTAAACTGTTGAAATACCCGGTGATAAAAATACAGTAATACGCGTTATGCACAGTAGGACACGGTATTGCACAGTATTTTAAATTATTGGTTCTTACGTAAAAAGTCACTTACTCAATAATTGTTACAGTAATTACTGTTTAATATTTTATATTATTGATTCAATAATTGCATGATATTTTATTGGTTCAATAATTGCTACGTTGCTATTTTGTATTATTGATTCAATAATTGTCACTACACAGTATTTCACATTATCAAATTAATAATTCATATTATTTGAATAATATTATTAGATAGCATTATTGACAATGTCTAAGGAAGTTCTGTCTAGGAGGGGTTATTTAATTGCGTGCCAGTAAGGAGAAGTCCTTATCGGAAGGCCCCCTCTGTCCTGGGAACGACCTGGTTGTTAATATTGTAGTTCTATAATATTATTTGTGAATAATTGATTATTAATTTATATGATAAGGAATATTTATTTTGTGGATATAAAAGAAGGAATTTGTGCTGATGTGTTTTTATCAGTATTTTGGTGTGAAAAATCATCCGTTTATGGATTTCGGATAGTTTATGTTTGGAATTTGGAAAAACTTCCTTCTGCAAAGTTGTAGAGAATTAAATTTCCTATGGAAAGGACATAGAATTTATATTTTTCTGACAAAAGGGCTATTTATTATGAATTATTGAAGTTTCGGAAAATAAATATTTTTTCATGGGAGGTGGGCCCCACTGGTGGCTGATGGATTTTGGGTCAACAGGCGGGCGGATTTTTTTTAAAAAAAATATTATTTTATTAAAAAGTTTACTTTGACATTCTAAGCTTTTTCTATAAATAGGGTGCTTAGGTTAGAATTGAAAATCACACCAGAATCAGAAGTTTTCTCTCTCTATAATATCAAGCGTATTTTTGTGAGTATTTAGATACTTTGAGTGTTATTATTTAGTGCAAGTTTCCTTCGGTACTATATCCAATATTCCAGTCAGAAGTACTATTCTTTTGAGGTAAGGGATGTTATTTTCTTTCGTAAATGATGTTATTCTTTTCAATATCATTATACCAAAATATTGGCATTGATTTTATTATGAAATTCTTACTTTTTTTCGTCGGAATTACTATTCACGTATACGGCACTATTCACGAAAAAATTAAATTTTCTTCTATATGTCCAAGTTGCTTGTTAAGGTTCCTATCTTTGATTAGATCTAAGTTTTGAGCTTTATTCTTGAATTTTGCTCCACAATTAATTATTACGAAGTATTTTTGAATTGGATAAACTAAAATACGAATCCTTAGTCTTTGTCCTTTATCTCACTGGATTCGTTCTTTAAAATATTTTTCATCATCCTCAGTCCTAAATGGTGATATAACTGAATATCTTTGGCCTGTAGAGCAATGATGAATGATTACCTAATGAATATCTTTGGCCGTAGTGCAAAGATGAACAGGTGTTGAGATGAACATGACCACTGATGATACAAATGAATATCTTTGGCCGTAGTGCAAAAATGAATATTTGATTCGAGATGTATATTGATTGATGTTACAGGGATAAAATATTGATGATGAACTTTTAAATCATAGAAGATAGTAGACTTCATTCTCTACTTAACTCTTCTAATGAATAGTTATTTTCGCTGCGAATATTGATCTAAAACTTGTTGTCAATAATATTTTATCTGAATTGTTGAAGACTAACGATAATTTATTTTCCATTATCTTAGTCATAATATTCTTTATTGGGCTAGTTGAGCTCACCCTTTTCATCTATTGTCCTCTTCAGAAAATGAGAATGTCGTAGGAACTAGTTGGGGGACAGGGTGATGGTCTGAGTTAGAGCAGTAGTAGTCCTCACTATTTCTAATAAATAGTGTGAGAATAATTGTAATGAGAACTTAGTTTGAATGTTAATATTTTTTACATATTTATATTGACACTCACAGTTGTGTGGTCGTATTTTGCACGACCGTGTGATATAAAATTTGTATTTGAATTCTGTACTATGTATTTGGCGACTCAGAATAGGTTGGGTTGACTAGACCTATTCTGGGGGCGTCACAATATATTGATATATTATGAAATCAAACATATCAAAATTGTGATATTTTGATATATTGTGAAATCAAATATTTCAAAATATATCAATATATATCAATATATATATTGATATATTTTGAAATCAAATATATCAAAATACATCAATATATTGATATATTTGATACAATATTTGATATATTTGATACAATATTGATATATTTGATACAAATATTGATATATTTGATACAGTATTGATATATTTGATACAATATTGATATATTTGATGCAATATTGATATATTTGACCCAGTTCTATATTTGATACAATATTTGATATATTTAATACAATATTGATATATTTGATGCAATATTGATATATTTTATCCAGTTCTATATTTGATACAGTATTTGATATATTTGATACAATATTGATATATTTGATGTAATATTGATATATTTGATACAATATTGATATATTTGAGCCAGTCCGTTCTGGGTCTGTCAATTTCGGTCCGTTGGAGAATTTATATATATATATATATATATATATATATATTATATTAGTTAGTATTAGTAATATACGTATATTTGTTCTTGGCTATTTCTAATCAATGTTGCCTATTTCTCAAGTTACTTACACACGGTTACACTGCCCAAAAAAGTAAAAGCATAACATGATTATATTTCCTTCTTGGACAAGGTTACAACAAATTAATGTCAAAGTTTAATCAACCCAAATGACAATATTTCCTTCATCTTTAATAACATAATTAAAATCAATAACCAAGAACATACAAGTGCAATAATTAATTTTGTTCTTCCTTTGTTGCCTATTGGACGCATGTTCTCCATCTCTTGCTCCATTCTGTTAATCTTTCAAAGTAATCCAGGTATTATTTGTCTGTCACACATTGGAGGATCGTACCAACCAAAAACCTGACAAGCATTCCTCTGTAAACAAAGAAGTTTTCAATTTTATGTGCAAGTAAATAGAATGAAAGAGATAATAGACAAAAATGGAACACTAACACACTTACTTTTCCATAATTCGAACATGATAAAAACCTTCTTCCTGGGTTAGTATCAGTCCATGATGTTTTAAGTTGAGCTGGCCTATCACAATCACATAGTACATTCATGGTTACAAATACAAAACAGAATAGATTGTGCGAATCACATAGTACAAATTATTAGAAACACAAGGCTTCTGATACTGGCCCAAGTTACCATATATGCAACGACCAAAACACAGGTCCACCCAAGAAATTTGAAGACCACCAGAACAGCAAAGAAGATGCTAATATTCTACCTAGTTTGTCTGCCAAAAGTGCATTTTTCTATACGAAAAATATTTCAATATGGAGAAGTAAAGCACCAAAAATGAAATTGGTGCAGCCATATGATGTATTCCTTTCTAATCCTCATATTTCAGTGTCAGGGATCCTTGGTAAGGCCTAGAAATGACGGATTATCATTGAAGTTTGCTATTTACTTTTAAATTCATTTTTGTTTCCACTTTCCTGATTTTTGCAGCTCTGTTTATTTCTAATATCAGATGCTGTTGTTAGCGCCTCTCTGGGAGATAATTTAGCTAGAGCAGAAATAGACCATGATACTCTAGGCCTCAAACATTTCAAACTTAATTCACGAAAACAGAAAAATCACATACATATTACCCAAAAATTGAAGATTATAGGGTTTGGCCCTCATAAATTTTAAGTGAGCAGAAATATGCCATGATACTCTGGGCCTCAAACACTTCAAACTTAATTCACCAAAACAAAAAAATCACATACATATTACCCAAAAATTGAAGATTATAGGGTTTGGCTCTCATAAATTTTAAGCCCTAAAAAAGCTATTATTGAACACCAAAACAGAAATTGGAACGAATCTAAGTAATATTTCAACCATACAACAAGAAAATCCATATACAAAGTTCTAATTTCTTTACCTTGGTCTAAAATTGACGGATCGACCTCAGAAATTGGTTCGTCTCGCGAGAGTCTCTCTTCTTCGGTCGAAGGAGAGAGTAGGGACAAATTCGTTGTCGCGAAGAGAGAGGGAGAAGGGGTCGTGCTTGAAGATAGAGAGAGAAGAGCAGTTGTTCTTGAGAAAGAGAGAGAGCGGAGCTGTTGGAGAAGAGGGAGAAGGGCCTTCGTGTTTTTTCTTTGGCTAAATGTTAAGAGGAGAGAGAAAATTCAGGAAGCTATTTATAGGGGAGCTTGAGTGAGTCTTTTTAAGGTGAGCTTAAGATCCTTCCTCTATATATATATATATATATGTAATAGCACAAAATTGGTTGGCAAATGGCTTTCATTTGTAGCCAACCCAACTATTTGTGGTAAAAGTTGTAACTAACTAAACTACAGTTAAAAGTGATATTTGGACTCTTTAAGAACAATAATTAATTATAGGGAATTGATATTTTCACAAGTTAATTTGATATTTCTACAAGTGAGTCCTACTTTTAACTAAACCAACTATTTGTGGAGTAAACTAATTATATGATTTAATTATTATATCCAAATTACCCTCACTTGATAAATAACTAAATATCTGGTTGCTTAACTTTATTTGATTAGTAGCGTTACTCAATTGAAGACAACTTTTATTTATTTAATTATTATGATAGTAATAATATTAGAAAATAGTTAGGAAATAAGTGTGAAAAATTATTTACACAAAAATTAGGATCTAAGGCTTTCTTCTCTCATCAAGAAAAAAAATTATTTTCAAAATTTCTATTATCATATCATATTACTAAATTAAGATTTTTATGAAACAAATTATACTTAAAATGTGTAAACAAATTAAGCAACGAGATGTTTAGTTATTTATCAAGTGGGAGTAATTTGAATATAAAAACTAAATTCAATAATTAATTTACTGCACAAATGATTGATTTAGTTAAAAATAAAACCCACTTATGAAAATCAAATTAACTGATAAAAATATCAATTCCCTAATTATATTCAAAAAAGTTAACTCAAACAGGCATGAAACTATTAGAGGTCGTAAGTTTATGCAAATCAAATTGTGAAATAATTGAAGACATTAAAATTCATACTCCTTAACAATATTATCGTCTACCTAACGAAAAAAATAGATGGAAAATGAAAAGATATTAAAAGCTGGTTCACTTTCAGTTTTGTTGGAGTATCAGTTCATCTCCATTTTCATTATCTGATTATTTTTTTTTGGAAATTGGGCCATACAGGCCAAAAATCTCTCTCTCCCCACTCTCACCCATTAAAGGGTTTGACCCATTAATTTAATGATAGCTGCTAGAATTGAGAAGGCTGATAAGGCCATATGTCTAGTGGCTAAGAGTTGAAAGATTACATAATACTAGTATAATACTATTGTGTTTCAGTTATCAAATCTAAAAATAAACATTAGAACTTGTTGAAGGCTTTCAGCCAATGGGTCTAGATGTAATCTTCAGTTAAAGAGTTCATAATCTCTTCAGAGAGAGAGAGAGAGAGAGAGAATACCAAGTTTTGAAGTTGCCGTAGCTCAACTTCCAAGCACTATTTGCTGTTTTTATCTTCATCTTGCTTTTGAAAAAGCTATGCTTTGGGTATTTTCTTTCTTTCTTTATTTTTAAAAAAATTTAGATTTTTATTTTTGGGATTTTGATTTAAAGATTGGTGGTTGAAGAGGTCTTGATCTAAGTCTGTAAAGTTTGTTTAATTTTCAAATTGATTCTGGGTGTAGCCAGAAATTTGTCTATGAAATTGTACTTGTGAGATGGACTACCAGTCAGTTGAAAGGTCTCCAAATGCGCACAGGGGTTTTCGAGTTCAAGCTCCATTGGTAAGTATCTTTGACTTTTTTTGTTATGGTTATTCTTTCAATTCATACGTTTTTTGGAGATACCCAGATGAAACTATTGATAAATGTGGAATCTTTGAAAGAATTCTTGGTATGTGCAAGTGTTTTGATGTGATTTTGGATTTACCCAACTGAAATTCTCTTTAAATATGCAGATTCTGACAATATTCCTGGAATTTGACTAGGGTATGTGTTTTTGAATGTGATTTTGGAGATACCCAACTGAAATTCTCTTTAAATATACAGATTCTGACAATATTCCTGGAATAGGGTATGTGTTTTTGAAGTCTAAATTAGTTCAGTGGTTCTTGTTTTGTTTTTGTTTTTGTTTTTTTTATTTTTTGTTTTTCCAACTATGCTTGATGAGTTTGGTTTTTGGGGTTTTCATTTCTCTGTTTGAACTATCTGCATTTCTTTACTTTCTGAGCTAATTCCTGAGTTGGGTTTTTAGAGGTAGTGCTGTGGTATAATTTCATGCTGTGGAGGGATAATGCTTCCCTATAGATCTACTGTTTGTTATGATATGGGCGTTTGTATTCCGCAGTGGAATTTGAAAATGATTAGAAGTTGTTTCTTCTGCTTAAATTGGGTAAATCACGAATGGTTTTTAAATTTGATCTTGATTAGAAGTTGGTTGACTGTTTATCTGGTTGTTCATAGTTAAGGGTCCATTGTGCGTCAGTTTTTAACGGTTATGTGCCCTGGGCACATTTGTTCTACAATTTGTGAAGATACTCATCAATATCTAACTTTTATCCATAAGAGAGTTGATATGGACACGTTTGGGATTTATCAAGGTGTTCATTTTCTATAATGGACATAACACATCCTGTTAATAGAAAACGTGTTATGGCTCAACTCGCAGTGACCTACCTGATTCATACTCAGCTCATTTTTTTAACTAATAAGGGATGACAATGAGACGCAATCTAATCTAACTGTAATATTAGAATTTATTCCTGTAGCCGTGTTCCGGTTTTATATCAAACTTTCTGGTTTCTCATGCTTTGATATTATCTTTAGCTCCTTTGTATCCTGTAGGTATGTATTCATTTAGAGCTCTTTAATTTTCACATCCAGATTAGTGAATTAATCCAATTTCTTGTGCAGTATGACCTGAGAACTAACTTGCCATTTTTATTTTTCTTGTCTCTGACCTCTTTTTGGATATTTCTAGAAGATTGTGTCATTCAGGAACCTCTAAAATAATGGGAGGCACTTCTCCTATTGATGTCCCTTGTTTCAACCCCCTCCATCCTAAAGGGAAAAAGTAAGAACAATAGAAAAAGAATAGAACACAGAAAAAAGGGAAATTTATAGTGTTAACAATGATAAATTGGCGAGACTTTTCAGTCCATATATTTGATTGATGATGGGCACGAATCAAACAATTATGGCGTTTCTGCAATCTGCACCCTTGATATATATTCTTATGATAGATTTTATAATAAAGTCGAATTGAATGTTTAACTGCTAAAGCTCACGTGAAATTGTATATGCATTTGCACATTAACTTGTTGATGTGTGTCCAAGAGTGATCCTTGTGTTTGCACTTCTTTGAAAACTTCAAGTGAATACAAGACATGCTTATGTGTCCATTTTGATAACTAGCAGTTTTGATGTTTGGATTGCTAGTAGATCCACACCAAAAGCTCTAACTTCGGTTGAAACCTTTAATACTTGATAAACCAATAAGGGAAAAAAAATAGTAAAAATTATTGAGAAATCTAAAGGAGGATGTAGGCTAGATAAATTATCATCCCTCTGGTTCTAAATCTTAATATTGTATATATTTGTTTTTGTTAGCTATTCCTTTTTTAGCGTATAATTCATTATATCATCTGCTTTCTGAAATAGAAATTTTGGCAGGTTGATTCTGTTTCTTGTTATTGCAAAGTAGATGCGGGCTTAAAAACAGTCGCAGGGGCAAGGAAGTTTGTCCCGGGATCAAAACTTTGCATACAACCTGATATCAATCCGCATGCACACAAGTCAAAACACTCACGTAGGGAGAGGACCAGAATTCAGCCACCTCTCCTGCCAGGCCTTCCTGATGATCTTGCTATTTCTTGTCTGATTCGAGTCCCTCGTGTTGAACATAACAAACTCCGTCTTGTTTGCAAGAGATGGAATAGGCTTCTGACAGGAAACTTTTTTTACTCTCTTAGAAAGAGTCTTGGAATGGCAGAAGAGTGGGTTTATGTTGTCAAAAGAGATCGTGATAGGAGGATTTCATGGCATGCTTTTGATCCTACCTACCAGCTGTGGCAGCCATTGCCTCCTGTTCCGGGAGAGTACAGTGAAGCCCTTGGATTTGGCTGTGCTGTTCTCAGTGGTTGCCACCTGTACTTATTCGGAGGAAAAGATCCTATCAAGGGCTCAATGAGACAGGTCATTTTCTATAGTGCTCGGACAAATAAATGGCATAGGGCTCCAAATATGCTTAGGAAAAGACATTTCTTTGGCTCTTGTGTCATAAATAACTGCCTTTACGTGGCTGGTGGAGAATGTGAAGGAAGTCAGAGGACTCTCCGTTCTGCTGAAGTATATGACCCTAACAGAAATCGTTGGAGTTTTGTTTCAGATATGAGTACAGCAATGGTGCCCTTTATCGGGGTTGTTTACAATGGGAAGTGGTTCCTAAAAGGACTTGGGTCCCACCGGGAGGTCCTTACTGAAGCCTACATTCCCGGAACTAATACGTGGACCCCAATCAGTGATGGTATGGTTTCTGGCTGGCGCAACCCCAGCATCGCTATGAATGGGAAGCTGTATGCATTGGATTGTCGTGACGGGTGCAGGCTTAGGGTTTATGATGAAGCTGCAAACTCTTGGAGCAGATTTATTGACAGTAAGCTCCATCTGGGTGGTTCTCGTGCTCTCGAGGCTGCTGCTCTTGTTCCTCTAAATGGGAAGCTTTGCATTATCCGTAACAACATGAGCATCAGTTTAGTTGATGTATCTAGTCCTGACAAACGAGTCGAGAGTAATCCTGAGCTTTGGGAAAATATTGCTGGGAAAGGAAACTTCAGGACTCTCTTCACAAATATATGGTCTAGTATAGCTGGTCGGAGTGGACCAAAGAGTCATATTGTACATTGTCAGGTGCTTCAAGCATGACAATCTGCTATATTTATATCCTATGAATTGCCTCGCCTTTTTCAAGCTGTCATGGCACCGTTGTTACATTCCCCCCAATCACATATTGGCATGTTCATGCTATACGAGACCGAGTTTAGCTAGGGGGTTTGCATGGAGATTGATCTCATGCAGGCCCCTCCTAAGCGTGTATGGATTCATGGTGGTGCTACGTATCATGGCTTTTGGCAGAAGGCTTAGATTGTTTCTCTTCAATGTTACTACTCTTATTGTTTAGTTAGCAGACGTTTTTCATTCTTTACCCGGTCAGAACTCAGAATAGCTGCAAACCTTCTGAAATATATGGTCCCATACTTCTTTTTTTGCCTTCATGATTTTTCTATTTTTGTAAAGGTTGAATTCGAAGGCATCTGCTTCAAGAATTGCATTGCCGACACTGAAGAAGATTTAGCTCATGGTGGGACTTGAAGAATATAATGATGGTGAAAGGAGTTTTCGTTGAAGAACCAAAATGGAAATGGGAGACTTGTAGAGGCTCCATTGGCAGCGTTTTTAGAAATTTCCAACATTGGAAGATTGTCATATTCAAAGTAAGGTAGTTACATGTACTTGCAAGGGACACAGATATTTACTGGTTTTGGCCAAGAGTCGTCACCAGAAAATTTCTTTGCATTCATCAAGAGATGTTAGCTTCAAACTTGTATATCCTATCCATCATTTGGATCTGCAGCGGTACGCATCTCTGCCTTTTGTGATCTTAGTAGGATATAATAAAGTTGAGAATATACACAGGCTATTTGGTACAATGTATATCTTGATTACATTTTTGTGAATAGTCCAAATGGATTATATGATAAATTTATCACTTTTATTTACCTGGCTATTTTATTTTATTTTATTTTATGGTAATGTAGATTAAGTATAAGGCCTCTTGAGCAATCACTCAAGTTGGTCTTGTCTAGGTGAAATATATCATTTTCTTTTTTTGCCAATGGTTTAGGGTTTGCTTGTTTCGGTGCATTTAAAGAGTGTGTTTAGGTGGATTTTAGGGCCTACACTCACCGAACCAATGTTGGCCGGAGTTTGGGGCTTAAAAGCCGCGTTTCTGAGTTAAAAAACCTGCATTTGGAAGAAGCTAAGCTGTGTTTAGACGAACAAGATTGTCAAGTGCGCTTGGATTCCAAAAACCCCGACATTCCAAAAGCTCTAAACCAAACATGCACTAGCTGTTTTTTCTGCCCTACTTTCTCTGCAAGTAGCTTTTTATATCTGTTTGATCTGGAATAGCAACCAGACTACAATTAAAGAGAATTTCTTTTTAGAAAACTAAAAGATTTCATTAATGTATGACCTTATGAATATTATCAAATATACAATTATCACTATTAACTGCTTGATAGTAGATTCATTGGTGTGGCAATAGTTACATTCAGGCTCCTCCCCTGCTGATCATTTCCTGCTGCTTTCGGAAATTCTTGATGAAATTTTCAGCCTGTTTGTCTATATCTCTCATCTCGGTTTCCTTAATAAATTGCCTCGTCGTCGTCCTTCTCCTCTCGCCGCCGTTCTTCATTTCATTCTTTCTGCAGATACTCGACGAACAAACCTTTCCATCACCGTCCATTATGTTTGTCTGCAGAATTGTTCAGAGAATAAGAGGGTTTTTGTCTTGGTGATGGCTTAAAGATGAGGGAATGCTATATTATAGGGACAGAACTGAAACTTTAACATTAAATTGGGGGAAAATGAAGGCGAAGGAAAGAAGAAAGAAGTTAGAAACAAATTAGAATATGATTGTTTTGTTGATGAGTGGAAGGCATTTTCTTGGTTAGTAAGACCAAGAAAGAAAAGGCTAACAGAATTCCTTATTTTATGATAAACTTTTGGATTAATTTCTGGCTTTGCTTGAGCATTTTCATTGATGATCTCAAACTAATTATAATGTCTATATAGTCATCTTCTAGTCTAGAATGAAAAGAGTATATTATATATTCAAATATATATCCAAAAGTTTAATGAAAAAAGAATATACTCTAGCGGATATTTAACTAGTATACTCCATAGGGTATAGTAAACCCCTATATGGGTAACCAACCCCAATATATTATTACTACTATTTTTCAACATGTATCGAGTAACAACCAATTGTTTAAAGTTAACTTATTGAAACGTTTAAAACATGAACACTTGTTTTGTTGTTTTCTTTTATTAAATGTTTATTTTATTGGATTCTTTACAAAAATATACAACAATTAGAAAGTAATTACATCATTAGTGCATTCACAAAATAATTACAAAAAGAGGCCAAAAAATTCAAATCATTCAATTTCACATTAATAAGGAAACTTAAAATCAAGGACAAATAACCGCCATAATTAATAATTCAAATATTTGGGATCTAACAACAAAAACAAATTCATAATTCAAAATTCAAATCAAAAGGAGCGAAAAACAAAAAATTATCTTATGTATCCTAATCTTCATCTTCTTTCGCCGCCTCCTCACCCTCTTCATCACCGCCTCCTCACCCTCTTCATCACCGCCTCCGTCGCAAATCTCCGCCTCCCCTTCATCTTCCTCCTCCGCCGCCTCCCCTTCATCATTCTCTTCATCCGCCTCCTCTTCATCACCGCCTCCTCTTCATCATCCTCCTTCGCCGCGAATCTCCGAAAATCCTTGGTTGCGCCGCCGCTACATCGTTCTCTCCCCTCTTCATCATCTTCCTCCACCGCGAATCTCTGAAAGTACCTGAGTTACTGTTCTGAATTTTGTTTTTGAAGATTTGGTTACCCACAAAAATTAAAATTGTTATCTTTGTATGAAGGTTTGGCTACCAATTGCATCACATTCAAAATAAATTTGTAACATAATAAAACTGAATTGGTTACCTTGGTCTAAAGGTTTGGCAACCAACTGCATGCAGGTTTGGCTATCAACTGCATCACATTCAAAATAAATTGGTAACCTAATAAGACTGAATTGGTTACTTTGGTATGAAGGTTTGGCTACCAATTGTATGAAGATTTAACTACCAACTGTATCACATTCAAAATAAATTAGTAGCCTAATAAAACTGAATTGGTTACCTTGGTATGAAAGTTTGGCTATCAACTGCACTATGAAAAAACTACAGGTGTGGAGGTGGATTGGTTACTTTGGTATGAAGGTTTGGTTACATTGGTATGAAGGTTTGGTTATTTTGGTATGAAGGTTTTGTTACCTTGATAAAAAAGTTTGGTTACATTAGTATAAATGTTTGGCTACCTTGGTATGAATTAGTTTGGCTCCTCGAAGCTTGCTGTTTGACTCTTATATGGGATTACCATTTCTTTTTTCTCCTCAAAACTTGTTCTTGGACTCTTATTTGGGATTACAACTCCTGGAATAGATTCACCAGCCTTTCGTCGTTGCTCATGCTCAGCCCTCCACTTTCGCAGTTCCTGTTCTACACCCAACTTTCGTTCCTTGGCCTTCTCAGCATTCTGCCTTGCAAATTCCAGTGCTTCCTTCTTATTTACCAACTCAGAATTAACTTCCTCTAACTTACTTAAGCTTCTCAACTCAGATTCCTTCACCATGTCGATTTGAGAGAGGGCATTAATTAGCCACCCTTATATTTGCTAGCTCCTCTGCTTTATGGGCCTGCTTACTGAGATGGTAGTACTCCCAGATGTACTTGGTTTTACTCTTCCTCTGCAACTACGTAAAGAGAGGAAGCACCCTTCAAATCCCTAGCATCATTGCTCAATTTTTTAGAGAGAGAAAAAATAGATGGGGAATCAAAAGCAGAAATGGACTTTGGAAGAAGAAGCAGCCCTTAAAGCCGGGGTAGCCAAGTACGGCACCGGCAAGTGGAAGAACATCATCGAAAAAAACGGGAACAGTTGTATAATTATAAAACTGATTTGCCACATCAACAATCAATTAAAATACCCACCTAAATTAAATGGATACTAAATATATTAATTTTGTAAATAAACTATTAAAAATATATTCATTTTGTAAATATTTTCTGGATGCACTTTTGTTGTATTTTTTTTTTAAAATGTACTAGAAAATGTAATTAATCCTATTTTATTATTGATGTTGGGGCGTAGTTATTTGGGTCCGAATTATATAGTGGTCCAAGATCCGCGTGAAGTTATTTTAATTCACGTAGGAATCTGTTTTGACAGTTGAGTATTTTAAGGAATTAAAGATTCCTAATTACATTCGATTTATGACTCCTAAGAAAGTGTTAGGATATGATCCAACTTCCTTTTTTGAGGAGAATCTCTACACATAAATCACCGGAGCCGTTTCTGTGCAGGATTTGACGCGCTTTGGTGATTGGAGCATGTGATTCTTAGATACACACATAAACCACCTGAGCTATTCCCGGCGGGCCAAGCCGTTTCTGTGCAGAATTTGACGTGCTTTGATGATTGGAACACGTAGACGAATCTTGACGTTAACATTTGACATAAATATTTTTTTTTTGGTGGCCATTACGATTTAATATATTATATATTTTTTTATTCCTATAAAATTAATGGAGTCTTGTCTAACACTGTAATCATTTATTTATTCTGCCCTACTTTCTCTGCAAGTAGCTTTTTATATCTGTTTGATCTGGAATAGCAACCAAACTACAACTAAAGAGAATTTCTTTTAGTAAACTAAAAGATTTCATTAATGTATGACCTTGTGAATATTACCAAGTATACAATTATCACCATTAACTGCTTGATAGTAGGTTCATTGGTGTTGCAGTAGTTACATTCAGCCTCCCCTGCCGATCATTTCCTGGAAACGTTTGAACAACTCTTCTCGTTGAAGCTGTAGCTGCTTTCGGAAATTCTTGATGAAATCTTTGGCCTGTTTGTCTATATCTCTCATCTCGGTTTCCGTAGTAAATTGCCTCGTCGTCGTCCTTCTCCTCTCGCCGCCGTTCTTCATTTCATTCTTTCTGCAGATACTCGACGAACACACCTTTCCACCGTTGTCCATTATGTTTGTCTGCAGAATTGTTCAGAGAATAAGAGAGTTTTTGTCTTGGTGATGGCTTAAAGATGAGGGAATGCTATATTTATAGGGACAAAACTGAAACTTAAGAACATTAAATGGGGAAAAATGAAAGCAAAGGAAAGAAGAAAGAAGTTAGAAACAAATTAGAATATGATTGTTTTGTCGAGGAGTGGAAGGCATTTTCTTGGTTAGTAAGACCAGAAAGAAAAGGCTAACAGAATTCCTTATTTTATGATCAACTTTTGGATTAATTTTTGGCTTTGCTTGAGCATTTTCATTGATGATCTCAAACTAATTATAATGTCTATATTCATCTTCTATTCTAGAATGAAAAGAGTATATTATATATATATATCCAAAAGTTTAATGAAAAAAGAATATACTCTAGAGGATATTTAACTAGTATACTCCATAGGGTAAACCCCTATGGCTAACCCCAATATATTATTACTATTTATCAACATGTACCGAGTAACAACCAATTGTTTAAAGTTAACTCATTGAAACGTTTAGATCGTGAACACTTGTTTTGTTGTTTTCTTTTATTAAATGTTTATTTTATTATTGATGTTGGGACGTAATTATTTGGAGACGAATTATATGGTAGGCCAAGATCCGCGTGAAGTTATTAGTATTTTAAGGAATTAAAGATTCCTAATTACATTCGATTTATGACTCTTAAGAAAGTGTTAGGATATGATCCAACTTCCTTTTTTGAGGAGAATCTCTACACATAAATCACCGGAGTCGTTTCTGTGCAGGATTTGAGGCGCTTTGGTGATTGGAGCGCGTGATTCTCAGGTACACACATAAACCACCGGAGCTATCCCCGGCGGGCCAAGCCGTTTCTGTGCAGAATTTGACGTGCTTTGATGATTGGAACACGTAGACGAATCTTGACGTTAACATTTGACATAAATAAAATTTTTTTTTTGGTGGCCATTACGATTTAATATATTATATATTTTTTTGTTCCTATAAAATTAATGGAGTCTTGTCTAACACTGTAATCATTTATTTACTTTAATCATTAAATTCGATAGAGAATTAGGACTGATTTAAATTTGGTGGGCCTTTCTTTATTTTTAAAAAATAAGAGATTTATAGAATCTAAAGCTCACAAGATGGAAAATCTTTCAAAACACAAGATGAGAAGTAGATAAATATTTTTGTACATAGGAAGTAGTAGTAGTAGTACTTTTGAAAAGGAGCTTTGTAGATATGTATATACATCATCTATACTTCATACCATACCATTGTGGCATGGCCAAACAAGAACCACCAGGGTAATTCTTCCATCCTCTGCTTCGCGGCTGCGTTGAGTATGTGATCAGCATTTGGATTTCAGCTGAAACAAATTAAAGCATTCATTCAACTTGAGTTAAAACATCTTTAATTTTTGAATAACAACAATAAATGGTATATAAAAACAAATTAAGCACAACTCTTACTAGTGAAATCTCCCAAGTTGTTTAAAATTTCAAAACATAGTGTTGCATGTGTCCGAGAGAAAGAAATAAGGAAGAAGCACCGATCCAAAACTCTATCTATATATATCTCCACCAGGTTATTTAAGTTGTTCTCCTCATGCATGCAGAAAAGAAAGAACTCTACCATCTGAGAGCTACATCCATCCCCATTTCACAAAGTAGTTATGTTTATAACTGAATTTTTGAATAAGTAAATACATACACAAAGAACACCATAGTACATATACTAGTATATACGAAAACCAAAACACTAGCTACCATTTAAACTTCAAAAAACAATCTTCTTCTAATCTTACTATGTAAATTCTAAGAAGCAAGGATTTTTCTTTAGGTTGGCAAATCCCCAAATCCAGATTCAAGTATTCTTCTATATTCATCTGGATTCTTCAGAGGGGATTCTTCTCTAGTTTTTTTTCCCTCTCTCTCTTTTCAAAAGGATAATAACTGAATATGTCACTAGTACTACTAATTATATATAATAATGTTTTTATATATTATTACAATATATTCTTGCTTCTTAGTTTAAACTCCTCCCCACTTAGTTCATTGAATACCACATCTCCAAGTTCATTGAATAGCCAGATAGAACATTGACTCAGATGTGTGAATCTCTGCTTTCCCTTGTCTAACACAATGCTCCAATACCATATCTACAGACAGGTTTATTCACTTCATTGATATCCAACACACTGCTCTTCTCAAATGAAGATCTTGTCCTTTTGACTTCATCTTGGCATGCTCCTTGGAAACTAGCTCCCATCCACCAAAAAAAGAAAAAACAAGCATCTATCATCCAAATCTAAAAGTTTCTTACTCAACTCCAAATTTAGGGTATTGCAATCTGTTCTTCCATTCCACCAAGCAGGGGCTTAATATTTTGTTTATCTAAATCTGCTCAAGGAACTTATCAAAAAAAAAATGTTACATATTTTCGACTCAATAATTAGTTTATCTAATTAAGGGAAAAAATATGTAATATGCTACATATTTTCGACTCAATAATTAGTTTCTAAAGTGAATTAAAAAATGGTTGGAGATGCGGGGTATCGATCCCCGTACCTCTCGCATGCTAAGCGAGCGCTCTACCATCTGAGCTACATCCCCAGTTCACAAGGGAACTATACTCACATGAGTGCTATAAAACTAGCATGTAGAGAACACTTGTCCAAGTAGTAGAATATAAAAACAAGAATATTAGCACTATTACTTCAAGAAACAAGTCCAACCCCAAACACGGATCGGGAGTGGGTCAATTGACTAATACAGAGAGATCAACTTCCGCTTGTCGACACTATACACACATGCACACCAAATCCTTCAAATCAAGCACAACACAAATTATATCACAAAAAGATTAATAATGTAATCAACATTAACACATTATATCCATATACCTATTCCGTTTCTTCTTAATTGATGTTTTCAACTAACACAAAAAGATTAATAATGTAATCAACATTTTGTCAGATTGATAAGCAAATCTCAACATTACCCTCTTAAAATTAGTATATATAGCAATAATATGGAAAATAAAGTTATTAATTATTCATTCAACTCTACAAAGGACAAGTAAAAAGAAATCAAATTTTTAAAGAAAGATAAAAAAAGAAAAAGAAAAGAAAAGAAAAGAAAAGAGGAGTATATAAAAGAATATTATACCTCATATTGATCCAGGGAGAGAATCTGGGCATCCCTTATTCTCACAATTGGGGATTTTCTTAAACTGCTTAGCCGGCAATCTCTGAGACAAAGCCCCCACATGAAAGTCAATCATACTCGAATCCGAATCCAGGGTCATACCCGTGACAGTGACCCACAAAAACAGCTTCTTCGCCTGAATACCCGCGACCCCAGAAACCGAGCCGAAACTCAATTTTCCTCGAATTTCCTTGTCATAGTACACGAGCTGATCGAACTGGACATAGCAAGGGTGTGTTAATTGGATGATGAAATTCCCATCGGAGGAGAGAGAGTACGATGCGACGGCGTTTGGGAGGAGGCCCTTAGGGAAGCCGTAGTTTGGGAGGAGATCATGGATGTCTGACGTGGAGGAGAGATAAGGATGGGGTTCGGAGAAGGAGAGGAGAGAGAAAAGGAGGAGAGAGAGTGTGAAAATGGGTATTTTGTGAGAGATTATTGCCATTGATGGGGTAGCTTGAGTTTCAGACAGAAAGAGGAAGAAGGAGAGTCGACTTGAGTTGGTGTGATCAATTAACTTGGCGGGGAAGACAAGATGCGAGATTATCAAGGGGGAGAAAAAATTAATTGATCAACTATGCTGCGTTTGGATTGGAGGAATAAAAATAGAAATAAAATAATTCATTCCTATAAAATAAAAAAAATTATATTTAATTGCGATTGGAATGAATTGAACCATTCTTTTTTTTTATTATTTTCGACTGAAATTTAACATTCTTGCCCAAGATTTTATGTCCAAAGGCTTATGATTAGATTGGAATGAATCATTCCAATCTCTATTCTATTCTTTCATTCCAAACGCAACATTAGTATAATGCTAAATAATTGATTTATAATGCTAATAGTTGATCATGTATACTATTTTTTATTTTATTTTTGATAATGTTCCAACGTAATATATATATATATATTTAAGGAATTTCTTAATAAGTGCCTTTAGGGTACATGTTAAGCACACAGTTCAAGGAAATATTCTCTTAAATTGTGTGCATATTCCCTTGAACTTGGTGCAAATGCAGAAATCAAGAGAATATACACACAGTTCAAGAGAATATTCTCTTGAACTGTGTGCTTAGCATGTGCCCTAAGGGCACATGTTAAGAGGACCCTATATTTAATGATATTTTTATTTTAATAACAACACTAATATTTGTTACATAACTTGGCGGAGAAGGAAAAATGGTCAAAGGTATAAAAAAATGAATAATGCTACATACATAAATTATTCTACAAATATTTTATAAACTGTTGATGCGACATACTCCACCTCAATTTTTTATGTGAGGCCGAAGACAACGTTGAAGTAATTTATTGATCGATATGCTAAGGTGAAATATGCCACATCAGCAGTTTGTAGAATAATTTGTGTCTGTAGTATTACTTAAAAAAAAATAATAGGGAAACGATTATTTTTACATGCGTTTCTTTCGTATGAAAGTTAAACCCACTTTATTTTCATATAAGAAATACTAATGTGAAGATATTAAATATACATTAGACATATCAACTGAGCCAAAGACTATCAGTATGTTTAGTGATACGTTTTACAGATTACAATCCTCTCCATTTCAAGTGAATGGGACTCTCTATTCTATGATCCATATTTAAAATGTGTTAAAATGTGATATCATACTGACAAAAGAGAAAACAAACATTTTAAATTTAAACCATAAAATAAAGAATCTCCATTTATTTAAAATGGAGAGAATCCTAATCCTACATTTACTCTTACTTTAGTTATACTTCGATTTTTAGGTGAAGTTTATTACTATAATATTATTAGTGGTTTTTTTTATTTACTATTATTATAAAACACTTTTGGGGGTACACATGCATGCACTTGGGTACACGTTTTCTAAAACTGCATTGGCCAAACTTTAAAATATTTTTAAAATTACACACTTCTCCCTAAATAATTGAAGAAAAAATAAAAATTTAAAGGTCGTACATATGCACTTGCGTATAAATTAAATAGAATTATAAAAAAAACTCACTTATTATATATTAATTTTAAAAAATTACTACCAGTACTTATTCACATAACTCTGACAAAAAAATAAATTAACGTAAACAATCACAATACATATTATTTTCCTTAACTTTATCACGAAAATACTTTTTGTAAATTTTTTATTATTATTAATAGTGTTTTATTTGTCAACACCACACTGCACCATTTTGTAAACTGAGGGTCTGTCTGTTTGCAAATTATGTATGCAGCCCATTCAAATAAATTATATGTAAATACAAAGCAGTAGCAGTAGATGTTCATTCAGAAAGGAGCATTGTTTATATGTATACACATCTATAAGTTCATTTTTTGGTAAATTGATCAATAGAGTACTGACACGTACGAAGAGAGAACATCTTCCCGCCTGCGTGTTAACACCCTATTGGCCAATTGATCAATTTACCAAAAAATGAAATTCATGCTAACCACTCCCCCCATTGTGGCACCACCAAACATTTCCCACAAGGAACTGGGTAAATCCTAATTTCACAAAGTACAACAGAAAAATGGTTGGAATTAGACTTCCATCCTCTGCACATGGAGCGGGATAACACGTGTTGGGGGGCCGTCTATTCTGTGATCAGCATTTGAATTTCATCCTCGGAGTTGGAAGCTGAAACGAAAGCATATAATTTTAAGTTCGAGTAGAACAACAAACATTAATATATTTGAAGCACATAACTAGGGAGAAATTCCTATGAAAAATTGATCAAATTAATTTATAAACAAAAAAAGGACGTCTTTTGCAAGAAAAATCTTCTCAAGATGCCCCCCTACAGTTATCATTTTTCAAGATATAGTTAGGCGTGTTGTGTGTGTGTGTGTGTGTGTGCGCGCGCACGAGTGTCAAAGAGAGATAGAGGATCACCAATAAAACTTTGAAACGGACGAAAGCTATCTTAGTTGGTGAAGAATATAGAAAAGACCAAAACAAGGAACATGAGGAAGATTACGTATTATATCAAAAATGAATCCTTATTTGTTTTGTGTCAATACGGTAATCTCCATGTGAGCAAGACCAAGTTTGTACTATAGTCCAAGTAAATTGCGTTGAACTAAGTATCAAATCACATGTACTTACCATTGATTCTACACATCAAAACAATCAGTTTCCAACACTCACTAAAACAAATTAAAGAAGAGGATAATAGTTTATCCATGATATCACGTATATCAACCAAATTAAAGCTTTCAACAATGAGTACAAAAAACTCATTCATATCCCGTTTTCTGTCGATACAATAATCTCCCTTCAATATGCCTCCATGTTTGTCCTAAAAACAAGAAAACTACACTAAACTCAATTGGTGTATAACATCCGATCACCACTGATTCATACACCAAATAAGCTACTTACATCACCATGAAAACAAATCTGATAACATTACAGAGAGGAGCTAATTTTATTTTAATTTTGTTGTTACCTTGATGAACCATACTAAGGCAAAAGGAATAAAGATGAATTCAATTACAGCAAGCATGCAACCCTTTCAAAACCTTGTTTTTTTGGCAATTATTTGGATGAGTACTCTAACATCAAAAGGTTTAAAGGACCATAGAATCGAAATTTGAAACCCAAAATATGATCTGATTCATACTCTTCAGCAATGTTACAATAATCTCTAGATAACACTACCAACTTTCAGTCAAAAGTTCATAAATACTCCAAAGCTCCCAATTTCCAATGCACAGCTAAAATTCCCGTCTAGTCTAATAAGATTTTTTTAAAAGTTTTTTTTTTTACTTTTTTAATCCTAAAGGTTCTTTACCTATTCTCATCAACTCCAGAAATCCACATAACACAAACAAATTCCCTCACAGATAATTCAGTATATAAAAAACACTTGCAAGTTCAAAACACAAACAGATACATACACAACAAGTGAATATTTTTTTCAAGCAATTCGTCACTCAATAACTTCTTGCATCTGTAAGTCAATGAAAGCTAATCAAGATGCCCCATCTTCAAAGTCACTTTCAAAGTTTCAAACACCTCTCAAACAAAGCATATACAAATAAACTAAATAGGTCCCTTTTTCTCCTATCCAACAAGGGTCTCATTTTCTCCTTTCAGTTTTCAACTACTACAATAATGCGGCATTATGTCAAAGCATACTAATAATCCAACATAAACAATTAAAGACAATAGTAATAAATAATCAAACACCAGTAAAAATTAGAATACAAACACATGACACATCCATAATAAAAAAATCCTGATTTATTAATCCAAAAGATTTCTAATTTCAAACCACAGCAGCCGGTAATTCCACCTAATGCCAATGCATAACAATAATCTCACACAAAAATGATGTAATATCCAAACACTCAAGCTTTACACACAAAATCAATGAAAATATTAACTTTTTTGTTAAGAAAAGAAAAAAAGAAAAAGAAAAGAAAAAAAGGACAACTTATACCTCAAGAGCCCTTTTCCAAGACTGATCAAACGAACCAGTGACCTTATCACCACAAGAATGAACCGTCTGAAACTGACCCACATCAAGCTTCTTGTTAATAATCCCAACCTGGAAATATATACTATCGGACGGTGGCAAATCAACCTTGATCTGATCAACATCCAGCCACAAAAACAATTTCTTCACCTGAATACCATCCAAATCACTAATCGACCCATATTTCAACTTCCCAGTGATCTTCTTCTCGTAATAGACTACATAATCGAAGTGAATATAACAAGTTTTTTCAAGCTCAACCACAAAAATCCCATCATCGGAGAGTGCATAAGACTTCACGTTCGCCGGCAAGAGGCCGGCCGGGAGGCCGAATTTGGGGAGGATTTCGTAGACTGTTTGTGGGTAATCATCTGAGAGAGAAATTGATGAGATTGTGAGGGCTAGGAGAGAGAAAAAGAGGAAACCCAGTCGGGATTTTGGATCGGGAGACATGATCGTAGGTTTTTGAATTCTCTGATGAGTGTTTTATAGAGACTTATGTTGGGGTTTTTGAAGATGGAAAATGAGACAGGAGGTGGGATTTTGTTTTTATTTTATTTTATTATAATTATAAATATTGATTAGCTAGAATTGAAGATTAAAGAATGATAAAAATGGGAGGATTTTTATATTTTTTTATGGTGACTTTTTTAATGCCCATACTATATGATAAAATTTAGAATCTAATTGTCTTTTTAGTATCGACTTATAAGTTGGTCAAATTAACTCATAACATATTTTTTGTTGTCGAAGTGTTTGAAGTTAATTTATTTTTTTCGTGTTTTCTTACTTATAAATCATTTTTAAGAAGTAACAAATTATGACTTTTGAAAAAATAACTTAAAAATTATTTTAAAATAAATCGGCGTGACTAAATTTATGTTATTTTCTCCCTTCTCTCTATTTTGATAATAATAATAATAAGAATAATTCTATGTATACAAATAATACATAAACATTATTTACCAATATTAGAATTATGTATCGTATACAAAAAAAGATGTGAAATAATTTTGTGAGTATAAACAATAAACAAAAAGGTCTGCATAAATAAGTGAACCCGTGTAATGCATACCAAAAAGATGTGTATCCTATTTTTTGTATTATTTTTGCAAAATTTTTGTATAAACAATTCAATGATAAATCCCCTTTTTTGTTTTCTATTTTTTTATTATTGTTTGTATACAATGTACACATAAAACTAATCTAATAATAATAGAAAATGCTCACAAACAATTGATAAAAAAAATTAAACTTTTCTCTTCTCAAATTTTACTTTCTATCCTTCTAAAACTAAAAAACAAAGTATGTGGACCATAGGAGTGAGTCGTATGATCTCAGCAATGTTTTTAGGTTATAAAAATTTAGTATCATAAGCCAAAGGGAGAGCCACATGATTAAATACATTTAATTATTTAAAGGTTAACTATCTATCTATATATATATATATATACAAAAAGGATCAAGGGCATACCCCTTGATCCTATATACATTGCTCACCACGTTTAGTGACAGATTGGGCGACGGTTCGATCCATCGCGTGTATCAAAGAACCGTCGTCTTAACTTTTAGCTACGCAGCGAACCGTCATCATAAAATATAAACCGTTTATCTGTTCTATAGCGACGGACCGAACCGTCGTCCGATCCATCGCTAAAGATGGTGAGCATGATATGTAAAATAAAAGAATAAGCCCTTGAAATGGACTGATATATATATACACACACATATGTATAAATTTATATTTAATTACAATCAAAGTCACAATATTATACCGTAAAATACACTCCATTTGTCTCTAAAAAGATGAGTGAAGTACAATTAGCACACATATTAAAAAAAGTAAAATAAAAAAATAGATTAAAAAAATTCAAATTTATCCCTAGTGGTTTCACAAGATTATATAAAATTACTCAAGGATTGTCACTTGAGTGTTATTTTTGTCCCACAAATAAAACCCATTTTAGAATGAGTATTGATGGGGGCTGCTTTTGGTTTTAATGTTTCTCAACCCAAATGCCAATACGGGCCTTAATATTTTCTCTGGCTATTGAGTAATATTTCCAATTTCTCCCAAAAATATTATCATTTTTAAGTTAAATTTTTGTCCCACGGATAAAAAAAATAAAATTATACATAGTATTTGGACAAATAAATCAGTATACATTTTCTACTGATGACTAGTTTAGAGAGATTAATGTTCGATTTATGTTTACATTTGTATTTAGTATAGAGTGAAGGATGGGTTGAGTGTGAAAGAAGAGGCACGACAAAGTTCATGTAGTAGGGTTTCCGTCTTTGTCAAATTTTTTGTTGGTTACTTTGAGAAATGAAAGGAGTTTTTATCTTTCATGTCCATGTTCATGACCATCAATAATTAAGAGTGATAATATCATCTCATTAATTTTTTACAAGAGTGAGTCTAGTTTCAAGATTTTAAATTTAAACTATTCCAAATAGTTGACTGAGTTAATTTTATCTGCATTATCATAATATAAATGATCCAATTTTGATTCAAGTACGTCTCAAATGTTCGAGAGTACATATGTACGTAGTTCGACTAAAAAATGAGTCAAGTCGAGCCAAATTCGAGTACTATAAAACGAGTTGAATTCAAATCTGAGCAAAAATTGCAAAATTGTATTCGAACTTGAGTACGAATTTGAGCACCTTTAAAGAATTTCAAGTAAAATATGAGTAAGGTACTGTTCGACTCGACACATGATCATTTTCACCCCTATGTTTACAACATTTATAACGATAACGTTTGTAGTTTTTAAACCCTAAACACTATAAATTAAATAAATTACGATATTTGAAATTACAAATGTTCCAAACGCACTAAATGTTGTGTAACCGCATACCAAACATACACACAATGAAGCTTCATATGAAGGCATCCATATACTTTCATTTCAAGAAGTGTCACACCTTAGCTTCATAACGCAATTAAACATTTCGATTAAAATCATTAAACAATTCTAATAAAAGACAATTTACTGAGATATAAAGTCTCACATCGGACAACTAAGACTTAGAGACTCGATATATAATTTGAGAGGCTACTCCACTCATTGCCAACTGGTTTTGAGTTAGATGCTTCAATATGGATCCAGTTAGTATGAAATTTATTTTTTGGTAAGTTGGTTAATTGACCAATAGAGTGGTGACACGCAGGGAGAGAGAACATCTAACCACTCCTCTTCAATATGGTATCAGTGCAGACCCACACTCATTGCCAATTGATTTTAAGTTGTATGCTTCAATACAATAAACCTAATGAAATGTATTACTTGAAACATATGAAAGATTTGAGAAGATATGAAAAGACACAAAAATTAAAAGGCCCAAAGCCATCTCAACCCCCAACCATTTCCTTCCCCTTCCGCTGTCACTCTTTATTTTAGCCGTACCGGATCCGTCGCTCGTGCCATCGTTCCCTTTACCTACAATAAGACCACACCATAGAGATATATAGAGTGGGGAGAAATTGAGTTAAATTAAAAATACTTAAAGTGTTTTTTTTTAAAATTTAGGAGTGCCTAGTAACAATATTGAATGTTAAATAAGTATATTTTTTTATACTTTAAATTGGATTAATTTTATCATTATAAAGTTTTTGACGCATATCACTGAATAATTATATATGAAAATTTAAATGTTTGCATATTTTTACATGTTTTTTTTGCATCTGTACGATTAGATTGTTTGCGACAATCAAAATCAATTCGTATTTGAAAGTGATCTTAAAAATCTACTACCTTTTATATATATATACTAGCTGTGTCCCGTGCCTCCGGCACTGCATGGATGGTGGAATTTATCTCAAACTTTGGACGGCCCAGATGATTTATTGAGTGAGAATTCATAATTTGAACCAAGTATTAAATAATAATTTTGTGTTTTTTTCATTTAAATTCATCTTTAGGTATTAAAATAAAAGATCAGAAGTTAAAGTACCTCAAATCAAACAACTTGAACTAAGACTTAGCAGCTGTAAAGAAACTCCAATGCCTTCAAATCATTTGAATTGAATGTCAGGTTCTGAGAATTCAAAACCTCAACTTGTGTTATTGCCGGAGAGAGAAAAATTAACGTCAGTCTCCCAAAGAGCTCGGTTCTTTGCAGAAAGGTTTTTCGGGAGCCAGGCGGATTCCCAGGTATCGTTCCATTCCTCGTCGTCACCTCCGCGCTTGGCGGTGGTGGAGAGTGGTCTCAGATTAGTGGTGTCGAGAATTAAATAGAGTTTTCTGATGATTATTGAAGAAGAAAGTCTACGAATTTGATTCATCATTTTGGAAAGTGGATCAATTAACCACTACTATAAAAGATTCTCCTCTGACCACATCGATCTGTAGTATGAATGGTAATAGATAAATATAATGAGAATTAAATCCTCAGAAAATGAACTGTCATTCATTAGCTTAAGTGCCCGTTCGGGAATGACTTCACTAACCTAAACATGAATATATCTAACAAAAAATACATTCATTATAACATAACTCATGAAACAAATAATATGTGAGAACATCAGTCAACTTAAAATAGAAGATCAGAAATTAAAGTAACTCAAATCAAACAACTTGAACTAAGACTCAGCAGCTGTAAAGAAACTCCAATGCCTTCAAATCATTTGAATTGAATGTCAGGTTCTGAGAATTCAAAACCTCAACTTGTAAAGAAACTCCAAAAAGAATCAAAATTACCCATAATTCAAGTATGCCCATCTCAGAAAAACAATCACAAATACAAAAGAAAGAAAAGGGCAATTCAGCATCAGTTGCTTGTAGAACAAAATCTTGAACCCCAGGTACTGATTTTACTTGCATAATGTGTGGTGTTTGCAGTTAGACTCTTGAGGACTTGCTGAATATGAAATGAGATTGTCTGCTTTGTCTTTCAGGTCTTATTTGTTTATCCTCCTGAAAAACAGCTGCCTCTAAAATATAAGGATATTCTTTCGTTCTGCTTTCCTGCAGGTGTTGAGGTGAGTTTTTCATACTATGGGTCTTTTGTATTGTATTTTAATAACTTGAAAAGTGTTGCACTCTCAAACTATTGTGTTTATTTCAGTTTGGTCCAGTTGTTGTTTGCAGATATTATTATTTTTTGTTTAATATGGAAGCTTGTTATGTTGATTTCATCCAATGAAAATTGATTTCAAATATTTTGAAGAACTACACCTAAATATCAACAGGGCATATGAAGGTTATAGTTTTGCTAACATATTGCCATGTCAACCTATGTAAAGGATTACATATGACAGTGGGAAGTTTTTACCTACTTTGAAAGAAAGCATAACAAATATTCATAATTCTTCCAAGAAAGGTGAAGATATTTCCTTTTCCATTCGCATCTTAGTTCTACCCCCCAAGTTCATATTGGGGAAATCCAAAATTCAAAGTTCAACAATTCCGTAAAGAACTCTTTTAATCAAACGGAGAGAAATAATTGAGATATGGGGGGCAGGGGCAAAGGTGAAGAAAGACAACAATAATAGTCTTGAATTCACTCAAATCAACAATAAAACTATTCCATTAACATCACCAACCCGAATTCGTCTTATCTAAATTTGAAACCAATGGAATGGGATTCATGGATTGAGCGTGAAGCACAGCCAGTAACTTATAATACTCAGTAAGCTCATCTTGCAGTACAATAAAAATAATAATTTCAAATAAAAAATAAAAATAAAACTAGAATCAATTTTGAACCAAGGATTGTAAAGAAAAATAAAAATGTATTAGAATAATGATTGTACATTCTTTAAAGAGGATAATTTTTTTTAAAAAAAGTAACTAAATTGTTGATTGTGATGACAACATATATCTTTTTTTTGGCATTTCACCAAACATGTAATGTGCACTTTTATAAACAGCCAACTCAAGATCAAAATGGACTAACAAAAAATAGGATTTAGGGAGGGTAAAAGGATTACTGCCATGGAATGTATGCAAAGAAATTACAGGTAATAATCATCAAACACCACAAATTGCAATGAATAAAGGGAAACACATAAATACATTTAATCAAGAGTCTTCCCACATACACAAAAAAATTATGTCCATACAAAGGTATATAAATACATGGGATATGAGAGAATGAAGAAGATCCCGCACTAATTTATTTGTAAAACTCATAAGAGGGGGGGGGGGGGAATTACCCAAGTTTTTGATAGAATTGTGGTATGTACAACATTCAGGGAGGCATCCCTTTGGTTTGTGATGTTAGCAAGAGCAGACCGCTTCGTCGCCAATTAGAGCTTCTTCACTGCCGTAGAATTAGGGTTTGGATTGACGGTGAAAAAAGAAGAAGGGGCGAGTGATTGAATTAAGTAACGAAGGGGAAATTGAACCGTTTTGACAGAGTTTACAGAGAAATTAGAAGCGGAAGAGGAAGATGAGGGAAGTGAAACGGAATGGAAAAACCAGAAGAAAACGAAGGGGCAATTGAACCGTTTTGACAGAGTTTACAGAGAAATTAGAAGCGGAAGAGGAAGATGAGGGAAGTGAAACGGATTAGAAAAGCCAGAAGAAGAGGAGAAAGAATTGAATCGATTGAAGGCTCAATTTCAATCTCGCGTCAGTTTTTGTCCAATTAAGCGAGTTAACTCCTAATTGATTTAGGGTTGGACGGGGAAGTTTGGGGTGTAAACTCCGGCTGGATTCCATGGAATTGGATATTTCGGCGAAGATAAAATGGCGGAGGGAGAGAGACAGAGCACGTTGGCTTTGAAACTGGGCGGATGAGCGATGGTTTCGGGAACTGGGAGGTCCATATATACATGTATACAAAAATTAGATTTGAAGGGTTAGATTTATTCGAAAGTTTGGACGGTCAGGATGACTTATTAGGGCGAGCGGGAAAACAAAAATTTTTAAAAACACTTGTGTTTTATTAGATAGATTTCGGGGAACTGGGAGGTCCATATATACACGTATACAAAAATTAGATTTGAAGGGTTATATTTATCCGAAAGTTTGGACGGTCAGGATGACTTATTAGGGTGAGCGGGAAAACATAAACTTTTAAAAACACTTGTGTTTTATTAGATAGATATATATTAGTACAAAATTAAACAATAAACCCATTACCACAAAATAAATTGCATTCGAAAATTTTATTAATTTTAACGATATTATTTTATTTCATACTTGCTCTTAAATTAAATTTGGTGAATGTATAGTTTAATAGTGATGGAATGATAATGAAACTGTGATCGTAAATTTGGGAATATTGTGTTATTTTACATCATCATAAAAAGGATGAGACTCTTTTTTTTAAGGAATAAATAAATAAATTGATAGATAAGACTCAAACTCTTAGTTTGACTTTTTGAGAGCAGTTGTGGAATCAAAATATTTTTAGAGGGGGTCAAAATATATAAGTAAAAAAATTTATTTATTGATGCTTGAAATGTTTCTTTCAAATTCATTTTGCCCAATTATAGTATTTCACAACATCATATTCCAACCCTTGTCAACCTTTGAGTTGTGAGTCTAATGACTTTAAATACATATATATATATATATATATATATATATATTTTAATTTTCCCCGAACTATAGGACTATTAATCATACTTTGAAGTTTTTAGTCAACTGATTAGCTACTTTTATAGATAAATTATAAATTATAATATTATATATTCAAAATCTTATACATAATCAATAAATATTATTTTTTGGGGGTGGGGGTTGGGCGATGTCTAAATTGTCAGTGTAAGCTTTAAATTACACATCAAATAATTAAATTACGTGTATTAGATTACTGGTACATAATTTTTGTATCAGTAAGTTCTAGGTTGCCGATTATTAATAACTGAGATTGCAAGATATAATGGTCATTTTAAAAAAAGATTAAGGTTAATTTTGTCTAACAATTTTTAATCCCAAATGATAGGGATTATAATACTAGGTAGAACATGGTATTAAATAATCCCTCATCTTAAGATATTTTATAATACCGGGACTAATAGTCTCAAGTTTAAATTTACAAACAAACAAGACACTTGGGATTAATAGTCTTATCCCAAGTATAATCCTTGCAAACAAATATAGCCTAAGAGAAATTCCAGTGTTACGGTCACTGAAGAAAATCTACTCCAACATTCTATTTTAGTATTCAACGACTCTTCATCCTAATTAACCTGAATCCCATCCAAATCATTAATCGGCCCATATTTCAGCTTCCCAACGATCTTCTTCTCATAATAGACTACATAATAACAACTTTTTTCAAGCTTTACCACAAAACTCCCATCATCGAAGAGTGTATAAGACTTCATGTTAGCCGACAAGAGGTTGGTCGGAGGTCGAATTTGGGTAGGATATGGTAAACTATTTGTGGGTCATGGACGTCCGTCAAATTGGCTCAGATTCTTTTAAGAAAAACTAAGAAAAATCCCATTATATTTGACACTTTTTACTTATTACACTATTAAATTTTTAAAAATTGAAATTACCTCATTGAACTAATTAAAATTTTAAAATTACACCATTCCGTTAATAAGATTAAATGTCTATCAAATTGACTCGAATTTTTTCAGACGTGACTACTGAAAAAAGAAAATAAAATGGCCCGTGTCATTCTTACGTGGATTAGACAGTAAAATCAACCCATCTCCCAAGTACGTCTCTAAAGCCTAAATAAAATACGCAGAGAGAGAAAATCTACCAAGTGTAGGAGAAGGCAGTGGCACCAAGGTGAGGCAATGGTCGAGGCTCCATGTGGTGGCGGCGGCGGCGGCAGTGACAACAGTGGAAGCTCATAGTGGTGGTGGCAACATTGGAGTCTTCTTATGGTGGCGGTAGCTCCTTTGGTGTTGAAGCTTTGAACGACGATGCGAGGTGCGCTACTAGCTAGTTCAGTTCTTCTCCACTTTTTTTTTTATCTAGGCTATGTGGGTTGATATTGCAGCGGGGTTGGTCCTAAGAAATTGGGCAAATAGAGGCTGATTTGAGATGTTGGGGCTGATAATGGGGTATGTTTTGGTAACTGAATTGAGGCTTTGATAGAGGCAACTAAGGTTGTAGAAGTTATGATTGCAAAGAGTAGGCGGAGGAGGATCAAGAAGAGAAAATTGGTAAAATGGAGAAGAAAACATGCCTATTGTAGCAGTTAGGGTTCTAAACCCCTCCATTGCATCTATCTATGAAAATGGCGGTGTATATACATTTAAATTTTATAAAATATCAAATTAATGATGTAATTTGAACAAATTAAATAACAAGAAAAAGAATTTTTTTTGGTATATTTAATTTGGCCAAATAACATCATAAATTTTATCAATTTCATAAATCTGAAGCAGAAATCTATAGGATAATTCCGATTGATTTGTAAATATTAACTAATGTTTTCACTTTGGAGTCCGTGAGATGTCCATGAGATGTATGTTAAGTTTATGAATTGAAGGTTTTGCCAAATTAGTTGGTTCAGTTATTGCTATGTTGGTATTGATGGTGGTGGCTTACTGTGGTGGTGGTTTACGGTGGTGATGGTGAATGACAAAGTAGGCGGTTTCTTAATTCTGTAGAAAGAGAAGAACGGGAGAAAAAGTATTTGCATTGAACGCCATGTCACTGCTCTAAACTCTTTTTTATTATTTTTGCCACATAATTTATCATTTAATATTATTATTTTCTACATGATGCCATATAGATAAATAATAGACGTCCATCCAATCTTATTAACGTAGTGGTGTAATTTTAAAATTTTAATTAGTTCAATGGGGTAATTTTAATTTTTAAAAGTTTAATGGTGTAATAAGTAAAACGTGTCAACTATAGTAAGGTTTTCCTTATTAGTTTTGTCTAAAAAAATCTGAGTCAATTTGACGAACGATAAATCTTATTAACGGAATGGTGAAATTTTAAAATTTTAATTAGTTCAATAAGATAATTTAAATTTTAAAAAATTTATTGATATAATAAATAAAACGTGCTAGCTACGGTGTGATTTTTTTTTTAGTTTTGCCTTATGGTTTTTATGAGACCTTGTGCTTGTGCATATAATTAAGTTTCATATGGAAGGCATCCATCTACTTTCATTTCAAGTTCAAGAAGTGTCATCACCTTATCATGCTATTAATTTTTTGTGGAACAGCTCCACAAAAGTTAACTAAAAATATTAGAAAAAATTATTATTTTCACAAGAGAACTTTGATATTTCTACAAAGACTTAATTATTCACAAAGACGAGAGGAGACTTGTGAAAATATTAAAAAAAAATTATGAAAATATCAATTCCAAAAATATTATTACGCCTGAAAATTATCAATTACCTGCGTTTGGATTGAAGGAATAAAAGTAGGAATAGAATGACTCATTCCTATGGAATAAAAAAAATTATGTTTGGTTGCGATTAGAATGAATTGAATCATCCTTTTTTTTTGCTATTTTCGACTGATATTTAACATTGTTGCCCAATATTTCATGTTCAAAGTCTCGTGAGTAATTTTTTTTATCATTGAGTCATGAGGGTATTGGGGGAGGAAGAGTATAGAATAACTCATTCCAACAAGAATGGAATGAATCATTTCAAACTCCATTTCATTCCTTCAATCCAAACGCAAATACAAATAAAACAAGGGGAACATAAATTAACAATAGAATAGCCCTCAAGTAATTTGAAAAGAAAATCAAAGATTTGAGAAGATGTGAGAAGACACAAAAATTAATAGGCCGGAAGCCATCTCAACTCCCAACCATTTCCTTCCCCTTCCGCTGTCACTCTTTACTGCAGCCGTACTGGATCCATCGCTCGTGGCTCTGTTCCCTTCACCTAAAAGTAAGGCAACACCATTATCACAAAAACTAATTTAAAAAAAGGAAAATGATTTATATTGCGAATTAAAGTTTACGTTAATTGATTGTTTGATTATCAGATATGTGAATACGTATTAGTGATTTTTTTTTTTAGAGACATATGTAATCAGTGAGACCTTTTATAATTTATATCAATCTCATGTGTTGATAAGTTTTGTAATTATAATTCGATATAAATTTATTGCTACAATATTTACCCTTAAATTTATTGAATATTTATTTGAAAAGTGATGAATAATAATAAAATTATGATAATAAACTTGAAGATATTGTGTCACTTTATATTATTATTAATGACTCTTTTTTTTCAAAAAAAATATTTGACAAATGAATTTTTTTTTTGGATCGACACGAAAGGGTAATACATTATAAACTTGGGAAATGATATTTACACATATAATTTTGATATTTCAACATGTGTTCCTCTCACATAAAGGTGAGATTCACTCTACTCTTTTGAGAGAAGACCATTTGAAAATATCAAGATTATATATGAAAATAGTACTCTCCTATAAAATTTATTATAATATGTGGATAAGAGTACGTACCAGTTGGGGTAGTAATGGTTCCATTGCCTTTTAGTCTGTTTGCAAAGTCTTCAAATACTTTAGCATCTGGTGAGCCCGGTGCCAATTTCAACAGAGCTGCATGCATGAAAGGATCATCATCATTAATTTTATATGCAGTGAGATATATATATATATATATATATAGAAACTGATATTTTCACATAAAAAATTGATATTTCCACATCATACTTAATTCTCACATGAATAGTGAGTGGGTTCCACCCCTACGTAAGAGAGCTATATATATATATATATATATATATATATTTATATATGATATTTAAGTGATATTTATAGGTAGGTACATGTGTTTAATCACTTACAAGGGCAGTCATCGATATTAGCAGGTGCATTACACTTGGCCGGAAGGCCTAGTGCAATGGTAGCGTTGATCTTGAGGCCGAGTTTTGGATCATTTCGATCCTTAATCAAGATGCACAGACAAATCCTGCTCTTTTGTAACACTAGTTTGAGGCCAGTGCAACAATCTAAGGTTGGAGCCTTTGAATCGCCTCCAACGTATGGTAGACAAGTGGCCAGGCCGACTAACTGGTCCGCGCATCGCTCCCTATCTTTGTCTAAATCTGCATTTGCAAAACCTATTATAAGAATTATCACCACCACCATTAAAATGCTTGGCAATGAACAAACATACCATTTATCCATTCAACCAATTAACTTGCAAGGGAAGGGAAGGGAAGGGAAAGAGATAAATTAAGAGAGAAGTAGGTAGTTTATGCAAATGCTCTGTGCCTTTTATGGTTGGCTTTTATGCTATATATATATATATCCTAGCTGTGTCTCGTGCCTCCGGCACTGAATGGACGGTGGGATTTATTCCAAACTTTGGACGGTCAAGATAATTTATTCAGTGGCGGAGCCAGAGATTTTAAGCCGGGGGGTCCAGCGGGCGGGCGTCGGCGCAGCGACCGGCGGCAGCGACGACTCTCTTCTCTCATCTCCTCTCCTCTCCTCCTCTGTTTCTACCAGACCCTTTAATATAAAGACCTCTTCTGTTATTTACTTCGTTTTCATAAATAGAAAAATATTGAAAAGATCAAACACGTCCATTACTCTTTTTAAAAAGAGTATAAAAATAATTATTTTTGTAGTGATGAGTATAAATTATCATCATATTTTAATATAGTGTGATTAATGTTAACCTAACAACTATTCACTTGAGATAGATATAGAACAAAAATACATATTTAATATTGATAAATTTAATAAATAAAGTTCTTTTTGTGAAACGAAGTAATTATTATTTTTAAATAACAGAAATACTCCTTTCGTTTAAAAAAAAAATAAATCCTATCATTTAGTTATATTCATGTATATAATGCCATTATTAATGAATGAACACTTTATTATTTTAAAAAGTATACATATATAAAATGAAAAGTAGTTAATGTTTGCAAAATTTATAAACGGGACTCTCTTTTTTTCTCTTGCAAAATAAATAGATTATTTAATAAAGTTTGTTAGATGACTTGCCTCCAAAAGTTTCAAAAAGATGTAAAAAATCTAGGTAAATTATTAGAACTTCTTCCCTTTTAAATTAAAGATTCATTTCTTTGACCATTTTAAAATTGCAAACAGATAAAAATTTATTAATATGTCAGTATTTATATTATGTGTAGGCTACTTAATTATAAAGTTATATATTTTTTTTAATTTCTTTTTCTTCTTCTTCTCCCCCTTCCTTCTTCTTCCCAGCGCACACAGAGCTCTCTGGACCCATCATTGCTGGATTTCAGGCTGGACCCACCCACATACCTAATACATACTAATTTTTTCAACGGTCGGGTTCGGCTTTAAATGATCCCTATGAGTGAGCTTATAGGAATAATTTTATTTCTCTCCCTCCGCCCTTGGATTTATTGAGTGAGCGAAAAATTTAAAATTATTTGTATTTTGTTAGATAGATTTGAGGTTAATGGAGCTGCACAGCTGTACAGATTCTTAAATATACACAATCTACGATTGTAGAGTTAAGTCACTCTACGATCGAGTTGCTAGTTACTTTACGATCCGAAGATTCAACCTATGTTTTTACGATAGTAGAGTGACTACTCTACTATCCGTCAGTGACTACTCTACGATCGTAAGATGACTTAACTTTACGATCGTAGACTGTATATATTTGGAACTTACACATGTATGTACTTCCATTTATATATATATATATATATATATATATATATATATAGGAATTTCTTAACATGCGCCCTTAGGGCACATGTTATGCACACAGTTCAAGAGAATATATTATCTTGAATTGTGTGTATATTCCCTTGAACTTAGTGCAAATGCAGAAATCAAGGGAATATGCACATAGTTCAAGAGAATATTCTCTTGAACTGTGTGTTTAACATGTGCCCTTAGGATACATGTTAAGAGGACCCATATATATATATATATATATATATATATATATATATATATATATATATATAGTCTGTGTTGTTTTATTATTATGCATGATATATTGATTGATTGAGTGTTGTTCAATTGGATATATATTGGATCCGACAAATGTTAAATAAGGACCAGCAATTAGTTAAGATGATCATTAAACACAATATTAAATGTTATATTGACAATGGGATCTTATATAACTTGGTACTCGGGCAACTAACAGGTCTCATGTTTGATTCTCATCATTTAATTTCTTAGAGAGATTATTTTCATATATATTTTTGATATTTTCACATGATTCCTTCTCACGTATATGTGAGATTTACTGTATGCTCATGTGAGAGTGTACCATGTAAAAATATAAAAAATACATGTGAAAATATAAGTTCCTTTCTTATTGTGAAACTTGTTATTTATTTTATTATAATTTGTTTTTCTCTTAATTATTGTTGAGCTTAATTATAATCACCCCCACAAAAGTACTTTAAGTATATATAGTTATTTAAATGAAAATTGAGTGACTCTTTATGTTAATTATATAGTAGTAATATTTTTTTTTTTTTGGCAAATGTTAACCCGTGATGATCATTTGATCGAAGATTAAACAATATACCACATAAAATTTGTGTTGGAAACCCCGTGATAGTTTAAACTCACCCGTGATAATATAGAAATTTGTAAAATATAGGTAATGACAAATAAGGCTCATCTTTCTCTCTACAATAATATATATAATGTTAATATATTTGATCCAAAATCTTAATTGATTCTCATGTAACCTTTGGAGTTTTGCTCTTTTTTATCTCTCTCTTAATAATTTGTTACACCATGTTCCCATGTTATAAAAAAGAAAATATTACAAAAAATAAGTAACACTATACTATTAACCCTAAGAAAAGAGGAAAAGAAAGTTTCAAGTTAAAAATATATACACCCCCGATGAGTTTTTTAAGTTACAAACGGATCCTAGTTTTAGACTGTTCAAATGCGCTGTCCATTTAGGTAGTTTATAGAAACAAATTATATTTTGAGAACTGATATTTTCACATGTATTTTTGATATTTTTACGTGGTCTTCTTTCACATGAGCATACAGTGAGTCTCACCTTCATATGAGAATGAATCATGTGGAAATATAAAAAACATATGTGAAAATAGTGTTCCCCTATATTTGTATAAGAAACTGATATTTCCACATGTTAAAATGATATTTTCACAAGAGTCTCTCTCACATAGAAGTGGGACCCACTCTATGTGATAATTCTAGTTCTTGTATCCAAAAAAAGGACCACATTTTAATTTTATTTTAGAATTTTGATCATTTACATTTATTTATTGGATAATAAAAAAAGATTAATGTAGAGACGCAAGAGGTTGACCTACGGTAGAAATTTTGTGTTAAGAATTTTGATCGTTTATATTTCTTTAATTATGTGACTAGAGAGGTATTTAAAGAGCATGTAATAGCGTCACTTTTAATAATGTGAAAGCATAAAATATACTCTTGAGAGGTGTAACTAACATAATTTTTTTTAAATAAAATTAAGTAAAGTAAAATGTGATAATTTTATGAAATCTCCGTATCTTATTTGTTTTATTATTATGAAATTATTAAGATGAATATATATATATATATATATATATATATATATATATATATATAGCCATTTTTTAATTGTGATAATTAATCTCTTTAATTCTTGGCAGCATATTCATAATTTGTGATAATTAATCTCTTTAATTCTTGGCTGCATATTCATAATTTGTGATAATTAATCTCTTTAATTCTTGGCTGCATATTCATAATTTGTGATAATTAATCTCTTTAATTCTTGGGTGCACAGCTAACTAGGAAAAAAGCAACTAATTAGAGTTCATTGAATTAAGTAGTTGTAATCATGTGGCTCTAATTAATTATGCTGTGGACCAGTATCTATCTATCTATCTATCTATATCAAGAACAATATTCTTCTCGTCATAAACATTCATGGTTATCTGTCAATTATATTGTGTTTTACAAAATTTAAATTGAATTGGTTGTCAGTCATTTTCCAAATAAGTATTCCCTCTTTAATTGGGAATTATAATCCTCATTCTTTTAAGTAATATTATTACGGGTGTAAATTAAATGGACCGAGTCATGCATTGAGTTACTCGGTTTTAGTTCACAAAATTTATTGAGTATGAAATAAGTTTTGATTGAAGTTCGTTTAGCTACCGAGTCAATCAAGCACGATCTCGAATAGAGTCCGAGTCGAGCGAATATGATTCGAGTATCGAACATTGCAATTTGAAAAGGTTCGCGTAATTTATCGAATTTTAATATTCGCTCATATTTGAATCATTTGTATTTTGAGTATAGTTCGAATCGAACTTTTAGTCGAGTAAATCAAGGAAAGAAGTACATAGATCATTAAGCTACCCGACTCATTTATGAGAATGACTTATTTATAATTTGATAAAAATTTATTTTCCTAACCTTCTATTAATTGGTTTGTCTAATTAGCACCACTAAATCTTGAGATGTGTTACAAGTTGCATTTTCTGCATCCTGGAATGTCCTTGTTTTGCTTCACTAGCAAAAAGTATTTCATATCTTGTAAATTAATTTATGTAGTTAATTTTAGTTTTATAAGTTTTAAAGGATCTTGTTAGATAGATAATAAGTATTTCTCTGTACCAAACCAGAGTCACCATTGCAAGTAAATCTTTTCAACAAAACAAGTATATTTTCAAAATGTTTGTGTTTTTTTGGAATGATTATAGAGATGTAATTTAATATTATTTTAAAGCAATAGATTATATCAATTGAACAATTTGTAAAAATTTAACTTGTTTAACATGTTAATCATACGATGTTGATTATATACAAACTGAGACTTGTAAGAAGTGTTTGGATCTCCTTCGTGTCGAGGGTGGTGCAATTGTCGTCGGGTAATCTTGTTGTACCACTTGAAGTACGTATCCATGGGAATAGTTTCTGCAACCTCCTTTGTCCCTTGAAATGGTCTATATATATCTCCCACTGCCCAATGTATTCCCTTCTCATTTTCATGTAATCCTCTAGCTTGAATTTCTGTTCTATGGGTTCTCTCAAATAATCACGTCTCTCAGTCGGGGACAAAATTCCTTGTACATGCCCATATGGTCTCATTACCGGTCGAGCATTTGATACTGGACAATATCAAAATGAATTAATGGGACCCGATCGAATCTTGCCATTCTAACCTCATAGTTATACCTTCTCCGATCATCATCCCATCGCTGATATGGCTGCCATGCTACCTCTCACTTAGGTTGCCTATCAAATTCGTCCAAGTAAAAAGATAGATGGTGATGAGATCTTGCCGCCTATCAGAATATTGATGTTTGACGGATTATGCTCAGGTCGTTACTCTAGGGACCTAGGATAAAGAATTTGGCCCTAGGGTTGGGCCTTCCAACCAAAAAATACTCGTATGTCCAAATTTGTAACAAGGTCACACAACCATTGACATATTTACTCCCTCTCCTAGGCATATGTGGCAATCTTCTTTGAATCATGAATAAAATACATACATATACCTAGAATGTACATTATTTCTTAACCTAGTGGGAAATAAAATTGCCCTGCATATATATCTAAAGAAGGTATGCCTTTGTATAATGCCCAACCACATCCTTACTTGTATTTTTTGGGCACTTAGAAAAATTTTCGTGCAACCAAACTAGGGAAATAACACGTTTTTAACACTATTCCATTCCCCAACCAACTCATCCCCAAAAAATTTCCCTAAAATAACTTAATGGGGGCATCAAATAGTGGACAAGTTAAGGGATTTCCCAATACCAGCAAGCGAAAAATAAAATGGACATCCTCCAAATGTTATTGTTATTTCACCAAATACACTTCATATGAAATGTGTTGAATATTGGCTCCTATTTGATCAACTTCCTCACCCATTTAATATAGGAGACAAAGTTAAGTGGTGTTGCCCATTGAACTTGTCCCCCCAAGTCCTTAAGAGTTGTCTCCTCCCTCATTAATTCTCCAAGCTCCCATTCGGCTATAAAAGGGAATGAAATGAAAGGGAAACACACATCAATCTCATTTGAGAGCTTGAGAGCAAGAGAGCAAGAAAGAAATAAAGCTCAGTTTGAGCATTAGCTAGAGAGCTAGTGAGGGTGTAGAGAAATAAACAGTTAGTTTATTTCTCAGTGAAAGTTTGTAATCTTTAGATTATTTTTCATAGTGAGTTTCTGAGATCTCTCCTCGTGATTTTTTTCAATTGGGTTTCCACGTAAAATTCTTGTGTTATTATTTTATATCTCATACAGTAGTGTGTCTGTATTTATCTTAGTATATTTGTGTGAGCCTGATTTCACAACAATTGGTATCAAAGCTTTTGGTTCATTCCAACGATCAGTTTAAAGAGAAATTAGACAGGTCACAAATACAAAGATGACAAATACAAGTGGGAGGTATGAAGTTGAACCATTTGTCGGTAAGTCAAATTTCAGTATTTGGCATTGTACAGTCAAAGATGTATTGGCTCAACAAGGATTGGCAAAAGCACTAGAAGGGAAGAAACCAACGACTATGACAGATGAAAAATGGACGGAACTTGAAGCAAAGGCCGTGGCAACAATCAGATTGAGTTTGGCGCCACAGATCAAATATCAAGTTTTGACAGAAACCTCTTCGAAGGACTTGTGGGAGAAACTTGAGAAAGTTTACAAGTCAAAGTCTCTGTCAAACCGGTTATATTTGAAGAAGGAATTGTACCGACTTCGGATGGAAGAAGGGTCAGATTTGACCAATCATATTAATGAGTTTAATAGATTGGTGACCCAACTAACCAGTATTGATGTGAAGTTGGACGAAGAAGATAAAGCCTTATTGCTGCTTGTCTCTCTACCAGATTCATACTCAACTCTCCAGACTACACTCCTTGTAGGGAAGGAAAAGTTTGCAGTTGACGATGTGATGTCAGCAGTACTAGACCAGGATAAGTTCAGGGGCACAACTTCCAGAGATCAAGGAGACAGTCTTCTTATTTTTTCAGATAGGCGTGGCAGGGGTCTTAATCAAAAGAAGTATTCCGGCAAGGAACGAGAAAGGTCTCAGTCGAGACCAGGCAAGAAGGATAAATCTCAGGTTGAGTGTTATCATTGTCACGAGAAGGGCCACTACAAAAATCAGTGTCCATTGTTGAAGAAGAATAACAAGAAGAAAGGTAAGCAGATTGCGAATTCTGCTAATGTTGCTGAGCAAGCAGATGTGTGCAGCGATGGAGAGCTGTACACAGTGACAGAAAATGAATCTTCACAAGGTGATCTCTTATCTGTTAGAGACAGTAGCAGCCTTACAGATTGGTACATGGATTCCGGTTATTTTTTTCATATGTCCCCTCACAGGGACTGGTTTGATACTTTTACATCCTGTAATGGTGGTACAGTTTTATTGGGTAACAATGCAGTCTGCAAAGTTACTGGGATAGGCACCATCAAAGTTAAAATGTTTGACGGAATTGTCAGAACATTAGGTGATGTAAGGTATATTTCAGAATTGAAGAAGAGCTTACTATCGGTAGGAGTACTTGACTCTATATGCTGCAATATCTCAGTCAGAGATGGTGTCATAAAAATTACCAAGGGTCCAATGGTAATCATGAAGGGCTAGAAGAAGGGCACCATCTACAAGTTGATAGGGGACACAGTTGTTGGTGGAGAAGCAATTTCTGTGCAGAATAATTCCAACAGTGATAACACAGAATTATGGCACATGCGACTTGGTCATTTGAGTGAAGGAGGAATGAAAGAACTTCACAAAAGGCAGTTGCTGAAAGGTGTCCAAACGTACAATTTGGAATTTTGCAAGTTTTGTGTGTACGACAAACAACGGAAGGTCAGCTTCAAAGCAGGAGCACATACTAGTAAGAATGTACTTGATTATGTACATTCAGATGTTTGGGGGCCAATCAAGCATACATCAATGGGTGGAGCCCATTATTTTATCAGCTTCATAGATGACTACTCCAGAAAGGTGTGGGTGTATTTTATGAAGCAGAAATCCGAGGTTTTCAGAATCTTCAAGCAGTGGAAAGCTAAAGTAGAAAACCAGACCGGAAAGAAGTTGAAGTATTTCAGATCAGATAATGACATGGAATACAAGAAAAGGTTATTCCTACAGTTCTGCCAGGATAAAGGTATCACCAGGCACTTCTCAGTCAAAAGAACTCCAGAGCAAAATGTGGTTGCCGAGAGGATGAACAGAACTCTATTGGAACGTGCCAGATGTATGAGGTTGAATGCAGGTCTGCCTAAGAATTTCTGGGCTGAGGCAATCAACACAGCCTGTTATCTGATAAATCAATCTCCTTCAGCTGGAATTGATTACCAAATCCCCGAAGAGGTATGGAGTGGGAAACCAGTTGATTTTTCTGTGATGAAAATCTTTGGTTGTCCAGCTTATGTTCATCTGTCAGTCGAGGAGCGACAGTCCAAGCTTGATCCAAGGTCAAAGGAATGTATTTTCCTTGGATATGAAGACGGAGTCAAGGGATACAGGTTATGGGATCTAGTATCCAAGAAGAAGGTTGTCAGCAGAGATGTGGTGTTCAATGAGAAACACATGTTGAACAAATCTGAGAATTAAGAATCTGTAGCAAGTGAGTTGCAGAAACACCCAGTTGAGGTGGAGCTTCCTGAAGATACAAAAGAATCTGAAGAAATTGAAGATGATCATCCTTCAGATCCCCAAGAAATGTCCTATAATCTTGTTAGAGATCGGGAAAGGTGAGTCAGTAAACCAGTGCAGAGATATGGGTTTGATGACATGGTTGCCTTTGCCTTGATTGCTGGTAGTGGAGATCCAACTAGCTATCAGGATGCTATTCAGTCCGAGAATAATGATAAATGGGCAATAGCGATGGCAGAAGAGATGGAGTCTTTACAGAAGAACCAGACTTGGGAGTTAGTTCAACTTCCAAAAGGATCAAAGGCTATAGGATGCAAGTGGGTGTTCAGGAAAAAGGAAGCTCAGTCTGATAAAGAAGGTGAAAGATTTAAGGCCAGGTTAGTGGCAAAGGAATTCTCTCAGAGAGAGGGAATCGACTACAATGAGATCTTCTCACCAGTTGTGAAACACACGTCGATTCGGTTGATCTTATCTATTGTAACATCACAGGATATGGAGTTAGAGCAGCTTGACGTGAAAACAGCTTTTCTCCATGGTGATTTAGAAGAAATGATCTACATGAAGCAGCCTGAGGGGTTTATTGAACCAGGGAAAGAGGGCTTAGTTTGCAGTTTGAAGAAGTCTCTCTATGGTTTGAAACAGTCCCCGAGACAGTGGTACATGAAGTTTGACAACTTCATGGTGGCTCATGGTTACTCTTGTTCGGAGTATGATCCATGTGTGTATTTCAGATCTCTTGATGATGGTTCTCTAGTATTACTGACGTATGTCGATGACATGTTGATAGCAGCAAAGAGGAAATCAGATATTCTTCAGCTGAAGAATTTGTTGAGCAGTGAATTTGATATGAAGGATCTTGGGTTAGCCAAGAAGATCCTAGGTATGGAAATTCACAGGGACCGTCAGGTAGGAAAGTTGTGGCTAACTCAGAAAGGATATGTGCAGAAGGTCTTGGAGAGGTTTAACATGAACAATGCTAAACCAGTTAGCACTCCGTTGGCAGCACATTTCAGATTGTCTTCACAATTGAGCCCACAGACAGATTGTCTTCACAAGTCCTTAAGAGTTGTCTCCTCCTTCATTAATTCTCCAAGCTCCCATTCGGCTATAAAAGAGAATGAAATGAAAGGGAAACACACACCAATCTCATTTGAGAGCTTGAGAGCAAGAGAACAAGAAAGAAATAAAGCTCAGTTTGAGCATTAGCTAGAGAGCTAGTGAGGGTGTAGAGAAATAAACAGTTAGTTTATTTCTAAGTGAAGAGTTTGTAATCTTCAGATTATTTTTCATAGTGAGTTTCTGAGATCTCTCCCCGTGGTTTTTCCATTTGGGTTTTCACGTAAAATTCTTGTGTTATTATTTTATATCTCATACAGTAGTGTGTTTGTATTTATCTTAGTATATTTGTGTGAGCCTGATTTCACAACAAAATGTATTTGACTTCGACCGCCATCTCTCAATTAGGTCAAATACAAGACTGACACCAGTTCTAGTGATTGCTGTCGGATAACTAAACAACCCAAACCCCCACCCCTCTAATAGTTTTTTTGTAAGCTAGTCAGTTCTCATTTATCATATATAATTGCAATCGTTTGGGTCGACATTAGTGTACCCCTATCAACCCCATTCCATAAATGCATCCTAGGAAACATGATTTTCTTGATCATAAAGAACACTGTGGTCAATGGGTCAGGCAACCAATTGTCCATATTTACCTAATAATACCAACAACAACAATAAAACTATTATTCCATGTCTAAATATATGCATGCATGCATGACCAATTATTCAATGTATATCCAATTACACTATTATTAATCTAAATTAGCATACATATATACTACCCAATGAATTAACAAAAATTCATCAACAAAAATACCAACAATAAAACTAATATTCGATGCCTAAATATATTTCATTATCATACAGTTGATACTCAATTTGTATTCATCAATACTACCCATATTATTTTTTCATATACATGTAATTCTATTAATATTGTATGAATATAAAAATATTTCATTATCATACAATTAATACCCAATTTGTATACATGTATACTACTCGTATTATTGTTTCATACATATAATTCTACGTACTAATATTTTCTGAATTAATGAAAATTCTTACAAAAAAATACCAACAACAATAAAACTAATATTTTATACATATATACATACTACCCAAAAAATAAACATAAATACTACCCAATTTGTATACATACATACTACCCAAGAAATTTTTCAAACATATAATTCTATTAATATTTTATGAATTCTCAAGAAATCTGCAAAAAAAATTGGGTTAGAATATTCTTACTTTAATTTGGAGTTGATTAACCGGTTGAAGTTGAAATTGGATGTACTATTAATTAGTGTTGTAGTAGCGGCTAGTCAAGCTTTCTCCCTTCTCTGTAATTCTGCAGCAAACGCAAGCTATGGAGGTATTTGTTTAGATCTGGAATTAAACTTGACTGGCCGCTATATGCCCCAACTTTAAAAGGCATTTCATACTAGCCAGTATGAAATTTCTTTTAAACTTGGGGGCATATTAGTAATTTTGGCTGGCTGTAAGAGAGAGTAGCACCGACCGTAGGAGGGACTACCAGGCGGACCCCTGCCTTGGTCAATATAGGCAGTGGCGGAACCACAACGTTTTTAGAGGGAGTCAAAATACATCAGTAAAAAAAATTTATTTATTGACGCTTGGTATGCTTATTTCGGCTGTACGACTGAGAGAAGGCAACTTATCTTCTGACTCTGCATAGTTTGAAAACGTTTCAAAATTTTGGTCAATATCAAAATTTATGTAGAAATATTATTTTTTTATTTCATGTAGAAATACGTGAGAGGGATTCATGTAGAAATATTATATTTTTTTATGTGAAAATATCAATTTTCTATATAGAGTAAAGAAAATTAATCAAAAAAGAAATCAATTTATGGAACGCATGTAGAAAATATTTATGGAATGCATGTAAAAAATTTTGGACTACTATTATTATACATATATACATGTGTGCATATATATATTGACTATTAATATATGTATGATATTGATTATTAATATATATATATAGCCTGTTCAAAATTTTGTTTCGGGTCAGATGCCCCCCTCGACCCCCTGGTTCCGCTAATGAATATTGACCCTTAGATTTTCCATTGGACGACAAAAGATGGGCTACCTGGAATAGTGTCCATAGCTAATGCAAGCTATGAAGTATTTCCCTATATATATATATATATATATATAGATTGAGGATTTAATTTGTGTTTGGTGGAAGCTAGGCTTCTCGTAAAGAAAGTGGCTTACCATGGGATCTGTCACCTTATGATCAGCAGCTCCATGAAGAATAAGCATCGGCAAAGAAATCTGTAGTCCCTCAAGAAATAGTTAACTTCTTTTAATTCCTAGAAATGGTAATTGTGCGCCCTTTTATCTTATGATACAAATGATAATAATCACAGAAATCCACAACTACAAATGCACTTCATACCTTGTCGTTCGTTCGACTTGAGATTCAATATCATCATTTGTAACAGTTCTACAGCTGTCTTTAACCCCGTTTGGTCGTTGTAACAGATCGCGTTATATGAAGCCTGAAAGCGAAGTACCCAAGTGTCATCGATCATTCAGGAATAGGTCCTCAATATAAAGAAATAACAAAGCAAAGAGACTTTCTTTCTTTCTTTTTTAAAACATTTAGTAGAAAGCTCCTTATATTTTATTTCACTATAAACCTTACAATATTATATAGTACGTAGTGTTCATGACTGAAAATATTTCAGCAATCATGCATGCATGATAAGGAAAAAGATCGAAGAAAGGGAAATGATTAATTAGGCCTTTAGGGTATATATAAGGCACTTGATAAAGTAAGATGAATTGAAGTAGTTATATATCTCCTAGCTAGCTAGGGTCTGGTCTACACAATTAATAGTATTAATTTCCAAATATTTCATATTATGTATCATAAAAACTTAGACTTATCCGATATCTAGTTCCATATTAATTATTCACAAGTATCTCTACACATATAATAGATCGATCGAGCTTAATCAGCTTAACCCATCATGTATGGTTAAAAGGAATTGAAGCAGTTTAACAAATGCACAAGTATCCTATATATATAAGTAGTAGCACCAAAGAAGATATAATTCTAGGCTTAAAGAACTAGAAGAACTTAAACAATCTCTAATGTGCGGTAATTAAATTCATTCATCTTAATTAGCTGCAGAACCCCAGCTAAGCAAATCCCTGGATATCTCTACGAACCTAAGGACCTTTGACAAAATTATGGCATGCAATGCATGAACTATGTATCCAAAAAAAAGGTGGCAACTTTTAAAAGATAATTTGTGTACTGTGTAGTAAGCTATATTTCCAGAGAATCATTCCCTGCAAGAATATATCAAGAATATATAGTTATATATATATATATATATATATATATATATACGTATAATATAACATGCATGCATGCTCCACCTGACAGAAGATGCTCTCAAAATGTAAACAAAAAGAACAACACCATATATAGAATTAAGTAGACCCAATCAACCAATTAACCATCATATTCGAGCAATGGCTTCTCGTCCAGCTTGCAGAAATTGAGCAATCTCCTTGCGCATAAGTTTGAGCTGCACATCCCTCTTATTTTATTGCCAGAGTAAGGCAAGTTTTGCTACAAATCCACCCATCACCATCAAATTCAAATATGTAAACAATTGAAAATATGTTGGATGGTTCAGAGGAATTAATTAATTTGGAGCATTCTCGTCTTAGAAATTCAGGATAAATACATTAATTAACCATCTTAATCCAATTCATATCAAAGTGGCGCAGCGGAAGCGTGGTGGGCCCATAACCCACAGGTCCCCCAAGATCGAAACTTGGCTTTGATATTATATTTTTAATTTTTCTATTTACATTTTTTTTATGTTTTGAATTTAAATAATGCTACTATAACATAAAAAAGGGTCATATAATGCTCACATACACACGCATTGCATATTTGTGGGCTCCACATGTCAGACAGAGCCCACAGTATGCATGTGTGTATATGCGAGCATTATGTGACCTTTTTTTATGTGATACTAGCATTGTTGTTTGAATTTCACCTCACAAGTAAATTGTCAAGGAAGGCAGTAGATATATAGATCATTAAGCTGCCTGAGTCATTTATGAGAATGACTTATTTATATTTTCATAAATATTTATTGGAAATTAGTAAATCCACAACAGAAAATAATATTTTCACATGAAAATCGTCGTTATAGATCCTATAGTGACGGTTTCACCGTCGCTATACATCTATAGCGACACTTTTCATGTGCAAATATCAAAAAGTGTTGTAAAAATATCAATTTCTTCTAACCTTCTACTAGTTGGTTCGTCTAATTAGCACCAATAATTCTTGAGATGCGTCACAAGTTGCATTTTCTGCATCCTAGAATGTCTTATTTTTGCTCCACTAGCAACAAATATTTCATATCCTGTGAATTAATTTATGTAGTTCTTAATTATGCTTATTTATATATATATATATATATATATATATATATATATATATATATATATATCAATTCTCAATAGTGGGAACAATTATTTCAAGTCTACATTCTGAAACAATTGCTAAACTATGATGTTGATCAACATTTGAAACAATAAAACCTTGAAGAAGAAGAAGAAGAAAAATGAATTGTATATTTGTCAAAATGAATATATTTAACCATATATAGTAATGATGTAGTGACTAGTAATTAGATACAAAATAATATATATGATGGTCATTATTTAGAGTCCTGCTATTGATAAATTTACGCCGACTTACAATTGGAAAATTTATCAATACATGATATATATTGGTAAGAATTATAGGAGGGTCCCACTTATTCCACATATCTCCAAATAAATTACCACTAATACTTATTCACGTAATTAACAATCAAATAGTCGACATAAAATATTCGCAAAATATATCATTATCTCGATCATTTTTATAACTATTTGACTCATCTATGTATGATAAAATCTATCCATCAACTTTTCTTAACAACGTTACTAGTGGAGTGAGAGTATGCTATGCTTTTGAAATTATAGGTGATCGAAATTATAGTGGAGTGAGAGTATGCAATGTTTTTGAAATTATAGGTTGAAATTATAGTGGAGTGAGAGTATTTCTTCTCCTTCTCCATTACTTTTTCTTCCCACCTATAATCCCTTTTCTCTTTGAAGATTTGAACAATAGAATAGAGAAATAAAGACCAGAGATGTCAAAGCTTGCATAGCTTTGTTTGCATTACCCGGATCTTGTTGAACCAATTGGGAAAGGAAGATATTGATAAACTAAAATTTAGGTTGGAGATGGGAAGGCTTATGTATATCCGTGCTTCTATGCTTCTTCTTCTCTAGACAATCTAAAATTTCACATTTTTTTTCTTATCCTCAAACATGTTGGCAATTTGATAGTAGTGTTAATGAGTGATTTTTTATTGGATTAATTGTTCCCATCCATGTAAGTTGCCACATCACAATCGTAATTACCAGTAGATATAGAAATAGTCACCATATCCTCTTCTTCATAATCAATTGCTGGAATCAATTGTCTCCATCTGCCAAATAATTAGAGAGGATGAGCTATGAGAGTTCCAAATTATCTGCAATTATGCGGCTGATGCTGGTATGGATCTAACACAATTGTTATGCAGATTGGATGATTGTGGGTCAAGACTCTTGCATAACAAATTGATTTTTGATGTGCTAGTAGTGCTTCTATAGCGGCCAGTCAAATTTTATCTTTTCTTTCTCTCTAATTCTGCAGCAAACGATAGATATGGAGAAAAGAGTTTAGATCTGAAACTTAACTTGACATGCCGCAACTCTTTCTTGCGGTCAGTCAAAACGGTGCCGTTTTGACTTCGTTAGTTTTCCTTCCTGCGACCAGTATGAAAGGAAAAAAAATTAGGGGTAGTTTGGTAAATGATCTGGCCGCAAAGAGGAGTTACACCGATTGCATGTCCTACTAGCGATCGGGCCCCTGCGCCAATTAATCACAGCGCTTATATCATTCAATGGGCGACCACAGATCTGTTAGCTAGAATAATGAACTCAGTCAACGTGTGATGTGAGATTAATGGGATTTTAAGTAATTTTGTATCCTTAAAGTAAGGAGGTTTTTTTTTAATTGAAAACCCTACTTTTGGGATACAATAATTTCATAACCAACCCATCATATTACAATATCAAAATCAATTAAATCTCACTAGAGAAGAGAAAGAAATAAAATCACAACCAAGGCTATAAAAAGTAAACAAAACTTCAAATGGAGGAAATTTTGAGTTACTATGCATTTAATTATATTTTACATATATTTCAATAACATTTTTTCTACTTTTAGTGACACTTATTATTATGACAACATCAATAATATTCTAATATTATGGTCTGCCTTTCTATTTCTTATTCATATATTATGTCAAATAAGTAGCATGGCATTGATCTAATCCTTACTTTACAATTAATTAAATTCAACTGTCAGTTGTAGAATCAAAAAGGATCAACGATGACGCAAAATCATAATTTTTAAGTAATTTTCATTAACCCACTTGATTGCTGAGATCACATATAATGATTTTTTTAATTTAGCAATTTATATATCATAATGCGCTTAGATTTTCTTAATTTCCTTGCTTGCATGATTGGTTTTCTTTCATTTTCATTGCTTGGATTTATTTAATTTGTATATGCATATAGAATCTATGAGCGCGAACGTGTTGTCTCCTTTGACAGTGATGCAAACGACATCAAAGAAGCTAAGTGAAACTGATCTAGAAAGTAAAGTTGATTTGCGACTTATTATTAGTAAAGAGTTCACGTATGTTTTTTTTTTGGAATTGAAATTTCTACAAGGAAAATTGATATTTCCACAAGATCTCATTTAATGTGTGTCCCGTTACTATTCATGTTAGGGGAGCCTTTGTTGGAAAAAGTACGCCTAAAATAATCTCAATCCCAGGAATTACTTTTCCGTCTTTGTGCAATTAAATAGGAAATCAACAAAACCAATTATGAGAACAAAAATAACAAATAACCATCCACAAGCAAGACACAATATTTAACGTGGAAAAACCCTCTAAAACTAAGAGGTAAAAACCACGGGTCAAACTCCGAATCTCCTCTATATCACTAATAATGGGTTTACAATAATCCTCCCAAGTTTTATGTCCTAAAACTTGAGGTTACACAATAAATCAAGAGAATACAAATTTACCTTTAATTAGGTTAAGAAACCTAATTAACTTCACCACCCAAAAACACTCCAAACAATAAAGTCTTCAAGCTTCTATTGAATAGAGATGGTGCCGGATACCCACAAACTGTAATTCTCTCTCTTTATTCTTTTGGTACCTTCTTGCTACCAAGCTTCTCTCATATATCAAATAAGACTCCCCCATAGCCTTATTTATAGTACTCTTTCTAATCCATTCCTATTATGGATTAGAAACAATTTATTCTCCTAATCAAATTAGGGATCACATCTCCTTATTAAATCCTTTTTCAACTTGGATTCCTTTCATGAAATCTCCAATTCCAATATTGCTTTCATTAACCCAATTTCTAATTGGATTAATATCAAGTAAATCCACTTACTTGATCAAAAAGAAAATTAATTCTTTTCTATCTTGGATTCTAATTCTCATGGGTGAGGACCCACACCCAACAATCTCCCCCTCCGAACCCATGAGAGAAGGGATCACCAACCACAACTCCTTAATCGGAGTTAATTCCAACGAAGTCTTGGCTCAACTCAAGCTTCTTGAAATTTTCAACTATCTTCATAACCGACTTTGTCTCATCGGCATGGTTCTTCTCGATGGGAGGATCTAACTCAAACTTGACAGATTTTTGCTTGTCAAATTCATTCACAACCGCTTTGTACCCTGATTGCGAGCTGTCACTTTCCTTCTTCACTTTTGGTACCCATTTAAAGCGAAGAGCTTTCCTCTCGTGGTTCTCATGCAAGGTTTTTCTCCCATCTCGCATGGCTTTGTACCACACTTTTTTCCGCTTAACTCCCCCATCTTCAACACCTCTCACATGCGCCCGCATCGTGTAAAAAGTGTCTACTTTCTTACCTCTAGTCATCACTAGAGACCCTTTAGTGAGCTTCCACTGACCTTCACCAAAGTAACTTTTATAACCATTCTCATCAAGCTTACCAGTAGAGATCAAATTAAGACGTATATCCGGAACATGTCTGACTTCTTTCAGCATCAACTTGCAACCACTGTTAGTTTTCAAACAAATATCTCCAATGCCTATAATCTTGGATGCACTTCCGTTTCCCATCCGCACATAGCCAAAATCACCACTAGTGTAGGATGTAAAGATTTCACCACGAGAAGTAGCATGGAACGAAGCACCCGAATCAATAATCCAATCATTAACATGGCACTTGGGTTTATCATCACAAACAATGGCTACATCAACATCGGATAGATACACAATCGAATCTTTATCCTCATCCTTTTTCTTAGACTGCTCCTTCTTCAAAAATCTGCACTCTCGCCTTATGTGACCCGGTTTCTGGCAGTAAAAACAAATTATCTCTCTTTTATCTCTCGACCTTCCCCTGAATTTGTCATCTTCAGGTGAGTTTTCCTTTCTGTTTCTGCCCCTACTCTGCGTGACAAAAACTTGTGACTCAGCACTAGTCACTACGGTATCTCTTCGCCTCTGTTCCTCGTTGAACAAACTATCCTTGACTGTATTCATAGTCAGCGTACCATTGGGAGCGGAGTTACTCAGCGACACCACCAGCGTCTCCCAGCTATCAGGCAAAGAGCTCAACAACAATAAAGCCTGCATCTCATCGTCAATAACCATCTTCATCGTACTCAACTGATTTATCAAACTCTGAAAATCACTTAAGTGTTCTGCAACGGAGTTTCCATCCTTGAACTTAGAATTCACAAGCTTCCTAATCAAAAAAGCTTTATTTTGCGCCGTCTTCCTTTCATACATGGACTCCAATTTCTTCCAGAGAGCATAGGCTTCAGTTTCCGTGGCAACATGATGAAACACACTTTGATCAATCCACGATCTAATTAGACCAATAGTCTTCCTATTCATCTTGTTCCACTGCGCGTCACTCTTGTTTGTGGGCTTAACTCCATCGTTCTCAAGTGGCTCGTACAAATCCTTGCAGTAAAGCAAATCCTCCATTCTTGGCTTCCAAATTGCATAATTTGCAGCCTTGAGATTAATCATGCAACCTGCTGTCCAATCCTCCATTTAATTCGCACAAGAAAATCACAAAAATAACCAAGCTCTTGATACCACTGTTGGAAAAAGTACGCCTAAAATAATCTCAATCCCAGGAATTACTTTTCCGTCTTTGTGCAATTAAATAGGAAATCAACAAAACCAATTATGAGAACAAAAATAACAAATAACCATCCACAAGCAAGACACAATATTTAACGTGGAAAAACCCTCTAAAACTAAGAGGTAAAAACCACGGGTCAAACTCCGAATCTCCACTATATCACTAATAATGGGTTTACAATAATCCTCCCAAGTTTTATGTCCTAAAACTTGAGGTTACACAATAAATCAAGAGAATACAAATTTACCTTTAATTAGGTTAAGAAACCTAATTAACTTCACCACCCAAAAATACTCCAAACAATAAAGTCTTCAAGCTTCTATTGAATAGAGATGGTGCCGGATACCCACAAACTGTAATTCTCTCTCTTTATTCTTTTGGTACCTTCTTGCTACCAAGCTTCTCTCATATATCAAATAAGACTCCCCCATAGCCTTATTTATAGTACTCTTTCTAATCCATTCCTATTATGGATTAGAAACAATTTATTCTCCTAATCAAATTAGGGATCACATCTCCTTATTAAATCCTTTTTCAACTTGGATTCCTTTCATGAAATCTCCAATTCCAATATTGCTTTCATTAACCCAATTTCTAATTGGATTAATATCAAGTAAATCCACTTACTTGATCAAAAAGAAAATTAATTCTTTTCTATCTTGGATTCTAATTCTCATGGGTGAGGACCCACACCCAACAGCCTTGTGAAAATATCAATTCCCTAATTTTTTTTTTCTCATCGTGTAGCCGGATAATTCGAATACCGCTACATCCTTCCATTCCTCAGGAAAGATGATCTACTAGTTCGCTGGCTCCATGGAGGTGAATTTGATCGGGTGAAAGTGGTTATACTTAGGCTGGACTTAGGCCGGACTTAGGCCCTATTCAGGAATAACTTATAAGTTGGTCAAAAGTCAAAAAAAATAAGTAACTATTTGTGACTTATAAGTTATTTTAAAATAAGTTAGTTTGACCAAATGTAATGTCTGTTTTTGCCCCTCTTTTTATTAATGTCCTTTTTTAGTAATCTTTACATTTATGTGAACTTATAAGTCATTACGAGCCGAACACATTCATAACTTGTTAACTTAATTTATGTCTTATAAATTAAATTGATGTCGAACGCTTTTACTTATAAGTCCAGAACTTATAAATCAACTTATGTTATGTTTAACTTATAAGTCATTTTAAAATAAATCATTTCCGAAGAGGCCCTTAATGGAGCAAGAGACTCGGTGACAACAACCAAAATAAAATACTCCTATTATTGAACGTGGAAATACCATGTCAAGCGCACCTATCAAAATCGGAAGTACAGAAACATTCAAACCACACTAGAGATTATAGAAATTTCCCACGAGTCCCCCTTGTCTCGTGTGACTGTGTGCTTGTCAGATTACTTGGGGTTTTATGTTGAACCCACTCTTTTAAGGTAAGGCAGCTCCACTCCCCATTTCTTAGAAAGCTAGCAATTACACAAATCCAAAAACTTGGACTGCAATGCAACTTTTTAATTAACTTGGTGGATAATTGGCATACATTACTTTTAAGAGTTGTAATTAATTAATTTGATACGATGGTACGGTATATAAAAGCCAGAATTAGAATTATGACACGTTATTATTAAAATAAAAATAATTTATTTAATACAACAATTAATGAACCTTTACAATTTTGGCTGCTTTTAGGAATCAAACAAAGTACAATTCCCCTAGCTTAGCTAGCTAGCTAGCTATTATTCTATGCAAACAAGCTTAATGACCTAGCTAGCTCACCCTAATCAAAATTAAAGCCATCATTCAAACCAACTACAATATCACACAATTAATTAATTCTCCCTTCTTTTTACTTAACAACAAGCCAACATTTTATTTGTAGGCTAGCTAGCTAGCTTAATCAATCAAACAAAGTGCACAAATAAAACAATATAATTAATTAATCTTCTAATTAAAAGCATACCTACCTACCTACCTAATCCCATCAACCTTTTGATAATTAATTTTTTAATTCTCATTAATTAATCTTCTTCTTTTTAATTACCTTTCCATGTCAATAGGTGCAAATGATTTTCCCATATGCATAAAACTCTTGGAATCTTGGAACTTTCTTTCCTTCTGGGCCTCCACATCATCAACATCTCCCTCTTCTTCTTGCTCTTCCAATTTCGTTAGGGATTGATAATATTCAACTCTCTCTGGGTAAAATTTGACCAGTAGTAAATAAAGTGACACCGCGAAAATTGTTACACCGATTAAATACCAGCTAAATTGAATATTTACTAGTGATTTGGCACGCTCAAGAGCTTCATCACCGTGGCATCTTACAACATGGTGACCTTCTTCCAAATTCAAGAAGCAACCTTTAGGAATAAACTTTGGTGTCCATAGCATGAATCCCATGACCATTAGCCAAAGACCTTGGAACAAAATACCTAAGTGACCTAACGAAGCTAAGCAAGAAACTTTTAGGGTAATTAATGCCTAAAAGAGTTGTGGTAAAGGAAACAAGTATAACAATTTGTAGGAGCATGTGATATTGGCCTTCAACCCCCATATGGTCAGCCGAGTGTAGGTGAAAAAGAAGGAGTTGTTGGCCGAAAGCAATGCCTCCGAGAAGTTGTGTGAGTCCATATTGGGGGGTTTTAGGTCCAATTTTGTCTAGAAGAATAGAGAAAAATGCATAAGTGAAGAAAGTGAACTGAAATGCAGGAATGCTCAAAGTTGTGGAGATGGTTGGAAGGGATGGTGCCGTCCGAGTCGAGCGGTTGGTGGCGGTCCGGTCCGATGAAGAGCTCCATGGCTATGGACATGATGCAACCTCCCATGATCAAGAAGAGCTCCAAGTACCTAATTTTTGAAGTAGGGAACCATGGAAAAGATTTGTAGGTTTTTGGATTTAGGACGTGGAGTTTGATATGATTTAAAAGGTGCCAAAGCCCAATTACAAAGAAACCAAAGCCAGGTGCTACATGTCCCACTAAAGTACCCATTTGATAAATAATATTTTTGGACAAATTAAAGAGAAATAAAATGACCCTTGTGTTGATATATATATATATATTGTCAAGTGAAGAGGGAGAGATGTTGGAGAAAGGTGATAGCAATAAATTAAAAATGTTGAGGTGAATTGAAGATTGGGTTATATGAGAGAATGAAGGGTTTTATACAAGGGGTAGGTTGAGTAAGAAATTTTGAAAGCAGCCTAGAGACTTCTTGTGGGGTTAATTTGAAAGTTAGTTAATTTGAATATTTGATGAATTACTTATTTGGTGGCTTGGAGTATTGGATTAGAGAAATTAAAGAGTTGACGAAAGATCTACTATTAATTAGCTAGGCCTTAGCTAAGAGATGAGGTGGCAATTATTTGTTTTCAATTCTAGAATATATTTAAAGAGGGCCAATCTTTTTAGACTGCTCGTTTTTCTCATTTATCACAAGCAAAAGAAGTTTTGAACTGTCCAAACTCCAAAAATTAATATATATATATATATATATAGATATAGACTTTCTTCAATGAGTTTGACTTGTACATACTTGTACTTTTTGCGCTATATAACCCAGGAGATTCTAGTTTCAGGCTCCTAGCCCACTCCCCGCCATGGGGTACCTGCGCTAATGACCAAGGAAGGCCATGCACCTACCTAGCCCATCTTGAGAGGGACAATGGGAGCTTCCTGCCAGTACTGGATAACCCCAATCTTACCCAAGTTATAGGAGACATGACTTAACCATGCATACACACGAGAACTAAGAAATTTCCCACGGGTCCCCATGTCTAATTGTGTCACTGGGTGTACTTGTTAGATTGCTTGGGGTTTTATGTTGGTGTATATATCTGTGTGTGTGTGTTTTTGAGAGAGAGAGAGAGACAGTTTTTAATTCGTACTTTATATATATATATATATATATATATATATATATATATATATATATATATATATATATATATATATATATATATATATATATATTAATGCAAGAGTGGTCCTATCATCCAAAGTGGTCATAATATTTTAGTAGAAAAAGATATAACACAAGGACACAAAACAATTATGACTAAAATCTATGGGCTAATGAAATTAATTTAAAGAAAGAAAAAAAGAAATTGATATATTAATTCATGTTTGCTTTTGCTGAAAAAACTTGTCAATTTCTTGAGGTATACACTTGCTATGCCGCATACATAAGTAAATCATCATTTTAGCTGGATTTTTATAGTTTAAACATAAATAAATCATCAAATATCATAAAGAATTATGTTTCTTTTGTAGGAGAGGATTGTCACAAAATTAACGAATGGAGGTTACTAAGCTGGGAATGGAGGTTTATAATTAACAAATAGATGGCCACGATCTGTTGTAAGAATATTTTTAATCTTACGACGTTAGTTATGAATCGGGGTCTCCACATATAATATTATAACGTTAGCTATGAATTGATTTTCATATTTTATATGAATATATATATATATATATATGATGAGTATGGGGATGGGATGGGGAATATGAAAAGGTAATGATGAATGTCACGTCGGGGAAGTATGGTGAAAATGCGAATGCATGCGATATGGCAAATAATAGTATGGAAAATGGATAAAAATAAGGGTTTTAGCTAAAAGGGTGTGATCAACAAATGGAGGGCATTGAAAAGGACTAGAGGGCTGTGAATGGGCCAAATAGGTTTAGGGTAAGGAAACCTTTTAAAGTATATGCATTTTTATGTTATAGTTCAAAAAACCTTTCTTGGGGTTTTTTGTTTTGTTTTTTTTTGTTCATTTTTTTTCCTTTTTTTTATCCATTTCTTTTTTTTGAGAAAAAAAGGAGGAGATGTGTATGTTTTGAGTTTTTTATTTTATTTTTATGCAAAGAAAATGACACCCACCATCTCTTCTGAACCTTCTTCTTTATAAATTTGGAGACATGAGAATTTATAGCAGGTCATTTAGTAATACCCATCTTATCCTTTATAATTTTTTCATCTTATCCTTCATAAAAATTTTAAAAAAAAATTATTTCAATTATGTCTTGAGGCTTTCTACAATATGTTTTAAGTAAGTATACATATTGTGGTAAAATTAGTACTTTCTTTCTTTACTTTTCTTTGTTAATTCTATACAAGGAAAGAAAAAAAAATCGTCTCTTTTCTATTCTCTCGCAATTTTTTTTTTTAAAAATCATTCTTTACGTCTGGAACTCACAAAAAAATATATATTGTTAAGGATTTCGTACTGTCTTATATTCCTGATCATTTAAAGAATTTTAAAAACAAATGTTGTTGCGATAGAATTACGTTGTGACGCTCCCGAATTCGAGCCAATATAATTTAATTTGGGTCTCTAAAATACAAAACAACATATATAAATTTTTGTAATTATAATTATTACAAGGTAATTGTTAAATCCATAACACTTTTTATTATTTCTACAACAAAAGTGTCTTGTAGTATAGCGATGGTGAAAACCGTCGCTATCATCGCTATAGAATATATAGCAACACTTTTGTTGTAGAAATAACAAATTCTGTTGTGAATTTAACAATTTCTTTATTACAATGTCATGAATAGTACAACAGTTCTTTATTATAATTATTTGCACACAATTTTACAACTTAGTGAGGATTACTACAACTACTAAATCGGATCGTCACTCCATTTCCATACTCTTCTCGATAGCCCCATCTATAATCTCATTTCCTAAAAAGAATTAAAAATAAAAGGGTGAGCTCAAATAACTAGTAAAAACTATCATGACTAAGATAACAAAAAAATAAATTAAGTTATCTTTAGCCTTCAATAGTGATAAATAAGATATTTAAAAAATGCTAAACGACATAAGTTTTTAACAAATAACTGCACGGAATGAGAAATCCATTATAAGAGTCAAATAGACAATAATATCTACTATCATCTCCAATTTAAAATTCATCCTCAAGATTCCATCAATTGTAACACTAATTGTCATGATCATGTCAAATAACAATTATTCTTTGTACCCAGGTCAAAGAGAACTTTCACCACGTATCTTTATCACACAGGCTAAAAACAATCAGCAATCATATTGTTTAATTTGCACTCATACCAAAGACATTCATAATAACTTGAGTTCTGATTATTAGTACAAACAACAAAGAATAAACATAAATAAGAGGAATAATAAAGCATTGAATGAATATAGAAAATATGCAAGTTATTATGTTTAAGGAATAATTTACTTTGTTTATAGTCCAATAATGGCCAAATTGTCAACATGATGTCCAGAGTATCGGAATTGAGCTCAAGTCCAATGGTATTATCCAAGATTCATAGATAGGAAAGTTAACGGTAAGGTTCACGGTACAAGAAATATTTAACAGTCTAAAATATTCACAGTTCAAGTCAAAATGTTCACAATCTAACTGTAAAGTTCAAAGTTCCAAAATGTTCACAATTCGAATACAACGATTAGAATTCAACAAGAAGGTTCAGGTCAAAAGATATTGATAAAGCGCAAAAGAAATTTTAACGAAGTATTATTTCAGAAATTTTCACCATTTAATGTTAAAGGATTGTAGAAATGAATAATAATTTCTTACCATAGTAAGGCTTAAATTTAGAAATATGAAGAAAATCATATTCCTAGCCTTAGTATGTGATTAGATTCTACTTCCTCCGTAGGGGATCAACATAAATAATATTTATGATTTAATTAGTAATTACATTATATAAGTTCTATGGCGTACACTATCTCGTATCTTATAAAATTGTCAAAAATATATTGATAGCATTTGTTAAAATAATTTGTGTATTGTACAAAATGGAGTAAAATAAATTTTCAAAATAATTGTTGAATGAATAAAATAATATTTCGAAACAATCTTTTAGAGGAAGCTTTGCCAAATGAAACTTCTAAATGAAGAGTCTTTTAAAGGAAGAATCTTCTAAGGAAGAGTTGTAAATATTGTGTAAAGTGTGTGTGTGTGTGTGTTTGTATAACTAGACTTTAGAGAAAAGATCACCTAAGCAATAATTGCACTCTTACTGATCATATTATCAACACTCAAGTATTCTTAGCACATTCAAAGAAGCACTCACACTAAAAAATATTTTACCACATTTTTCACATTCAAGATTCCTTTCAATCTACCACGTTATTTTACCACAATTTTTCACATTTTAAGATCACATTCAATCTACCACATCTAATTTTGGCACAACTTTCACATTTCAAGATTATATTTTTTTTACTAATCATAATTATTATTATATTTGTCCATCTTTTGCATTATTTACTTAATGTATCAATATCACATATATTTATGTATACAGTTTTATTTACCTAACGCATTAATGAGTTTGTCTAACTTTTTAGTACATGCAACTTTTAAATAGGTAACTTTCTATTATTAAACTTGCTACTGCAACAATTATTAGTTCAATATTGTGGAACATTGTAGTGATACTTGTGTTACTGTTCCTTCCATTGCCGAATATTTTAACAGTTAAATATAACAGTTTCGCCGATAACTTTTATTAACGGTTATTTTATCATTTTCTATATCTGATAATTATTATGTTGTGGGAACCATCAATGATTAGGTGTTACAACGTAATCGTACGCTACCAAATATTATTTGGCCGACATTCTTTTTGTTTTGTATAATTTGCACATGTCATTCTTAAATTTAACTTTTTATCAATTTAATACATTACTGTTTCAGAAACACATAAGAACAATTAAATTTTATTAGTTAAAAGTCGGGGTCTTACATACATTCTCCAAGTTATTCAACGAAAAATAGGGCAAATTACACTTCCATTACATGAGGTACCATCAAATTCATAATTCGGCTTTCCAAAGAATTTGACTTATAATTTACTACACCAAGTACCTAATTTGATATAATTTAGCCCCCAATTTCAGAATTCGGCCAAAATTGGCCGGAATACCCGACCCGCCAAAAAATCTAATCGGGTCGATCTTTTGTATTTAATACTAGTTGACCTGTATAAATATACGGTTTGACTTAATTTAAAAAACGGACTATTTACAGTTCCGTTACATCAAGTACCACCATATTCATGATTCGGCTCCCAAAGAAAATAAAAAATTAAATTAAAAATGCAATAATTTTTAGCCCTCTACAAAAAAGTAACTAATACCGTAGACATACAGTAAAAAATTATAACTATAATTTAAAATTATAAATATAATTTGTAAAATTTAAGTTGTGATATAATTTGTAAAATTTAAGATGTAAAATTTATAATTTATGATATAATTTATAATTTGCAAGATTTAAATTGTAAAATTTATAGATACAATTTGTTAAATTATAGATACAATTTTGAAATTAAATGTTTTTTTTATAAATACAATATATGTATTAACTATTATTTGTTTGAAGAATAAAATAGAAACCGGACAGAAAGAAAGTGTTATTGAATAAACTAATTAACTACTATTTGTTTGAAGAATCTTTTAACTAAATAAAAACAACTCACTTTCCACATCCAAAACGCTGAAATTTCCAAATTTGAAGGAACAAAACAATTTGAAGGACTAGGAGAGAGGGAGAGAGAAAAAATGAGTCATTTTTTCCCCCAATTTTTTCTCTCCTTTTGTATGCTCTTCTAATATAAAAAGGGTATTATTTAATTAATTAAATTTTGGGCACTTTTGTCAGTTGTTTAACAGTTTAATGTTATTCGTGCTAAAAATATAATTTGTATGTTTAAAAGTTTATTGATTTTTTTGGTAATTAAGTCTTTTTTAAAAATTTTAAAATAAAAAATTTATATTTGGTAATCTTTGTATTAATATTTAATTTTAATAATTTAACATATAATAATTATTTATAAGGATTTATACAGATTTAATACGTCAAAATAAGTATTTATATAAATTTCATACGAATTAGATACTTGATGTAGTAAATTATGAATTTAGTGGTACTTGATGTAACAAAAGTGTTATTAGTCCGTATTCTATACAGTCAAACAGTATACAATTCTTATCTGACCGAAAATTAGGTATTCCAGCCAATTTTGGTCGGATTTTGAAATTGGGGCCTAAATTGTATCAAATTAGACCCTTGATGTAGTAAAATATAAGCCCAAATTCTTTAGGGGCTTAATCATGAATATAATGGTACTTCATGTAATAAACTGTATTTATCCCCGAAAAATATATCGACAAATCTCATGACTAAATTAAATGCAACTAACATGATAATATAAAATAAATTAAAGTAAGATTCTTCTCAATTTTTTCTTATTTTTTGTATGGGTTATATGTATATACACAGCTGTGTATTACACAGTCAGGGCTATGACGACGGTTTTTTTGGGCTATCGTGACGGTTCACCCGTCTCCGTAGCCCAGAATAGCTATGACGACGGTTGAAACCGTCGCTATAGCCCAAAAATCCGTCGTCATAGCCGACTGTGTACTATACAGCTGTGTACATACATTTTTCCCTTTTTGTATTCAGAGACGTCAATATTTAGGATGGACATAACTCTCTATACTAAGATAGCAAGAATCTTATTAAACCCCTCCTTGCAAAATACCAAAAAGGATGAAAATATTAACCCCCCTATTTAATATCCAAAAAACAAGTGGAAGGAAATTTAAATATTAAACGCCTTGGCTGCGCGAGAGACGTCGCTTGGGGCTCAAGACTTCTTAGTTCTTTCTTAATATACACGATGCTGACCATTTTTAATTAATTAATTAATTAGTTAATTTTATCCATGAATGAATAGAGTGAGAGTGGAGAAGTTTGGTACGTAAATGATGTTGTACGACTAAGAAAATTTTAAAAATTAGATAATTTTGTGGTGGGAGGGAAATAATTATAGAAAAAGGTTTAGTGGTCTATTTCTAAATCTTCTTTTAAACTAGTTAAATTTAAATTATTTTTATTATTATTTTAACAAAGTATTTAATTATCTGAATATTACTTTATCCTAAAATATGTTTTCATGGTCTCATAAATATTATCATTTGGAGATTTCATGCAAATAAGTACATAGTTTATATATATATATATATATATATATATATATATATATATATATATATATATATATATGTGTGTGTGTGTGTGTGTGTGTGTCACATTTAAATATTATTATTTAATAAATAACTCTTCTTTGTAAAGATGGATAAAGTATATTATAAGAAGAATCTTGAAAAGATCTGCCTTAACGGAGTACTTCTACGCGAATAAAAATATTGGAACGGAAGAACAAAATAAATTTGTTCTCGCGAACAAATGGACGATACAATCTATTTGTTCGCGAGAACAAATTAATTTTGTTCTTCCAATCCAATTTTTCTGTTCAATTTTCCTGTCCGCATATACTTATTGGCCTCAACGTATACTCTTGTGACACCGGCTTGAGAAAGTCTGGAGATCAGACCATCGATTAACAACATTTTGCCTGTTGGTTTATTGAATATTTATATATAGCTCTTTTTGTTTCACAAAATGAGTCTTATTTGTAAATAGAAAAAAAGAAAAGAAAAAAGAGAGTAGTGTTACCCGAAAAAAACTCTTTTTTTATTGATAACAAAACAAAATGACATAATGACATAATTTTTTCCTTAACTCTGTTATCATAATTTTATTATCAGTCTATTTTTTTTAATATGCAAAGTTTCTCACACTGTTCGACCAGACTATATCTCCCCATTCCGAACAAGGTTTTCAAAACAGGCCGAAACCTGCGGTCCGTGATTCCTGTACTGCTTTTAGTGAGAAGTCGAACTCAAGATCCCTGAATTTACGGCTGATCTCATATTCTCCTTTAAACTACTAAGACAAACGACAGTGTTATCATTCTATTGTTAGTAAGTTATTAAACAATTATTTTACTCAATATTAATTATGAAACTTTTACAAGCAAACCTTTTTTGGCGGGCAAAATAGAGTGTTATAGAATGGTGTGTTGGCAGCTAAATTACCTTGTCACGGAACCCTCAAGAGTCGTATGTAATGAAACAATCATGCGAAAGGTACAAAGTATGTCACGTTTATAATGAATACTTTTACTTAATTCATGTGAATCTACTCGAACCCACACAAAAACAATTTGACAACACTTTTGTTACCAAAAACTTTTTGTGTTGCAGCCGTTTTTTAGATTTTGGTGGTTCAGCACAAAAAATGAAAACCAAACTTTTTTTCAAAAAATGTCTTCACTCAAATATAAAAAAAAATAATAATAATATAAGTTGAATATAAAAAAATATATTTTCGGAGCTTAAAACATAATAATTCGATTACAGCAAAATATATGAGAACTTCGAATACAGCAAAATATATGTGAAATTTGATTAAAAAGTTCGACTACAATAAAATATATAAGAATACATTCATTGAAAGATACCTATTTTAGTATTCCTAGAGCAAAATCTTCAATCAAATGTTCAAAATACGATATATATATATATATATATATATATATATATATATATGGGGCCTCTCTGATCAGAGGTTCAGGACAGTCGACCCTCCCACTCGTGCTCAAGAACGACTCTAGTTGTTGTATATTTTTCTTTATATGACGATAAACTTATGTCAATTATAAATACATACTGATATATTGTAGAAATATAGAATAAGAAAGTGTAAATATAAGAATGCACGAATTATTATTTTATTTTATCACTATAGAGAAGTTAGGATTTAGTGATACACGCGTTGTGTGGAAATTATGTCAGATAAAATAGAACAAATTTTATAAAATTTGATAAATAAATAATAAGAGAGAAAATAATATGAAAAAGATAATATAGTGATATAATTAATTTCCAAAGGCAAAAACGTCTAGAATAGTATAATATTATGTGAAAATTACTAATGAGCCCCTTATGATGTATGCAACTACTCAGTTGATCAAAATAACTTGCTTAGGTTAAAAGTTTGAACATGAGGTGATCTTCTGATTCTTGTCAACCAATCATTACTACTTTGAACATGTTTACGGGTGTTTCAAAGAATAACTAAGCGTGTCCTGTCCAAATGTTTGAGGGTAATTTTGTACTTTCAGACTAAATTGAAGTAACATAAGGTGATTTATTAGAGTAATGAAGGTAATTTATGAGAGTAACTCAATCTGTGGACGAATATTTCCGTCCCACAAAAATTGATTTATTTTCACTTTTTCAATTAAATTGATTATTTTTATAATAAAAAATTATGCTATTTCTTTGGAGACACTATAATCATAAATTACGCTAATTACATGAGGTGAAACCGTCTACTAGGTTGTGTTGATTTATGACCACAGATAAATTAGGTGTGCCTTTGGAGTTGGTAACTGAAATGACACATGCCATCTATATATGTCATTTCAATTATATACCTTAGTTACATATACCACAAGTGACACAACCACCTAGCTAGATCTCTAATGGCTAGACAAATTATCCCAACCCTTTCTTCCAAATTCCCCACAATTTTTGTCCTCATTTCATTCCTCACAATTCCGGCCACCGGAGAAAGTTCCGACTTCGTAAAAATCATCGATCGGAATGTTCTCGGGCTCGGGAAAGAAACCGTGAGCCATTTTAAGTTCTTTTGGCACGACATTGTTAGTGGGCGCAGCCCGACTTCCGTGAAAATCGTACAGGCTATTAATAATTCAGCCACGGAGTTTGGTTTGATAAGAATGATTGATAATCCATTAACCGATGGACCGGCATTAAGCTCCAAATTAATTGGAAAGGCTCAAGGATTTTACGGATCCGCTTCGCAACAAGAGGTTAGCTTATTAATGACGATGAATTTTGCGTTTAGCCAAGGCAAGTATAACGGAAGCACGATCACGGTGCTGGGGAGGAACCCGGTTTTTAACAAGGTGAGGGAGATGTCGGTGATCGGAGGAAGTGGACTTTTCCGGTTTGCAAGGGGTTATGTTTTGGCTACAACTCATAGCTTTAATCTCACATCCAACGATGCCACGGTGGAGTATAATGTTTATGTCATGCACTATTGAACTTGTTTTATATCGAAAATATTAGAATATTTTATTTTCTTACGTGGCATCTATTATTTAGAAATTATTGGACTTACATATTGTATTAATTTAATTATTTTATTTATCGCTTTGATAATTATGTGGCCCATAAATAATATTACTGACATAATAAGCCATGAGGTTTCATAATTTTAGTGGACGATTTTGAACCTTTGCTATTTTATAAATAAAATAATTAAGGTTTGATCCCAATTCGTCTCAAGAATTTTATAATCTTGATGGACGTTTCATAAGGTTTATTGTGCCTATTTATTCACTATGAAACATAATTTGAAAGATAATATTTGTTGTTGACAATACTCCATGCTTGTTGGTTGCTTTATGCTCTATTTGTTCAGAACTATAATATTGAATTTGACTTTTTAAAATTAATTTGAGATATTTTAAATTTAAAATGTATGTGATTCGTTTAATTTTTGAAAAATAATAAAATTTTATAAGTAGCAGTAACTTTTAAATAGTTTACAACTTTTATAATTATATTCCAAGAAACTTTTAACGGATTTTATCTCAATTTTTAAAATTTAAAATATCAAAGTGACTTTAGAAAGTAAGCATTGATCTTATATTTTCAAAAGGATGACTGAAGTTACCTTGATTTTTTATGTCTTTGGGTGGTGGGTGGTGGGTGGTGGGTGGGGATGATATATTGTGAATGTTTAGGTCAATTTTTTGATTGTCAATTACGTAAATAAGTATTAGTTGTATTTTTTAAAAGAAATATATTAATAAATAAGATCCTGTTATAATTTTATCTAATCTTATTCGTTGACATATTTCACAATTATAATTCAACGTAAATTTATCTCAATATATATATATATATATATATATATAGAAAAATACTCATCCAAGTCTTATTTTGGTTAAAATTGTGAAAGCTTATTTTTGAAGGAGTTGTTGGGCATGCATTTTGATTTAAGGATCATAATGATATCTTGTCGTGTTTTATTGTTTACAACCCCCGACAGTTGCTAGTGGGTTCTTGATGGGCCTAATGACCAAAAAACGACAAGGAAATAAACAACAAAAACGGGAGTGGGTAGTATAAAGTTAACTTTGGTTAATTGGCCAATACAGTATCGATATACAGGTCGGTAGGTGAGTGAGATACAGTATCAATATGCAGATCGGTAGGTGATCACTTCCTCTGCGTGTCAGCACTGTATTGATTAATTGACCAACTTATCATGAAATTAAATTTCATAATAACCAGATCCAACAAAAACAATCAACTTTGCCACCCTCAGAAGTAATGGTTTCTTTCCGGTCCGTGAATCAAAGAAAATTACAACTTTAATATATAAAAAAAATAATACTAAGAAGAATATAAGTAGAACATGAGGGTCAATAATGTCATAGTAATATTTATAGTCATAATAAATATACATTTAACAACACACTTTTACACTTATTTCAATAACTTTTTGAACTTTCAGCGACACTTGTTAATTTAACAATATAATTATTGTTCTAAATGATTAATATAAACTTAGGAAAAAATGGAGGCGATGGACACCTCACATTCTTGCATGAACTGTCGTACAAAATGATATAGTTTTGCATAATTCAATACACTCTCTCACATGTTATGTACAAAAATATATTTTATAGTGTACATCACCTCTATTTAAATCATGGTAACTTCAAAAGGATGAATGAAGTTACCATGATTTTCTATTTCTTTTTTTAATTTTAATTTAGACTTTATAAAATTAAATTAAAATATTTTTCAAACAACCATTAAGCAATAAAACGGCACAAATCAGCCCAAACATTGTACTGAATCAGAGGGCTGCACCAATAGTGAAACCTTTCTCACATACATCCTCTTCATTTCCAGCAGCAAAAGGAGGTGGAACACGAGACGAGATTTTATCTATTATTTCCATTGTAATAAGAAACATTAAAACCTTGTAGTCGAGTGCCTGATGAAATTCTTTCTGACAAGTTATTGTACGACAAGTCTCGATAAACTAGAAAGTTTAGCTCGTAAGACCTGACAAAACTTGGCCCAGTCCGCAGGCTGGGCCAGCCCGCCGGCCACGGGCCGGGCGTTGGGCTGTTCATTTTTAGCCCAGTAAAAGCCGGGCCATTTTGGCCCTCTCATTTTTTGCCCGGCCCGTCGATGGCCCGCCCGTTTGGGCCAAACCCAAAAAAATATCAAAAATGTATGAATAAATTGGTCTAAGCCCGCGGGCCGGGCCGGGCCGGGCCGCCCGTCACGGGCCAGGCGTTAGGCTGGTCTTTTTTAGCCCGGCCCGTTTGCCAGGTCGCCTCGTAGGAATTTGTCCTGAAAGCTGGTTTCTGGACAAATCAAGGGATTCAAGAGAAATGAGCTGACCAACACTTTTAGGGATTTTCCCATATAACAAATTTCTCGACAAGTTCAATGATATCAATCCTAAAACCCCGGTTAGTCCGACAAATGTACTGTCAATGTATTCACAAGGAAATAACAATCCATCCAAAAATGAAAAAAGCTTGACGAAAACGGAGTCACCAAAGCGCGTCAAATCCTGCACAGAAACGAAGTCACAACAAAAAGCTTGACGGTTTGGGCCGCCGAAGATAGTTCCGGTGTGAGAATAAGTAATAATAATGATTGTGAGTATGTACCTTAGAATCAGTATAACTTTGTATTTATTGTGATCACACGATTATAACCTAACACTTTCCTTAGGAATTAGAAACCATATATAATTAGGAATCTTTGACTTCTTAAAACACTCAACTGCCAAAACAGGTCCCTACGTAGGTTAAAATAACTCAACGCGAACCTTGGCCCACCATGTAATTTTGGGCCAAATAATCACGCCCCAATATCACATTTGATGTTGTTTTTGAAGAGAGATTCAAGTATAGCAACTGTGACGCCCCCGGAATAGGTCCAGTCAACCCAACTCATTCTGAGTCGCCAAATACATGGTACAGAATTCAAATACAAATTTTATATCACACGGTCGTGCAAAATACGACCACACAACTGTGAGTGTCAATACAAATATGTAAAAAATATTAATATTCAAACTAAGTCCTCATTACAATTATTATCATACTATTTATCAAAAATAGTGAGGACTACTACTGCTCTAACTCGGACCATCACTCTGTCCCTCGACTAGTTCTCGCAACATTCTCATTTCCTGAAGAGGACAATAGATGAAAAGAGTGAGCTCAACTAGCCCAGTAAAGAATATTATGACTAAAATAATTGTGATGCCCCCAGAATAGGTCGAGTCAACCCAACCCATTCTGAGTCGTCAAATACATGGTACAGAATTCAAATACAAACTTATATATCACACGGTCGTGCAAAATACGACCACACAACTGTGAGTGTCAATACAAATATGTAAAAAATATTAATATTCAAACTAAGTGATCATTACAATTATTATCACACTATTTATTAAAAATAGTGAGGACTACTACTGCTCTAACTCATACCATCACTCTGTCCCCCGACTAGTTCCCGCAACGTTCTCATTTCCTAAAGAGGACAACAGATGAAAAGGGATGAGCTCAACTAGCCCAGTAAAGTATATTATGACTAAGATAATGGAAAATAAATTATCGTTAGTCTTCAACAATTCAGATAAAATATTATTGACAGCAAGTTTTTTATCAATATTCGCAGCGGAAATAACCATTCATCATCAATATTTTATCCCTGTAACATCAATCAATATACATCTCGAATCAAATATTCAACTTTGCACTACAGGCCAAAGATATTCATTTGTATCATCAGTGGTCATGTTCATCTCAACACCTGTCATCTTTGCACTACGGCCAAAGATATTCATCAGGTAATCATTCATCTTTGCTCTACAGGCCAAAGATATTCAGAGATATCACCACTTAGGACTGAGGATGATGAAAAACCATATAAATAACGAATCCAGTGAAATAAAGGATAAGATTAAGGATTCGTATTTTAGTTTATCAAAGTTCAAGAATATTCCATAATAATACTTTGTGGAGCAAAATTCAAGAATGAAGCTCAAAACTTAGATCCAACCAAAGATAGTAACCATAACAGACAATTTGGACAAATAGAAGAAAATTTAATTTTTCCGTGAATAGTGCCGTATACGTGAATAGTGCCGTATACGTGAATAGTAACCTCGACGAAAAAAGTAAGAATTTCATAATAAAATCCATACTAATATTTTAGTATAATGATATTGGAAAGAATAACATCATTTATGAAAGAAAATAACATCCCTTATCTCAAAAGAATAATCTTCTGGCTGGAATATCGGATATAATATCGAAGGAAACTTGCACTGAATAGTAACACTCAAATTATCTAAATACTCACAAAAATACGCTCGATATTATAGAGAGAGAAAATTTCTAATTCTAGTGTGATTTTCAATTCTAACCTAAACACCCTATTTATAGAAAAAGCTTAGGATGCCAAAGTATACTTTTTGAATAAAATAATTTTTTGTAAAAAAAAATTCCCGCCACCTGGCGGCAAAAAAAATCAAAATTTTTCAACAACCAACAAAAGTGGGGCCCACCCATAAAAAATTATATTTATTTTCTGAAACTTTAATAATTCATAATAAATAGCCTCTTTGTAAGAAAAATACAAATTCTATGTCTCTCTATAGGAAATTTAATTCTCTACAACTTTGTAGAAGGAAGTTTTTTCAAATTCCAAACATAAATTATCCGAAATTCATAAACAGATAATTTTTCATACCAAAATACTGATAAAAACTCATCAGCGCTAATTCCTTCTTTTATATCCACAAAATAAATATATATTTTTCTCATATAAATCAATAATTAATTATTCACAAATAATATTACAGAACTACAACATTGACAACCAGGTCGTTCCTAGAAAAGAGGGGGCTTTCCGATAAGGACTTCTCCTTACTGGCGCGCAATTAAATAACCACTCCTAGACAGAACTTTCTTAGACATTGTCAATAATGCTATCTAATAATATTATTCAAATAATATGAATTATTGAGTTGATAATGTGAAATACTGTGCAGTGACAATTATTGAATCAATAATACAAACTATCAACTGTAGCCATTATTGAATCAACCATATAAAATAGCAACGTAGCAATTATTGAGTCAATAAAATAGCAACGTAGCAATTAATGAGTCAATAAAATATCAATATAATAATTATTGAGTCAATAATATAAAATATCAACGTAGCAATTATTGAGTCAATAATATAAAATATTGAACAGTAATTACTTTAACAATAATTGAGTAAGTGCCTTCTCACGTAAGACTCAATAATTTGAAATACTGTGCAATACCGTGTGCTACTGTGCAACTTCGCGTATCACTGTATTTTAATCACCCGGTATTTCAACAGTCCTAACGGTAACAACTACGCCGTTATTTTATAAAAAGGTTATTTCTGTCGCTTTCTATATCCGACAGTTATTCCGTTGTGGGGCCCACAAATAGTTGCGCCGTCGTACGAATATTCTCCGACAACAAGAATATTCCACGATCAAACGAATATTCCCTGACAACAATGAATATTTTATAACCACAACTTTTTATATTTATCAAAACAACACCTTACTGTTTCGAAATAATATATAAAAAAATTAAATCTTTATTCATAAAAGTTGGGGTCTTACAATAATGGAAAATAAATTATCGTTAGTATTCAACAATTCAGATAAAATATTATTGACAACAAGTTTTAGATCAATATTCGCAGCGAAAATAACAATTCATTAAAAGAGTTAAGTAGAGAATGAAGTCTACTATCTTCTATGATTTAAAAGTTCGTCATCAATATTTTATCCCTGTAACATCAATCAATATACATCTCGAATCAAATATTCATCTTTGCACTACAGGCCAAAGATATTCATTTGTATCACCAGTGGTCATGTTCATCTCAACACCTGTTCATCTTTGCACTACGGTTTAAAGATATTCATTAGGTAATCATTCATCTTTGCTCTACAGGCCAAAGATATTCAGTTATATCACCTTTTAGGACTGAGAATGATGAAAAACCATATAAATAACAAATCCAATGAGATAAAGGACAAAGATTAAGGATTCGTATTTTAGTTTATCAAAGTTCAAGAATATTCCATAATAATACTTTGTGGAGCAAAATTCAAGAATAAAGCTCAAAACTAAGATACAATTAAAGATAAGAACTTTAACAAGCAACTTTGACATATAGAAGAAAATTTAATTTTTTTCGTAAATAGTGCCTTATACGTGAATAGTGTCGTATACGTAAATAGTAACCCCAACGAAAAAACTAAGAATTTCATAATAAAATCCATGACAATATTTTGGTATAATGATATTGAAAAGAATAACATCATTTATGAAAGAAAATAACATCCCTTACCTCAAAAGAATAGTACTTCTGACTGAAATATCGGATATAATACCGAAGGAAACTTGCACTGAATAGTAACACTCAAAGTATCTAAATACTCACAAAAATACGCTCGATATTATAGAGAGAGAAAACTTCTGATTCTGGTGAGATTTTCAATTCTAACCTAAGCATCTTATTTATAGGAAAAATTTAAGATGCCAAAGAAGACTTTTTTAATAAAATAATATTTTTTTTTAAATTCCAGCCGCCTCGTGGGAAAGAAAAAAAAAATTCAACATTCAACAAAAAGTGGGTCCCACCATTTATTTAAAAAAATATTTATTTTTTAAAACTTCAATAATTCATAATAAATAGCCCTTTTATCAGAAAAATACAAATTCTATGTATTTATATAGGAAATTTAATTCTCTACAACTTTGTAGAAGGAAGTTTTTCCAAATTCCAAACATAAATTATCCGAAATCCACAAACGAATGATTTTCCACACCAAAATACTCATCAGCACTAATTCCTTCTTTTATATCCACAAAATAAATATTTTCTTATCACATAAATCAATAATTAATTATTCACAAATAATATTACAGAACTACAATATTGACAACCAGGTCGTTTCCAGGAAAGAGGGGGCCTTCCGATAAGAATTTCTCCTTACTGGCGCGTAATTAAATAACCCCTCCTAGACAGAACCTTCTTAGACATTGTCAATAATGCTATCTAATAATATTATTCAAATAATATCAATTATTGAGTTGATAATGTGAAATACTGTGCAGTGACAATTATTAAATCAATAATACAAAATATCAACGGTAGCAATTATTGAATCAATCATATAAAATAGCAACGTAGCAATTATTGATATAAAATATCAACGTAGCAATTATTGAATTAATAAAATATCATGCAATTATTGAATCAATAATATAAAATATTGAACAGTAATTACTATAACAATTATTGAGTAATGACTTCTCACGTAAGAATCAATAATTAGAATTACTGTGTAATACCGTGTGCTACTATGCAATACCGTGTGCTACCATGCAACACCGCGTATTACTGTACTTTTATCACCGGGTATTTTAACAGTTTAACCGTAACAGTTTTACCGTTATTTATAAAAAGATTATTTCTGTCGCTTTCTATATCTGACAGTTATTCCGTTGTGGGGTCCACAAATAGTTGCGCCGTCATACGAATATTCCCCGACAACAAGAATATTCCACGACCAAACGAATATTCCCCGACAACAATGAATATTTTATAACCACTTGCTCATTTTAAAATATTTGCACATTTCACCCATAACTTTTCATATTTATCAAATCAACACCTTACTATTTCGAAATAATATATAAAGAAAATTAAATCTTTATTCATAAAAGTTGGGGTCTTACAGAAACCCAGGTGAAAAATCCCAAAATGACAAAGGGATACTATCTGATATTCCATTGCTAGATAAATCAAGAAAGGTAAAGTTCCCTACAGTTCTGAATCCAATGAGGGAATTTTGACCCCAACTTGCAAGATCTCAAAAGTATGTACTCTAACTGGAAAGGAGAAACCCAATGGGAGCTTGCTTAGATTGAATGCCAAAGAGTTGAATGATAGGTCCAAATACACTAGATTGGAAAGATTAGACAAGTGTTCCTCAGAGATAAAACCTTCAAAAGAGTTTCTTGAAATAGCAAGAGATTCAAGTTTGGAGAGTTGCCCAATTGTTTTTGGTAACACCCCAGTTAACTAATTGTCTGGAAGGTCTAAATCTATCAACGAAGAAAATCCGTGATATCATAAGGAAATGAAGCAGTGAATTGATTGCCAGACAACCACAAACTCTCTAATGAATTCTCAGCACATCCAGATAGAGTAATTTGAAGGTTCCCACCATAAGCATTCAAGGATAAATCTAGTCTTCGCAAATTGCAGAGATTTCCAAAGGATTTTGGAATCCCACCATCAAGTTGATTTTTAAAAAGGTAGAGATTTTTCAGCCAAGTTGAGCCACTTAAAGCATTTTGGAATTGGTCATTTTAACTTGTTGCGGCCAAGACCAGAACGTTTTTAGAGGTGGTCAAAATATATCAGTAAAAAAAAAAATTTGACGTTTGGAGTGCTTATTTCGGCTGCACGACTGAGACGAGACAACTGTATCTTGCGACTCTGTATAGTTTGAAAAACGTCTCAAAATTTTGGTCAATATCAAAATTTATGTAGAAATATTATTTTTTTATTTCATGTAGAAATACGTGAAAGGGATTCATGTAGAAATATTATTTTTTTATGTGAAAATATCAATTTTTTATATACAACAAAGAAAATTAATCCAAAAATAAATCAACAAAGGGGAGTCTCTGAAGTAAATTAATGATGTTTAAAAATATAAAATATTTGTAAAAAATAATTTGGTAAATAAAGAACTTGATTTTTGTGAACATTCTTCAATCTCAAGTAGCGACCTAGATTTAATTGTGTTCTAAGTTCTTTCATTTGAATTTAATTGTAAAATAAAATTTATTCTATTTTTTAATTTATGGAGCGCATGTAGAAAATTTTGGACTGATATTATAAACTACTATTATTATACATATATACATATGTGTGTGTGCGTGTGCGTGTATATATATATATATATATATATAGACTATTAATATATGTATTGTTGGTCAATGTCTTGGTCAAAGTCCTCACCCATTTATTAATGGTCAAAAATATCTCAACAACTCCTTCCTCATTTATGAAGACTCCCTCCGTTTTTTGGCTATAAAAGACAGCAAAATGAGAGGTTATATACACCAACAATTTCCAAGCTCTCATCCGAGAGTGAGAGGAGAGTAAAGAGAAAAAGGAAAGCTTTTTCTAAAGTTTTAGGAAAAATAAAGAGAGAAAGATAGTTCAAATAAATAGTTATTTTTATTTGGGTTCCATCACATAGTTATTGTGGTGAAATAATTTGAGTTTGTACTCAAATTAAGATATCTTTGTATTCTCTCAGTTTATTATACTGAATTTTTCGGAAATCGTCCCATGGTTTTTAACCTCTTAGTTTTAGAGGGTTTTTCACATAAAATTTTGGTGTCTCGTGGTTGAATATTTTTTACTCATTATTTCCTGTAGTGATTATTATTTTTGGTGGAACTACGGATTTAATCTGTTTGGCATAAATGATATTTTATCCATTTAATTTATCAAAGACAACAATATTTGGGAGGTGATTTTTCTAACAACTGGTATCAGAACTAAGGTTATTTGCTCGGTTGTTTTTGATAAATTTTATGGAAGAATCAGTCGGAGCCATGATGAGTGAGTTCCAAGGTTTGGTGAACCAACTGTCCACTATGAAGTTGAATCTTGATGATGAGATTCAGGCTCTTTTGCTTCTCAGTTCGTTGCCAAATAGTTGGGAGACTCTGGTAGTGTCTCTAAGTAATTCATCTCCAGAAGGAAAGCTGACCATGTAGATGGTCAAGGACAATCTTCATAATGAGGAAACAAGACGAAAGGAGCAAGGTGTTAATTTTGAGACACAAACACAAGTTTTCGTCGCGTAAAGTAGCGACAGAAACAGAGAGAAGAGCTCTCCTGAAGATGACAAATCCAGAAGAAGGTTGATAGAAAAAGAGATCATTTGTTTTCACTGTCAGAGACCGGATCATATAAGGCGAGCGTGCAGATTCTTAAAGAAGGAACAGTCTAAGGAAAAAGATGAGGATATGGACTCGATTGTGTATCTATTCGATGTTGATGTAGTCATTGTTAGTGATGGTAAACCCAAGTGCCAAGTTAATGAATGGGTTATTGATTCGGGTGCTTTGTTCCATGCTACTTCGCATGATGAGATCTTCACATCCTACACTAGTGGTGATTTTGGCTATGTACAGATGGAAAATGGTACTGCATCCAAGGTTATCGGCATTGGAGATATTTACCTAAAGACTAACAATGGTGGCATGTTGATACTTAGAGAAGTCAGACATGTTCCGGATATCCACCTTAATTTGATGTCTACTGGTAAGCTTGATGCGAATGGTATATAGCATTTCCTTTGGTGAAGGTCAGTGGAAGCTCACTAAAGGGTCTCTAGTGGTGACTAGAGGAAAGAAGGTAGGCACTCTTTACACTATGCAGGTGCATGTGAAGGATGTTGATGATGGGAGAGCAAAGTGCAAAAGGATGTGGTACAAAGCCATGCAAGATGGAAGAAAAGCCTTGCATGAGAACCACGAGAAGAAAGCTCTTCACTTTAAATGGATACCAAAAATGAAGAAAGAAAATGATAGGTCGCAGCCAGGGTACAAAGCAGTTGTGAAAGAATTTGACAAGCAAAAATCTGTCAAGTTTGAGTTAGATCCTCCCATCAAGAAAAGCCATGTCGATGAGATAAAGTCGGACATGTAGAAAGTTAAAAATTTCAAAAAATTTGAGTTGAGTCAAGACTTCGTTGTGATTAACTCCAAGTGAGGAGTTATGGTTTGACGTGCAAATTCAGTCTTGGAAGGTTATACAGAAGCAGACATAGCAGGTTTCGAAGAGAAGAAATCTTCTTCGGGGGTATTGTTTACTTTTTCAGGGGGAGCCGTGTTATGGCAGTCCAAGTTCCAGAAGTATATTGTTTTGTCTACTGCTGAGTTGACAACAAAATATTGTGGTTTTTTCAAGAGTTACATTTGACACAGGAATCGACTACAAGTGATGGGGTCATGATGAATACCTCCTCTAATGGGTTCGGAGGGAAAGATTGTTGGTCAAAATCTTGGTCAAAGTTGTAAGACCCCGAATTTTATGAAATAAAAGTATTCAATTTTTCTATTTAGTAAATGGTTAAATTGATAAAAGTTTAAAGTTAAGGGTGATATATGTAAATTTTTTTCAAAATAAGCAAGTGGTTATAAAATATTCTTGTTGTCGGGGAATATTCGTTTGGTCGTGGAATATTCTTGTTGTCGGGGAATATTCGTACGACGGCGCAGCTAATTGTGAACCCCACAACGGAATAACTGTCGGATATAGAAAGCGACAGAAATAACCTTTTTACAAAATAACGGCGTAGTTGTTACCGTTAGTACTGTTGAAATACCCGGTGGTTAAAATACAGTGATACGCGGTGTTGCACAGTAGCACACGGTATTGCACAGTATTTTGAATTATTGAGTCTTACGTGAGAAGGCACTTGCTCAATTATTGTTACAGTAATTACTGTTCAATATTTTATATTATTGACTCAATAATTGTTACGATGATATCTTATATTATTGACTCAATAATTGTTACATTGATATTTTATTGACTCAATAATTGCTACGTTGCTATTTTATATGATTGATTCAATAATGACTACAGTTGATATTTTGTAGTATTGATTCAATAATTGTTGTTGCACAGTATTTCACGTTATCAACTCAATAATTCATATTATTTGAATAATATTATTAGATAGCATTATTGATAATGTCTAAGGAAGTTCTGTCTAGGAGGGGTTATTTAATTGCGCGCCAGTAAGGAGAAGTCCTTATCGGAAGGCCCCCTCTGTCCTGGGAACGACCTGGTTGTTAATATTGTAGTTCTATAATATTATTTGTGAATAATTAATTATTGATTTATATGATAAGGAAATATTTATTTTGTGGATATTAAAGAAGGAATTGGCGCTGGTGAGTTTTTATCAATATTTTGGTGTGAGAAATCATCTGCTTTTGGATTTCGGATAATTTATGTTTGGAATTTGGAAAAACTTCCTTCTGCAAAGTTGTAGAGAATTAAATTTCCTATGGAAGGACATAGAATTTGTATTTTTCTGACAAAGGGGCTATTTGTTATGAATTATTGAAGTTTCGGAAAATATATATATTTAATGGGTGGGACCCACTTTTGTTGGTTTGTTGAAAAATCAGAATTTTTGGAGCAGCCGGCGGCTAAGAAAAAATAATATTATTTTATTCATTTAGTCTCCTTTGGCATCCTAAGCTTTTCCTATAAATAGGGTGCTTAGGTTAGAATTGAAAATCACACCAGAATTCGAAGTTTTCTCTCTCTATAATATCGAGCGTATTTTTTTGAGTATTTCAATACTTTGAGTATTACTATTCAGTACAAGTTTCCTTCGATATTATATCCGATATTCCAGTCAGAGGTACTGTTCTTTTGAGGTAAGGGATGGTAAGGGATGTTATTTTTTTCGTAAATGATGTTATTGCTTTCAATATCATTTCATCGAAATATTGGTATGAATTTTATTATGAAATTTTTACCTTTTCTGTTGGGGTTACTATTCACGTATACGACACTATTCACGTATACGGCACTATTCACGAGTACTATTCACGAAGTATGATTTTTCTGATGAAATTTGTACATTTTCATGTCGGGGTTACTATTCACGTATACGACACTATTCACGTATACGGTACTATTCACGTATACGGCACTATTCACGGAAAAATTAAATTTTCTTCTATTTGTCCAAGTTTGCTTTTAAGGTTCCTATCTTTGATCGGATTCATATTTTGAACTTTATTCTTGAATTTTACTCCACAATTGGTTATCATGTTGACAATTGGATCGTATTCTCATATATAACATTTTTATAATCCTGGTGATGAAATTTCTCTTTGACTTGAGTGTAAAGATGAGTATATTAGTGGTATGATCATGACTATGGGTTCTCTTTGGCCAGTAGTGCAAAGATGGATTGTTGACTGGTATGTTCATGACCATTGAATTTACAATTGAATATCTTTAGCTTAAGGGCAAAGGTGAATTGATCAACATGGTTATAATTATTGTTATATAAATTCTGAAATGATTCGATATTTTTTTGAGATATGAATATCTTTGGCATGTAGTGCAAAGATGGCCTGTTGTTGAATATCTTTGGCCGTAGTGCAAAGATGAACTATTGATGAATATCTTTGGCCTGTAGTGCAAAGATGAGCGGGTGACTTGTGAATATCTTTGGCCTGTAGTGCAAAGATGAATGATTAATTATTGAATATCTTTGGCTTGTAATGCAAAGATGAATTGATTAGCATGATTATGAACAGGAACTGTGATTTGGTATAACCATGATCTTTGGTGTTTCAGGTAAAGACAGGTGATGAGAATTATCTTCGTCCTGAGTGCGAAGAGGAATTCATCAAGATAATTATGATCATGAACTTACATGATTGTGGACAGGAATTGTTGATTGATGTTACAGGGACAAAATATTATTGGTGGACTTTTAACACGGAGAAGATAATAAACATTATAGTCTATTTGACTCTTCTAATGGATTGCTCGTTCCACTGCAACTATGGTTGAAAAGTTTTATCATCTACCATATGTTATAAATCTCTGATTTATCACTGATGAAGACTATTGATAATTTAATTATCTTTAGTCATAATATTCTTTACTGGGCTATTTGTGCTCACCCTTTTGCTTCACAATCCCTTTCAGGTAATAAGAGTGTAGCTGGGTCGAGCGGGATAATAGGGGAGTAGAACGAGAGTCTAGAACTGTTGAAGTTTTTCACTAAACAGTATGAAAATAATTTTATTGAAAATTTTAGATAAGTACGTCGTATTTTATACGTCATTTAACGGTTGTTTTTGGTGACCTGACTTAGGTAAGGTGAACCCAACTTTGGAAGGGTGTTTTGTCACTATTATACAAGATGTCTAACCACATACGACTTCATGTTATCATAAGACATGGTTGTGCACATCCACTTGCTGATTATATCCATGAACACTATCTATATAATCTTGGAGTACGGTTAGAATATAATTCTCAGTTTGAGACAACAGAGATAATTATATGGCAAGAGAAGACCCACCATTGGAATGAACAAGATAGTAATCTTCTCGTTTTTCTTTGGGGTCTATTGGGTCAACCAAGGATAATTCTCGAGTCCTACGATATCTATTATAACATGGATGCATGGCCTCCCATGTACGAAGGTTTCCTTGAATATTTTCCAAAGATTTTAATTCCTAAAACGGTTATTGACTGTACCTTTCTGTAATGTATTATTGATTTAGAGTATGGGCACTGTATTTGTATTGAAACTCACAGTTTAATTGTGGTCGTATTTTGTACGACAGTTTAAAAAGTTAGAACTTGAAGATTTGTATTTGAAATTTTTGTTGAGTGTATTTCGTGGCGATCCAGAATGGGTTGGGTGGATTGGACCTATTTTGGGGGCGTTACATTTTGGTATCAGAGCTTAGGGATATGGTCGCTGGCGGAGATTGGAATCTAGAGCTAGGAGGGGAGGGACGAATAATATACTTCGCTAGTGTGTGACTTACCTAAGCTGACTTTTCTTACTTAATAAATTGACAATTGTTATATGTCAATTAACCTTGTTTTGAAGCAGTATTCTAGAATGAGCAATGGAGAAATCATGATGACAAGGAAGATGGAATCTGAAATGGAAGCAAGGTATTCTCAACTTTTTGAAATACCAGGTACGTAAATTTCGGGGACGAAATTTCATAAGGAGGGGAGATTGTAAGACCCCGAATTTTATGAAATAAAAGTATTCAATTTTTCTATTTAGTAAATGGTTAAATTGATAAAAGTTTAAAGTTAAGGGTGATATATGTAAATTTTTTTCAAAATAAGCAAGTGGTTATAAAATATTCTTGTTGTCGGGGAATATTCGTTTGGTCGTGGAATATTCTTGTTGTCGGGGAATATTCGTACGACGGCGCAGCTAATTGTGAACCCCACAACGGAATAACTGTCGGATATAGAAAGCGACAGAAATAACCTTTTTACAAAATAACGGCGTAGTTGTTACCGTTAGTACTGTTGAAATACCCGGTGGTTAAAATACAGTGATACGCGGTGTTGCACAGTAGCACACGGTATTGCACAGTATTTTGAATTATTGAGTCTTACGTGAGAAGGCACTTGCTCAATTATTGTTACAGTAATTACTGTTCAATATTTTATATTATTGACTCAATAATTGTTACGATGATATCTTATATTATTGACTCAATAATTGTTACATTGATATTTTATTGACTCAATAATTGCTACGTTGCTATTTTATATGATTGATTCAATAATGACTACAGTTGATATTTTGTAGTATTGATTCAATAATTGTTGTTGCACAGTATTTCACGTTATCAACTCAATAATTCATATTATTTGAATAATATTATTAGATAGCATTATTGATAATGTCTAAGGAAGTTCTGTCTAGGAGGGGTTATTTAATTGCGCGCCAGTAAGGAGAAGTCCTTATCGGAAGGCCCCCTCTGTCCTGGGAACGACCTGGTTGTTAATATTGTAGTTCTATAATATTATTTGTGAATAATTAATTATTGATTTATATGATAAGGAAATATTTATTTTGTGGATATTAAAGAAGGAATTGGCGCTGGTGAGTTTTTATCAATATTTTGGTGTGAGAAATCATCTGCTTTTGGATTTCGGATAATTTATGTTTGGAATTTGGAAAAACTTCCTTCTGCAAAGTTGTAGAGAATTAAATTTCCAATGGAAGGACATAGAATTTGTATTTTTCTGACAAAGGGGCTATTTGTTATGAATTATTGAAGTTTCGGAAAATATATATATTTAATGGGTGGGACCCACTTTTGTTGGTTTGTTGAAAAATCAGAATTTTTGGAGCAGCCGGCGGCTAAGAAAAAATAATATTATTTTATTCATTTAGTCTCCTTTGGCATCCTAAGCTTTTCCTATAAATAGGGTGCTTAGGTTAGAATTGAAAATCACACCAGAATTCGAAGTTTTCTCTCTCTATAATATCGAGCGTATTTTTTTGAGTATTTCAATACTTTGAGTATTACTATTCAGTACAAGTTTCCTTCGATATTATATCCGATATTCCAGTCAGAGGTACTGTTCTTTTGAGGTAAGGGATGGTAAGGGATGTTATTTTTTTCGTAAATGATGTTATTGCTTTCAATATCATTTCATCGAAATATTGGTATGAATTTTATTATGAAATTTTTACCTTTTCTGTTGGGGTTACTATTCACGTATACGACACTATTCACGTATACGGCACTATTCACGAGTACTATTCACGAAGTATGATTTTTCTGATGAAATTTGTACATTTTCATGTCGGGGTTACTATTCACGTATACGACACTATTCACGTATACGGTACTATTCACGTATACGGCACTATTCACGGAAAAATTAAATTTTCTTCTATTTGTCCAAGTTTGCTTTTAAGGTTCCTATCTTTGATCGGATTCATATTTTGAACTTTATTCTTGAATTTTACTCCACAATTGGTTATCATGTTGACAATTGGATCGTATTCTCATATATAACATTTTTATAATCCTGGTGATGAAATTTCTCTTTGACTTGAGTGTAAAGATGAGTATATTAGTGGTATGATCATGACTATGGGTTCTCTTTGGCCAGTAGTGCAAAGATGGATTGTTGACTGGTATGTTCATGACCATTGAATTTACAATTGAATATCTTTAGCTTAAGGGCAAAGGTGAATTGATCAACATGGTTATAATTATTGTTATATAAATTCTGAAATGATTCGATACTTTTTTGAGATATGAATATCTTTGGCATGTAGTGCAAAGATGGCCTGTTGTTGAATATCTTTGGCCGTAGTGCAAAGATGAACTATTGATGAATATCTTTGGCCTGTAGTGCAAAGATGAGCGGGTGACTTGTGAATATCTTTGGCCTGTAGTGCAAAGATGAATGATTAATTATTGAATATCTTTGGCTTGTAATGCAAAGATGAATTGATTAGCATGATTATGAACAGGAACTGTGATTTGGTATAACCATGATCTTTGGTGTTTCAGGTAAAGACAGGTGATGAGAATTATCTTCGTCCTGAGTGCGAAGAGGAATTCATCAAGATAATTATGATCATGAACTTACATGATTGTGGACAGGAATTGTTGATTGATGTTACAGGGACAAAATATTATTGGTGGACTTTTAACACGGAGAAGATAATAAACATTATAGTCTATTTGACTCTTCTAATGGATTGCTCGTTCCACTGCAACTATGGTTGAAAAGTTTTATCATCTACCATATGTTATAAATCTCTGATTTATCACTGATGAAGACTATTGATAATTTAATTATCTTTAGTCATAATATTCTTTACTGGGCTATTTGTGCTCACCCTTTTGCTTCACAATCCCTTTCAGGTAATAAGAGTGTAGCTGGGTCGAGCGGGATAATAGGGGAGTAGAACGAGAGTCTAGAACTGTTGAAGTTTTTCACTAAACAGTATGAAAATAATTTTATTGAAAATTTTAGATAAGTACGTCGTATTTTATACGTCATTTAACGGTTGTTTTTGGTGACCTGACTTAGGTAAGGTGAACCCAACTTTGGAAGGGTGTTTTGTCACTATTATACAAGATGTCTAACCACATACGACTTCATGTTATCATAAGACATGGTTGTGCACATCCACTTGCTGATTATATCCATGAACACTACCTATATAATCTTGGAGTACGGTTAGAATATAATTCTCAGTTTGAGACAACAGAGATAATTATATGGCAAGAGAAGACCCACCATTGGAATGAACAAGATAGTAATCTTCTCGTTTTTCTTTGGGGTCTATTGGGTCAACCAAGGATAATTCTCGAGTCCTACGATATCTATTATAACATGGATGCATGGCCTCCCATGTACGAAGGTTTCCTTGAACATTTTCCAAAGATTTTAATTCCTAAAACGGTTATTGACTGTACCTTTCTGTAATGTATTATTGATTTAGAGTATGGGCACTGTATTTGTATTGAAACTCACAGTTTAATTGTGGTCGTATTTTGTACGACAGTTTAAAAAGTTAGAACTTGAAGATTTGTATTTGAAATTTTTGTTGAGTGTATTTCGTGGCGATCCAGAATGGGTTGGGTGGATTGGACCTATTTTGGGGGCGTTACAAAAGTCCTCACCCATTTTTTAATGGTCAAAAACATCTCAACAACTCCTTCCTCATTTATGAAGACTCCCTCCGTTTTTTGGCTTTAAAAGGCAGCAAAATGAGAGATTATATACACCAACAATTTCCAAGCTCTCATCCGAGAGTGAAAGGAGAGTAGAGAGAAAAAGAAAAGCTTTTTCTAAAGATTTAGGAAAAATAGAGAGAGAAAGATAGTACAAATAAATAGGTGTTTTTATTTGGGTTCCATCACATAGTTTTTGTAGTTACTCAAATTAAGATATTTTTGTATTCTTTCAGATTATTATAGTGGATTTTTTCGAGATCGTCCTGTGATTTTTTACTTCTTAGTTTTAGAGGGGTTTCCACGTAAAATCTTGGTGTCTCATGATTAGATATTTTTTACTCATTATTTCCTGCAGTGGTTATTATTTTTTGTGGAACTACGGATTTAATCTGTTTGGCATAAATGATATTTTATCCATTTAATTTATCAAAGACAACAGTATTTGAGAGGTGATTTTTCCCAACATTTATGATATTGATTATTAATATATATATATATATAGCCTGTGCAAAATTTTGTTGGGGGTCAAATGCCCCCCTCGACCTCTCCTGGTTCCGCTAATGCGGCCAAAATTAAGATAAGCAAGGCTACTACTTAAATTGAACAACCAACTATTCATAGAGGAGGTCAAATTATTAGTAGAGAGATTAAGGGTAGAAATAGATGAAGAAGAGTTTGTTAAGGAAAGAAAGCGAGACATGACTGATAGGAAAGGGAGATTCTTGATTGTATCTATCCAGTAATTGGCTCTACTAAGCTCAAATCAAGGTGATTCATTGAAGAAAGTTGAGTCAACCAATCTAGATTCCCACCCTTTAAAAACATGCCATAAAATTCGCATTTGACAGAACAAGATTTCTTAAGCTTGTTAAAGAACCAAAATGGTTAAAACTAGATTAAGATAATGCAATTTTGAGAGGTTACCAAGCTGATATGGAACAACCCCACTTAGATTAGAATATAAAAGGCCAAGGTAAATTCCAAGAAATGTGAAGATAGGAGTCAGAAGAAGATCAAATCCCATACAGTTATAATGAAAACAGTGTTCAAAAGATGTGAGAATGAAGTAAACAAACACATACACATATACAATTCAAATTCTCCAAAATATGAAAAACTTATTGTCAATCCAATTTGTTATGTTTTTTTATGTATGCGTATGCGTTTGTTTGTCTATATATATGCTAGCAATCATTAGCTTCCATTTCCACAAGAAGCTCATTTGCTTCTTCCAATAGTCCATCTTGACAAAGTCCTCGGATCATCACTGTGTATGTCTTAATATTTGGTTGCAAGCCTTTTAAAGGAAGGCTATCAAAAAGATTTCTTGCCATATCAAACTCTCCATCTTTGCACACACTAGTACAAAAAAGCAAATAGATAATGTTTAAAAAACGTTGTAATAGGTCCCCAAAAACGTCGTGGTTAACAGTGTCATCTATTAGACACAAATAGACAATATTTTAAAAACGTCATCTTTTGACACATTAGACAATAAAAAACGTTGTCTATTTGACACATTAGACAACGTTTTTTCTAAAAAGCGTTGTCTATTTGAAAAACACAATCCACAACATTTAAAGCCAAAATGAAAGCATTCTATGTTTCAAAATACCATACATCCTAATAATACTATACGTTTACAGATTCAAATTCATTTTTCAATATAATTACTAGTACGTACATTGAATTGCGAATTTGACTACATCCACAAAATATACCAAACTAATAAATAACACTAGTTGAACATCTGAAGTATAAAGCTACATCAAGGACACATAGTTTTTTACAACTAGACCACCTTCCTCAGCAAGAACAGCAGTAGCACGTGCTTTCTGTGTTGCTCCTGCTTCTTTGAACCGAACGTATCCTTAATCTGCTCCTATCTTGAAATCGATAAACTGCAAGAAGAAAAACATACCAGAAAAATGTTAAATTTTAACTTCAGAAAGCTAACAGCAAACCATTATTATATCTTTTAACACTTCCACTGCTGAAACTCAATATTAAAAAAAGGTGAATTTGGAAGGGAAAGAGACACCAGTAGAGCTGGTGGCATACACTGCATTGCATTGTGTGAATTTGGAAGGGAAAGAGAGACCAACTATGACCGACATTGTTGCTAATTTGGAGCGTGCATTGGCTCTCTGAAAATAACAATTTTCTAACACTAATTTCTTATGTTGTTTGGCATGTGTTGGCTTGCGAATTTTATTGGCACAGCTTTCAGTCGACAAAGGTTGAGATGGCCGATCTAATTAGGCCCCAGATTAAGGTTACATTTTCTCAGTGGTATATATCTCAGTGGCCCCAGAATCTGAACCTTCCAAACCTAAAACAATGCAATGCAGTTGCATAAAACATGTATATAAAGTAAAATAAAAAACAAACAAAAAACAGGAAAACTAACACTAATAAATCACACAGAAAGTCGTTAAGTGCAGGAATAGAATTTAACACAAACAAAGAAACTAGAGGTACATAAACATTTCAATTTCCAGTTAATCATTGCCAAAAATAACTCCTAAGTATGAATAAAATTAATTCATAGTAAAGAAACACTTCCCCTAATAATAAAGAAAAATATATTAATTCATAGTAAAATAAATAGCATTTTTAAGGTTGTGGATTACGTTATTACGATTGTGATAAGATTTTTATTTTAAAAAATACAGAATAAATAAAATCTATAGGTTTTAACTGTGCCATAAATCACCACCATCATCCATAATCTAACTATGTCCCAAAAGAAGAAACAAGTTGAGTTATTAGAAAACTCACTAATTAGGTTGACAATATGCTTCCAGATCAATTTGAAGTAAATCAAAATGAAAGAGGAACAAGTAACATAAAAAAAAGTGTCAGATAAGACCTAGGAATCAACTATTAATCAATATAATAACATCTGATTCACCTGTATATGGATTGCTGCTTTAGTTTGCTTCCTGAACCAAAAATCATTGTGAGCAGACATCCCACGCATTCCTGTTTGAATAAGAATAGCCGAAGACCGCAACATTTTGTAAGATTTCCTAGAGAGGAACATGTGTGCTTCTTTCTGGATCCTCAAACAAGCAACCTCTTTTCTCATGCTCTCGTAAAGCTGGCGTGCAACTTGCCCTGCAATCATCTCAGCGAACAAATACAATTGATTAGAAAAGCTCAAGTATTTGGCAACAATTCTTCATCTGCAATACTGCATAATCATATATATGCATTATATCTAAAACTAGTAAACACCTCTCCACATTGCTTGGATTTGTATGGAAGAATTTGGCAAAGAAATAAAGTTTTTGAGAGCTCGATTTGAAAGAAACTTTCTCTGAATAATGCTTGCAGATTTTCCTAACACCTCAGTACGACGAGCATCTAGTTCTGCCATCTGACCAGCTCGTAGAAACACTTTCGTTTTACCAATCTCCAATGTTGATTAGTTAGATTATATCTAAATGATTCTTGCTAAATATAATTTAGTGAGCCACAACAGTCTATAACAGCACTATCAGCGTAGATCCCAAAAACCCTTCAAAACACATTCTTTCAATTCGACCAACATTGCCAAGGATCAATTAAAAAGGTATCTATCAAGGGCAAACTTATGCACAGCACAACAAGAGTTGTCAAGAAAACGGTAGAGGGGCATACTGCCAATGTAATACTAGAACATTTAAATCAGAACCCCAAAACAAACGAGTGTTCATGGTAAAGACCATATACTTGTAACCACATATGCTGCAGATCAAAAAGAGCACATAGGGCACTACCACAAAAAAAAAGTGGACATTAGAAATATCTTATGTGCATATTAAGGTTGCACCTAATAGAGCAGTCTTTCTTAACACTAGTAGGCTAGTAGCACCCATGTAATATAGCCAACAATCAATGCAGCAAAAACCTGACAGTTTTGACTACCAGACACTCGTAAAGTGACATTACTAGTTCCTCTAATAAGACAGATATTCAGATGAGACTTGAGAGATTGCATATGGTATATATCTCAGTGGCCCCAGAAACGTGGCATATGGAAGGAATAGCATATGGATATCTAGCACCAGCTCTTGCAGTCAACATAGCAGCATATATAAAAATTACCAGCCTTGACCATTATGCTTGGTTCATTTCGTAATTTGAATGTTGGTACTCATTTTATTGGAGGTAAGGCTAATTGTGACTGATTTTCTCACCACATATATAAAAACTGCATAATTGTAGTTGAGTAATAAGAATAACCAAAGATCATCTACTGGTTTTGCAATATCAAATATAATCCTTTGTCATGACAAAGCATATCCTTTACTGGAAGTAACACTTCACAAAAATTACTTGTGGCAGAGCAATCTCACCAAGTTTGCCTTAAGTAAAGCGGTATAGATGGATTCAAGCTTTGATCTGCGAGCATCAAACTGAATTCAAGCTCTGATCTGCGAGCATCAATCTGATCTACAAGCAATAGAGATGGTATGTATCTCGCATATGACAACAGCTACTTTGCGCGTCAAAATAGAACCACTACCACTGCATGTTCCACATTTAATTAGCCCACGAGACCCACAAGTTGCTCAAGGAATCTGTCCCTTACCATTGCATTTCACACATCTACAATGACAAAAAGAATTGCTTGATACATGAAACAATGTCGTGTTTTATTGTTAAACAGAAAGCATAACTGGTTCCTGATATAAAGAGCGAACCAATCATATTTTCAGAACTATGGCAACAAAGTACACAGTTTCATTCCCAAATAACATATAATATGGTGTATGGATAGCATCAATTTTGGAATGACGTGAAGGACCAAATGAAAAATAAGGATCACTTGATTCGTAGAGTTGCATTTTGCAACCAGATTGCTAACATAAATGGATAATTGCTCACTAATCTGAAAATGCGAAAACATATACTCTCACTATTCCAAAATTAGTGATATATTTCACTATTAGACTATAAAGTGACGTAAAGTTCCTAACATGCCATTACTTTTATTGTTAATTGATTGAGTACAATCATGCCACCACTACAACATTTCTAGCCAATGTTAGAGATAAGTTTGGAAAAATAAGTTTTTCCTTAAAAGTCGTTTTACAAATGTATCTCTAAAATTTGAAACTGAGGGAGTAATACAAAGTAAACAACTCATATTGTGTCAGATCCATCTCTATGAGCAATTAGACCCCTTCCATAACAATTGAAGCAATGAGACATCTGATTTCCTTGTAAAATCCATGCTCTTGACCTGCATTGCAACTAGGGCAAACGAGATCTCCTCGACCTTCACAACCTGCACACAAACTAAGCCTGCATCAGGAATGGCTATACTTTAAGAGCACTAACTCGTAACAAGAAAACAATTCAAAGAACTAGCACATGTCATAGGCGATTATGAAAACAAAAACAAATATTTAATAGAACATCTGATAATCTAAATATGCAACTTGAAAACTCAACTATTTATCTTATCGATTTCGTGAGTTCTTTCCTGAAGGTGCGAAATTCATTACCTAAGCATTTCACGACCAACTCAGAATGAGGAATTTGGGTGCGCGAGATTGGAGGGGTTTGTGGAGACCACAGAAGAAGGAGGAGGAATTGGGTAGGGTTAGGATATGGGAGAAAGTGGGCTTCGATTTGGGGGAAATGTAGGATTTAGGGTTTGAGAGAAAGGTGGTTGTAGCAGCAGCAACAGCTATGTAAAAAGCCATGGATTAAACGAAAGAGGAGAGCCAAGAGGAGAAGTGTTGATCTCGTGTTTCTTTATTCAACTTCTTCTTCTGCTTCGCGTTTCTGTGTTTTGTTCGTGTTCAAGCTCCGTGTTTTCTTACATAGATAACGTTTTCCTCAGAAAACGTTGTAACCTTAAAAAAAAAAATTCCCCCATATGAATACACAACGTTTGTTCATACTAAACTACAACATTTTATCAAAAAACGTTGTAAGGAACAAATACCACAACGTTTTTTATAAAAACGTTGTCTATTAAGCGTTATCTTTTTATTATTTTTTAGTAGTGACAATCCATCAATGAGGACATTATAAATAACAATATCAGGAATTAAACCATTAGATTCCATCGCATGAACCGAGGACAATTCTTCATCCATGCACTGGTTCTTGCAAAGGTTGTCTAACAAGATGCTGCATGTCAAAATATCTGGTCTGTGGCATTGAAACAAAATACGCCAATTTGAGATCTTTACAAATTACTAAAGCTTCCACATTACAAAGCGCATATGTTTTCTTAGTGTCCTAACAGTTAGTTATAGTATATTTAAAAAATGGGTTAAGTTCAGATCACCACCTGTGGTTTGGGGTCTTTCCCACTTAACCACCTGTAGTCAGTAAAGCTACATTTAAACTCCCGACTTTTTGAGTTGAAGTGAATAAGTCACCTTTTCCATCCAAATTAAATGTGCGTGTATGTCACACGCCAAAAGAGCATGAGAAGGGGCTCTAACGGTCAAAAAAGGCTGGTAAAGGCCCGAAATACCCCTTCTTCTTCTTCTTGGGTTTTAAAAGACAATCAGATTCATTTTTTTCTACCCCATTCCAGCTCCATCGCAGACGTGAACTATTAGCAGACGAAATTGAAGTCTACTAGCAGACCAAATTCACAACTAAGGTATGCACATCAACTTATTGCTTCCCTATTTCTAATTTATTCTTCCAATTTTAACAGCTACCCCCTTCTTATGAATATACTCTTTGATATTATTCTTAGTGATTGTTTATTTTTTGAACTGATATCTTAAAAAGAGTTCAAAAGAGGCACTAGATTATAGGAGTAGCATTATTTAAACAGGACTATAGTGATTTGTAGGCAAAACGATTTAATTATAAATTTAAATGAAATAATATATATTCTACCATACAAAAACATAATCAATGCTTGAATTGGTTATGAGTTGAAAACAAATATATGTGGTTTATAACATTTTTTTACAAAATAATAAAATGAAAGATTATAGTTAGCAATTGAGATTTATTGATATTCTTGTCATTGACTATCAATTATTGATTTTGATAAAATGGGATCCAATAGTCTAAATAAAAAAAATAAGAATAAAGTATATATGTGCATATTTTCTAACAATTAAGCTCCTTCTCGTGGACACAGGACTATTTGCTATAATGTTTATTTTCTTTAATTTAATATTATTTATCATGAGAATTCAGTGAAGTTGAACATATATATACGTTTATGTTCTATTCTTTGATATTATTCTTCGTGTTGTTTATGTGAATTAGGAGTCATGTCTTCGTCAAGCAATGATGTAGGAAGGATGAATGGTGACTTGCGCTACATACCTAGGCAATGTAAATGTGGAAAAAAGACAAGTATAAGAATTGTTGACTCGAACAAACTATCGAAGGGGAGGTTATATTTTGTATGCGATGAGTGTGAGTTTTGGGCATGGTGATTGCCTTCTACAACAACCTCAAGTGGAATAGTCAGTGGCCCCAATAAAGACAATGACAGAATGGGGACATTGGTTAGTGGAACAAAATGCAAGTGTTCGTGTGAGCTGAATAACATACCAAGTAGGATGATAGTTGTTGAAAGTAATGTGAAGATGATAATTGTTATTGGACTTGTGTTGTATTTCATGTCAGTCATGATGTATTTTAGTAGTAACAAATGAATGTTTGTAATGTGTAATGGTAGGTAATATTTAATGTTTAATGGTAATGTTTCATGGAATGTATAAACTGTCTTCATGGAATGAAATTCATTGTTCATCTTATAATTTTCATGGTATAATGTGTTATTGCTGCTTGGGTCAAGATGATTAAACAAGGTGTAGTAAAGCAATATTGCAAAAATAATTCCAAAATAGACCTGAATATATATAAATTTGTTCATGTTACATATCTGACTGAAACAGTTTCAGTACATGACTGTACCTACTGTTAATTCTATCAACTATAAAACACTACCCATTGATGCCAACTGTAGTAGACAAAGTATATGCACAATCAACATTGTCAAAAATAATGACAAGATAAAAATGAATTAAAGCCTTAATCCCCCCCCTTCTTCCCTTTTTTGGTGATTTGGATATCTTGCTCTTTATGGCTCCCTTCTTTATGTTCTTCCTCGTAGGCTGTGAGCTTGAAGCAGGCTGATTACTCCACATAGTAGACAAAGTTGGTGTGGGATTAGGTTGAGAGCTTGATTTGGGTTGATTAGGTATTTCTGAAGTTGTTGTAGCAGTCCCTTTACTTGACTGTTCTCTAGTCTGCAACTTTTGTGGTTTGGGATTTGGCTGAAAAGTAATGCACAAGCCTGTTTGTTATCCTAAATAAAGGTTTCAAACAACATATTATAGTATTTTTTGTTTGATTTACCTTAACAGGAATCTGTTGCACATTAGTTGCAGTCCCTTTAGTGGACTGATGTGGTCTGGTAGGAATGTCTGACTGTGTTGCACTTTGTGCAGTTGACTGATGTTGTTTGCTATTTGTCTGAAAATCGAAACATGTTAAACTGTTATAAATAAATGTTAAAAATACAATTGATAGTATGAAAAACATAAAGTATATACCTTGATCATCTTTGAATTAGGTTGAAAAGGCAATGTACATGCCCTGCTGTTATGCCCTAGTGTTAAACACTTTGCACATGTAACAGTGCCACATTTTCTTAATGTTTTTGTTGGTTTTTGGTTCATCTGCAACCTTTCTTCTGAGTTCCCTTGGTCTGCCAAGGGGCTTATGATAGAGTGGAGGCTGAATCTATGCAAAATTGGAATGAACCCGTTCATGATGACTTAGCACAGGCTTTATGATAAAGTTATATGTGTTCAAGTATACATCCTTGCTATAGCAATGATGGCAATAAGCCTCTGGCTGCTCCCTATTTGCCCATATTGCAGACACATCATGTCTGCAAGGAATCCCACTAAGCTGCCACATTTTACAACCACAAATCCTTTCATTCAAATTCACAACCCATGTTCTGTCATCAACTTCTACTTCAAATTCTCCACACCCAGACTTTAAAGCAGTGCATCCCCTAGAACCTTTCTTAATCATCTCCAATTTTTTTGAATTTCGGGCCCAAGTGACTCTACATACTTGTCCATGCCTTCCCATTTTACCTGAAACCTAACCATTAATTTCTTTCTTATCCACTCTAGCATGTTTATTATACCTTTATCCCTTGCCTCCTGGATGTAATTATTCCATGACTTATTCAAGTTGTTCACTACTACATCACACTTACAGTGGGGCGAAAAATGAGACCTGGCCCAAAATTTTGGCCCAACAACCATTAACCACTTAGCTGCTTCTGCATCAACTTTGTGCACCTCCTTCATGGCTGCTTCAAATGAGAACATGTCACCACAACTAGCTGCATTCCAGAACAAATCCCTAAGCAGCTTCCCCCTAAACTTAATTTTGAAGTTGTTGTACAAATGCTTTAAACAAAATCTATGTTCATTGTTGGGTAACATTGTATTGAACACCTCTACTAGCCCCTTCTGCCTATCAGAAATGAAAACATACCTTCTTGTTTCATTTTCACCTATATCATCTAGAAGCTGAGTAAGAAACCACTGCCAACTATCTTTACATTCAATTTCAACTACAGCAACTGCAATGGAAAATATGTTGTCATTAGCATCTCTTCCTATAGCACTCAGTAGTTGCCCTCCAAAGACCCCCTTTAAAAAACACCCATCTAATCCTATACTAGGTCACATCCAACTAGGAAACCATTTTTGGAAGCAGTAAGCCTCATATAAAGCCTCTGAAAAACAGGTAGTGAACCAGGTCTTTCATCTAGACCCTCACTAAAAAATTTGAAGACTGTTCCATGGTTAAACTGTTTGACTGTCTCCACATAATCCATCAGCCTGTTATACTGCTCTTCTACATCACCTTGCATATGTTGTAAAGCCTTTCTTTTAGCTCTATATAGGGATGTTTACTTAGACTAGAGTTACATTCTTTTTGTGCCTTCTTCTTCCATACCTGTAAATCCCACTCAGGATTATCTCTCAAGTCATGCATATATTTTTTGGCCAAGTATCTACTGTCAACAAGATGATTCTTATCCTGTCCAGCACATGTATGGTCCCCCCCCCCCAAAGATTTTATCTTTAAAGTTTGTTCACCCTGTTTGACTGATGCATGAATCCTCCATTTACAGTTTTCATCTTTACACTTAGCAGTTATACTTTTTCTGTCGTTTTGAATATACTTTATGTCAAACCCCCCTTTAACAAAGAATTCAACTAATGTTTGTCTAAAAATTTCATGATTTGAAAATTCCATTCCAATCTCAAATTCTATATGACCCATATCAGTTGCCTCATTAAACTCCATACATCTATCCCCATCTAAATTGTCCTCATCATCTGACAGAACAAACTTCCTCCTTAATGCATCTTTCCCTTCTCCATCATCATCATCACTCCACCAATCCTCTACAAAGACATCATTCACATTCACCTTTGGTTCATATGTTTTTTTTTGCCTTCTTCAAATATATCATCATCCTCAGGCCCCTTTAGATCCTCATCCATCCATGGTGGATGCTCTGCTTCTTCCCCAATATCATTATCAGCTTGTTTTTGAATTTTTTTCCATTGTATGTTTTATTTGTTTTTTAGGCTTTCCAGTTTGTTTCCATTTTCCTTTGTCTGTTTCTTTCTGCTGCCCTTTATCTGTTTTTTTGCTTCCCTTTATCAATAGCACCACTTTGGTTAATGTTATCAGTTGTTTCACTTTGAACACCAAAGTCTTTTTCATTTTCACTTTGGTTAATGTTATCAGTTGTCAAACCACAAATATGCCTAACAGTTTCATCTTCATTTTCGTCGACTTCTGGCATAACAACTTGTATGGGACCCTCCATTTCTTGTCCATATATATGCACCTCCTCACTCTCTGCATTAACTAAAAAATCAATCATATCAATGACATCTGTGTCATTTTGCATATATAATGCCCCACCCTCCCAAATTTCATATCCCGGTACAAGATAATAGCAATTCACATGTGAGACTGGATTTAAAGTAAAGTGGTATTCATGTATACTAAGCAAAGAAAGGTAATCTAACCCAACATTTTCTATTATTTCTTCACTACCCCCAACATATTTACGTACTGGATCTTCAACAAACTTCCCACCATAATGAAAAACAACTCTGACAGACATTCTGCATTAAACAAATGAAGGAGAAATGTTTGAATGATATACAACACATTATAACAACAATCACAATGTAAGGGACCAAAGTCAGTGGCAGACACGGGGGGACAATAATAGTAATAAAGAAAAGGGGGACCATAGTACTGAGCATAATTTATCCAGACCTAAATATACTAACTAATTCCACAAAAAAACATGTATGCATATACAACAAACAACATGCAACAAAGCCAGCACATAGTCTTTACCATATAATTATACCAATATAATTTCTCAGACATCAAACCCCAAAATATACCCAATTCTACCCATCAGACAACAAATCAAAAAAGTGGATGCATATGGTATCCCTCATACAACAAAATGACGACAACAAACTTACCTATCATTAATCATTTAACAAAGTACATATGAAATCTATCAGACAAGGTGAAATTTACCTAAATCTGCACCAAATTAAGTATCACAGACCCTAAGTTCCACAACGAACCCAGTAAATCACGAAGTTGATGCCTTTAATCTCCAAGTTCCACCACGAACACAGTAACCCATAACCTATTTCTCTTAGATTTGGACAGTGTTTCACCACAATCGCTCGCCTCTCTCTAGCCCTAGATATAAAAGTGAAATGAAATGGAACAAAACCCTATCTCATCTGTCGTTTTCAATATATATATGGAGGGTAATTAAGTCTTTTAGCCAACTCAAGTAACAGAGTTAAGATGGAAAGCATTTATTCACTTTAACTCAAAAAATCGAGAGTTTAAATATAGCTTTATTGACTACAGGTGATTAAGTGAGAAATATCCCAAACCATAGGTGTTGATATGAACTTATCTCAATAAATTAAACACACACATACATTATATATATATATATATATATATATATATATATAAAATATATTTTTTTCCCTCACACCATCAAACCCATTTTCGCCCAATTATTTTCTCTTCAATTAGTCTATCTGAATTAATATTGAATTCGCCAAATCGATTGTTAGGGCTTTGAATCGGTATTGATTTGAGGAAGAATTGCAGTGATGTTTAGGGTTTCGGAGCTTCGTTGAGGAGAAATCAGATAATGGTCGATTTAGTTAGGGCTAGGGTTTGGGTTAATTCGTTTTCTTGTATGGGTAAAGAATGCCGGAGCTGCGCAGTGGAGTACACCGAGGCCGTGCTCCGGTAGCTAAGAGATCGGAGCATTTGGTCGGTAACTACATAAAGACTCGGGCGGCTGTAGCGAAGGAGGCGGCGGAAGCTAAGAAGGTGGAGCCGGTGAAGAAGCTGCAGCCTAGGCGGCGGAAGAGGGAGCAGAAAAAAGAGGAGGTGGTTGTGATTTCAGACGATAATAAAAGTGAAGAGAGAGAAAAAGAAGGGGCCTTTTTCGGGGGAAATTTAGAAGGTGAAGTTAAGATTATTAGGGAAGAGGAAATGGCGGATGCTAGTGGTGGATTGAGTGCTAATAAGGTTACTGGCCAGGAAGAAGAAGGAAACACTGCTCCTTTTCCTGAGAGGGTAATTTCTATATTTCCCTGCATATGTGTAATATATGTGTATGTGTTTGTTTTCATGGATTTTAAATTATGATAATTTCATTCAATTGCAATGAGTTTGTGGTTTAGTTTAATGAGTTACCATAATTTATCACCATTCATAGTCTATTAAAACTCATATACTAAATGTGTTGCTAAAAATGCTCATTCATTCTCATATACATAACGAAAGTCATGGTTTCATAACTGCAAATTTTGTTTGTTTGTTTTCACCTTTTTTGTGTGGCTGACGATGGGAATTATAGAACATTAAGCTACTTCCTTTTATATTGCTTAATAGAAAAAGAAGTTGTACTTATAAAAGAGGTAATACTGTACATTTTGAAGTACGGCACTGCAGTCGTCCAATCTCTACGAAAGTCTGAGACAGAGATGCCCCTAAAGTTTCACATGGCCCATAACAATGCTAGAAGCATTATCATTTCCCTCGACAAATTACAAGATAAGTAGCTCTACTTGAAGAGTCTAATATTACACTCATTCCAAGAATGCGAAGAAAGCACACTTCCAAAGCTTTTAGCATCCTTGTTCCTTCTAATCCCTTTAAATTGAACCAATAAACTTTTTCCCGGCAAAGGACACGGGGATAGATAACTACCTATTCTGCACATAAGGATACAATGATAACTACCTTTTCATCTGTAGAAAAAGTACATTCAATGGCGAAGCCAAAGACATAAAATGTAAAATATTTATTACTATTAACTTATTGAATATAATTATTAAAGGGTATGTAATTTGAAATTTTCATAACTTAGTTTAGACATTGTTGGAAATAGCGATCGGGGCGCACGCCTCAAGGCGTGTCTCATAGTGAGGAAGATGGTTGCTAAGGCGAGGCTTAAGCCTCAAAGGGAAAAACAGAGGCTTGAGTATAATTTGTCTGACGCTTACACCTCAGTGCGAATCGCCTCGAGGTGCATCAAGGCTTGGGCCTTGGTTTGACTTAAAAAAAACCCTAAGACTCACTTTAGGCTTTAGCAATCACGAGACTCGTGAGCGACAGTTCAGAATCTTCAGATGTCTCTCGCCCGCTAGGTACGTTCTCTTCTTCTTTTCTTTTCTTCTTCTCGACAGTCGACAATTCGTCTTTTTCGTTTTCTGATCTTTCTCTGTTTTTCTATTACAATTATATATATATTATGTATATATATAATATCATATGTATATTAGTATATATATAGAGACTATTGTACTAATAACATTACTGTATATATATACTAATATATATATATATATATATATATATATATAACAATCATATTATAAATTTATATGTATATTAGTATATATAAAAAGATTTTTTTATTACAATTATATATATATAAGAATCAATGAATCATTAATCATATGTATATTAGTATATATATTATATATACGTTATTACTGTGAAATGTGAATTAACAATCATATACTTTTAAATTTCAATTAATGATCTTAAGTATAAAAAAATTTAATTACAGATTTACAGTGAATTGTTATTATGGGTAAGAAAGATCCAGCTTGGAAATATGGTACCAAAGCTCTTAGAGTTAATAAATCTCATTTATATGTGGAATGCAATTTTTGTAAGAAAATTTGTAAAGGAGGGGGATTACAAGGCTGAAAAATCATCTTGTGGGTAATCATAGTAATGTTGAGGCTTGCAAAAAAGTACCAAGTGATTTTATTAGCATTTTTTAATATTATTTGGGGACTTTTATGTCTTCAAATCGAGGCTTCCGCCTCGCTTCGCCTTGTCTGGAGAAAAACTCGTCGTACCGTTTTTAGCTTTTTCGAACATTGAGTTTAAAAAGCTCCAAGTCAATTAGAGTCGTATTTAGGTAAGTCCATTAAATACCAACAAGGCTTTTAATGCGATTCACCTTGTTGTTTTTGCAAAAATTCAGTGTTCACATTTGGTAGCTACTGTTATTTTCTTCAGATCTTGCTTGAAATTTTGCACTATCTTTTTGTTGCAGTTTTAGATATTCACTGGGATTGGAAGGCAGTTTTTTTATTGAAGGCTACATATTTCTTTCTCCCATATGTCTAGTTTTGTTTGAAGGACTCGCTATCCCTTTATATCGTATTCTTGCTCTCTAATCAAATATTATTTTATCTACTGTTTGTCTTCATAGATTTTTGTGACAAGGTGTCATTTAAGTCTTAATATCTTCAGCCTACCTAATCAGTTGTTCTAAATTTCTTACATTTTCTGTTTTGATTTGGCTTTCTTTTCAGGTGCAAGTAGGAGGATCACCAATTTATAAGGTTGAGAGGAAGTTAGGCAAAGGTGGGTTTGGTCAGGTATTTGTAGGACGCCGTGTTTCTGGGGGAAATGATCGTCCAGGTCCTGGAGCTATTGAGGTAATGTTATAATTCATGTTACGCTAGTACCTAATTTATGTAGTCTGTAGTTGTTAAAGGCGCTAAGGCGTACACCTAGGCCCAAGGTGGGGTGAGGGCAAGACACATGTGTTTGTAGAGGCGTGCACCTTTTGGGCCTAGGCCTGAGGCACAAGGCACAATTAAGGTGTGCCTTATTGAAGCCTTCTAAAACAAGGCTTGAGGCAATATTTTTTTAATATTCTTAGCTTGCCCTCTTTTATTCTTCATTTTCTCTCATCTTCTTTTCCCATTTTTTGTTTTGTTTTTCTTGCCCTTTTCTTCTTTTATTCTTAATCCCAATCCTTCATCTCTGTTTTTCTTCTTTCTTCTGTTTTAGTGAATATTATGCCACATGTCAACTTTGTATCATGACATACTTTATTGTTACAAATATGACACCATATATATATATATATGTATATCTGTATATGTACTGTACTTATTGAGGTTATATGCCTCTCGCCTTGGTGTGCCTTTTACCTTTAACTGTGTAAGTTAGTTATTACCCCCCCTAATTGTGATGTGATTCACTTTGGTTTGTTGCGTCTATATCAGGTAGCTCTAAAATTTGAACACAGAAACAGCAAAGGATGTAACTACGGTCCTCCATATGAGTGGCAAGTTTACAAGTATGGATGTTAAGTTTTTTGGTATTAACACATGTTCATATTCTCACACCACCCCTATGGAGTTAAATTTTTGATTTTTGGTTGAACAGCACTCTTGGTGGAAGTCATGGAGTGCCTAAAGTACATTATAAAGGAAAGCAAGGGGACTACTACGTAATGGTATGATAGCCAGTCTCACTTGCATTGGTACATCAGTGCAAATTTTTCTCCAAGTATAAAATTTATGCACATTTAATATGTTTCAGGTTATGGACATGCTAGGGCCTAGCTTATGGGATGTTTGGAATTCCTCAGGACAGGCGTGAGTTCCCCAAGCTTATGAATTCACTGGCTTTTTTAGTTTTTAAACTGATTTGTTTGTCTTAAAGGTTCTAATTATGAATTATACTAGGGAATTGATATTTGCATTCCCCCTATTAGGTTTAAAGGTTCTAATTATATGCGTTATACCAGGGAATTGATATAAGCACTCCACGTGTTGTTTTTGACACTCCCCATTTTCTCACAAATACAAAAGAACCTTTTATGTGAGATACTCTTCTTCAAATGTCAAAATGGTACTTTCATCTTTTTGATAACATGAGCAATGGCAATTTTGGTAGGACTTTAATTTATCTTAAAACAAAATTGCTACCCTTTATAGCAATTTTTAATTAGGTATGGAGTGATTCATCAATACAACATAACTAGTTCAAAAGATGTCTGTTGTGGGGTCCACAATTTACCTTCTCCCCTCATATGAAAAGGAAACAGGATAATTTTCTTTTAAGTCTGTCGTATGTTGTTTTTGGTAATTGATTATGAATTAATGCAGTTTAGGCAGTTGGATTTGTTTATTATGGAGACGTGTGTGTTTGTTAATTGTTCCTTACGACCCCCCAGTTTCTTCCTTGAGATAGAAAGATTTAAATCTATGCAATATTTTCCTAATAAGTTTTTGGCATTTCTTCTGAAGTTCTGCAAATATTTTGCGAGTGAAACTAATAGTTACTAGCTGCTGTATTCTTAGCATGGCTTTGAACAGTTTTTTCTTAGGGTAGAAATATTTGTCATTAAATTCCAAATAATGCAGTTTTTGACAAAGAATATATTTTGTGGAAATGGTTATTTAATCCCCCCACCCCAAAAAATAAAATAAAATATCTTATCAATTAGCTTTGACGTGGTTATGAAATGAATTTCTCAGTGAATACTGAATCATTTGGATGATTACAGAATGCTGCTTACGTACTTAATTTTTTTCTTAGGTTAACGGAAATTTTAGTTTTAATAGAATGATTATCTTGCTTAGGTTAATGTTATCATATATCTGACTTGTTTCCATTTATATGTCTATACTTACAGGATGTCATCTGAAATGGTAGCTTGTATTGCCGTTGAGTCTTTGTCAATCTTAGACAAGATGCACTCAAGAGGGTATGATGCTACAAATTATCATCCTTCCCTCTTTCTATACTTTCCAAAATTATTGCAACTTTCTTGATGTTTTATGCGAGCTGTTTATCTTTCCTGCTAACCTTTTCTTTTCCCGCTTATCTTTTATTGTAGCTAGATTCCATTTTTTTACTTCTCAGATATTATTAATCTAAGATGGTTATTGTTACTGGTACTAGTTATGTGCACGGAGATGTAAAGCCGGAGAACTTTTTACTTGGTCAGCCATCAACAGCTCAAGAAAAGAAGTTGTTTCTTGTTGACCTTGGGTTGGGTCAGTAAATCTAAATCATTTGTTAGAATAGCTTTCTTTTTATTTCTCTGTTCCCCACTGATGCTTCTTTGACAAATGAGTTGCAGCAACGAAGTGGAGAGAGAGTGCTGGCCAGCATGTTGAATATGATCAACGTCCTGATATGTTTAGGTGAAGTACTTTATAATTCTTGGTCTATGGTTTGCTGATTTAGGGCTTCTGTTTCCACAATTTTTTTTAAAATTTTACCTGGTATTTTTCCAGAGGGACGGTTCGGTATGCCAGTGTACATGCTCACTTGGGAAGGACTGCTAGTAGAAGAGATGATTTAGAATCTCTTGCATATACACTCATTTTTCTTCACCGAGGCAGGTTGCCATGGCAAGGTTACCAGGTATTACTAGTAATCTGTATGTCCATATGACTGTTGGTAGAATCGCTCTTTCTATTTGATACTCTCTTCGCTGAGCAATATATATATTTTCATCTTTTAGGGTGATAATAAATCATTCCTAGTTTGCAAGAAAAAGATGGCTACTTCTCCTGAAATGCTGTGTTGCTTCTGTCCTGCACCTCTAAGACAATTTCTTGAGATAGTTGTAAACATGAAATTCGATGAAGAGCCTAACTATTCCAAGTTAATATCTTTATTTGAGGGGTTGATCGGTCCAAATCCGGCTATCAGGCCGATAAACACAGATGGTGCTCAGAAGGTGATTTTGTTAATTTGATTTATAGTCATAGTTTCATAACACCCCCCCCCCCCCCAACACTCCAAAAAAGAAAAACCGGATATATGTTCTTGGATTTATATTCGCTATTCTGTTATCATTGGCAGATTATCTTCCAAGTTGGCCAAAAACGGGGTAGATTGAATCTTGAGGAAGATGATGATGGGCAGCCTAAGAAGAAAGTTCGCATGGGAGTTCCTGCAACACAGTGGATATCAGTTTACAACGCCAGACTACCTATGAAGCAGAGGTAGACACCTGATTCATATTATGTTGCTACTCGTGGAGTAAATGAATTTCATTCTTCTGTATATTCGTGTTATAATCTTTAGACTGCCAAGCAATTGGGTTTATCTAGAATGGTTGATTTCATGATGTGGTATTGATGTGCATTTGACTGTTTATCCTAGAGGTGGCAAATGGGTTGATTAGATGGGTAATGGATAATGGGTCATTAATGGGTTGGGTCACTAATGGATAATTTTAGATGAGTAATAAGTGGGTAATAATGGATATGGATAAAACCCATCAACGCTATTACACCCAAAATTGAACTATTTTTTCTGTGGGATAACTGGGGAGCTCATGTTGCGTGTATATACGTTCAATTGGTCATATATATATAATTTTAATAACCGTTAGGTGCATAGTTGTTAAGGTGTCGCCAAGTCGGTAAGGCGGTAAAGAATATGAAAGGCGTCTGAACGACTTGGTCGATGGTGGAAAGGCGGGTGCCTAGAAAAAAAAGACGTCGCCTTTGACAGTACGGCGACGACTCGGACGACTAACCGGCTGATCAAGCGACTTGGTTTCTATGGGTATCGACCTAAATTTGAACTGGGTTAAAAAAAATGTCGCTGGAACAAGAAAACTAGCCCTAGAACTAGAAGAGTGGATCGATCGATCGAATAATATGCAGAACTCAGAAGATCGACCGAGAGAGAAGAAGAAAGCGAGGTTTGTCTTCCTTTATTTTTCCCTTCCCCTTTTCTGTTTACTAAGAGTGAGACTGCGAGAGAGAATTTTGTCCGAAGAAGAAAGCGAGATTACGTTCAAACTCGCTGCTGCCTTCCCCTTTTCTTTTTACCGCTTTGCTGCTGGGTCTGTATATAGTATATAGGAAAGAAAACATACGCATGTGCTTCGCTTCTGGGTCTCTACATATAAATAAATTTATATATGTATAAATTTATACATATATATATATAAATTTATATATATATATATATTTATATATGTATAAATTTATATATATATATATAATAAAAAAATAAAAATATTATATTTAATATATATCATATATATTAAAACGAAATTAATATATATTTAAATAAACAACAAATAATATGTTAAAAATAATTAAATCTATAGTTATTAATTAAATAAATAAATAATTATGATAATATAAAAAATAAGATAATATTATATACATATATTTAAATAAACAAAAATAAATACTAAAAAATAATTTTAATGATAATGAAATAAATACATAAAAAATAACTATGATATTAACTAAAAATAAATACTTTATACACTTAACTGTTAACTATATATAATATTTTAAATAAAATATAATATTTAATTAACTATGTATATTTTAATTTTAAAGTATAAATATATTTAAATTTTAATATGTAGGATAGTTGCATGAAATAATTTGAAAATAAATACTATATACAATTAATTATTAATTGAATAATACACTATATATATATATTATATAACACTATCAATGGGATTTAAAATATATATTTAATGTTATTCCATAGTGTTATGTTTTGAGTTTTAATGTATATGAAATTTTATTGTTAATATATTTGTTAAGTAAAATAAATAATATATAAATTGCATATTGTAAATGACTTGTCGCTATACGGACGCCATGGCGGTCGCCTTGTCGCCTAGGCGTCCAGGCAGTTGGCTACCGTCATGACTCGCCGTGACGCCGTGACAACTATGGTCAGGTGGCAGATTTATAGACTATGGAAACTCTATATACTAGTTTGACTAAAATTAAAGTTTGTAACTAATTAAAGTTTATGATATTTTGGCCATCTGTTAAGTTTGTATAAGTTTTGAATCCAAACAAATAAACAATAAGTTTGAGTATAAATAAAAATAAAACTTGGACACTAATATTTTAGGATGTTAATTAAAATTTGATAAAACACATTAATTCGTTTCAGTTCAGTTTTTCTGTTTCTGTCAATCAATTCCACTCCTTTTAAGATTGTTATGATTTTCTATACACACACATACACCTGTAACACGTCACCCACATTAACACAGAATGATCCTTGTTTCTGTAATCCGGTTAACATCTCATAACTATCAGCTGTGTTTTTATAGTTTCCATTTTTTAAATAAAAAAAGGTGATTTCCTGGCCACAATGTGGTTGGAATGATTATAAAACAAAAGTCTCATACCAAGACTGGCTGTGCATATGCAGCTTTCATCTGTCAGCCCATTCTATTTAGGAATTAGGGCCATACTTCTCTTTGTTGGACAAATATCACTTTAAATTATTGGAAAGCAAGCTTATCTGTATTCATTTCTGAGTGTTTTACTAATACAATATTCCTTATTAGAAATTGTGACTTTCACTTTGAACTGTAAGAGTCCTCTTTGTTGTCATATTGTCGCTGCATATTGTGAAAATATCTTCTCCGAAACCTCAATTGTCGACATTATTGGTGCTAAATTTTATTTCATAGGGTAATTCTGTCCGTTTTGTTATTTTTCAGCTGTAAAATTGCAATATGTTGTTTTCCTGTTGTTCGATCTTATCATTATTGTCAATTATTTTACCCATTAATCCTCATATTTATGTATGCTTGATTTCACTTCATATGAACATAACATTATGTTGGCTTTCCTGAATGGATTAGGAATATAAAAATAGATATATCAGACAAAATAAAAAAAAATTCTTTGCTAACATATAGTGTCAGGATCACAAGAGCACGGGTAAACTGGGTATAGCTAAAATAGTTAGTATATTCTAGAGTTGGATATTTTGTATGCACATATAAGCACACGGGTGATTAGTTAACACGTGCGTGAAGGATAAGAGAGTGGTGTAGGTTAGGAGTATTTACATTTTTAGCATGTGATAGCTATATATATATGTGTAGAGGGAAGAGTAATTTCCAAGTTTTGATATTATGCATTTTATGAATGAATTGAGTAAAGCTTCTAGCTACTCCATTTCTATCTCTTTCTCTCTGTATCTCACGAACACAATGAGTATTCACTCACTGTGTTCTTCTCCTCCTTTGTAACACTCCCTTTTCGAAATAGAAAGAGAGGTTACGCACAACACTCAACAAAACAAAACGAAAACTCTATGCCACGAAAAAATGGTCGCAAAACCAATAAATATCAAAAGGTAAATCAGAATAAATGCCAACTGGCTCAAACCACAATCTAGAGTATTTATTACAACTCTAAACAAATCATTTGACAACTTAAACAAAATATCTAAATTATTTGAATAAAAGGGAGCTCTCGTCACACTTGTTCTTGATCCCCCTGATTACCTTGCCGGAAGAAAAACACAGCATGAGCCAAATGCGCAGTACGGATATAGAATATAAGAATAATGAAACGAAATAACTAACTCAATAAAATGAACTGAACTGTAACGAACAAACTAATACAACGAAATAATAGGCAGAATTAAATGGCTGGGTGTTATTTCATATTGAGTTCAAAATAAAACAGAAATATACCATACCACACATGCAAGTCAAATAATGCCACACAGACAAGTCAAATAACGCCATGGACTGATCACACCGCCACAGAAGGTGTCATGCCTCGGTGCCAAGAGGACATGTCTGTGGTGCCCCCACAAGTGGTTATAGCTCAGGTATACCCTACGATATATTCTAACAAATATATCATGTCACAACACATGCGACACAATATCAACACAAAGGGTTCTAAGTATACGTGTCAAATCGAAACGAAACAATAACACAAGTCTCCAAAATATATTGGCATGAACTTTTCTACAAAGATCGAAATAAATACTACACATGATTACAAATACGAAGTTGCAGGAACCAATGTCAAAATGAAATAGTTATACGAATTCGAGAAGGAACAACTAGGTGAAACAATAACTAACTTCTAAACGAAAACAAGACGAACAAATCAAAATTAAAAAGATTATCGCTGAAAGAGTACGGAATCCATACCTGGATTAAGCAATGTAATACCCAAAGTATATTTCAAAAACTCGTTTAGACTCTTTCCCTTCAATCTAAATAATTTAATAAGATTTTATTACATTCCAATCATTAATAACATAATACTATTAAATTTATTATTAAGAACTTTTATAACTATATCGGCAAAATTAATTAGTTTAAATTAATATACATAACTTACAATTTTATTTACCAGTTCCGTTAATAAGTTTCATGGCCAAATACTTATTAAATTATAATATATATATAATAATAATAATAATGTAATCATTGCCTGCAATGCTGCAAGCCTGCAACCAACTTGATATATATATAATCAATCAACTATTGATCAGGTATGAATTTTATTGTTTATAAATTATAACTTTACCCATGGCTGTTAGTACTGCTATGTACATAGCTAGCCATATATATAAATCAAATCAATCCATTGCTAAGTAATTATATACCCAAAAAGTAATATAATAAAAGACAAACCTGATGCAAATTCTCTCACAAACTCAATCACAACAAGTCTGTCTCAATTTACATCAATAAGCGTCGGCTTGGCTCCTCTTTCTCTTTCTCAGGTTGTATAATGAAAATAAGATTAGGTTTAGTTATTTATTCACTTAATAACAGATTTTATTAATTTCCCTAGTTATAATAGGATTAAATATTTTAGACATAAATTAAACTCAATTAATTTTAAGGCCCAAATTAATGAAATTCCTTATTTGTTATAGTTCACATAAATTAAATACAATTTGACTCAAACACAAGAAAAGCCCAATTAAAATATTTAAAACAAAATTTTAAAATGTCATTTATTTATTTTTCGGGTATTACATCCTTCCTCCTTTATTCTCTCTGAATTCTCTTTTATATCTATTCTTATCTCTGTTTCTCTCTAAATTTATAGTTAGGCCACAACTAGGGCCTTACAAATTGGTATCAGAGCTCAAGTTTTATACAAACTCATTATCTTCTTCCTTCTAATACTTTGTTTTCTTCTCTATCTTCAACCTCTGAAATCTTCTCTTCAAAACTAATCTGAACTCTACCCCTTCTACTCCCTTTTACTCATCAAACGCTACCTAGAACCTGCCTAGAAGCATCAACAACAACTTAGAATCACAACTCCAAAGCAGCAGAAAAAGCAACTTCAGAGGCTTCGTTTTCTAGGAAAACCTGCAACTCAACAATTAGCAATTTGAAGTGTTAATTCACTTGTTCCAGGTAATAATCACTTCTTACTCGTTTCAGTCTTGTAGTAGTAGCCCATAGCATATTTCTCATAAACATCAACACCCAAATATGTTTCAATCCATGTTTTGCTTGTTCTTCTCGGTCGAGACTTATTTTCAGATTCTTTGTTATAGCCTTGTTTGATCTGTAATTGTTTGTGTTTGTGAAGCTCGAATTACCTTATTAGCATACTTAGCATCAGTCAAACAATCAAAAAATAAAAAAACTCCAAAATCTAGTTCTTATTTCAAATCTCAGCCTATTTACAAACAGTTTCAGCTATATTCTTATTGTTTACACCTATTACTGCAGTAGTAGTTAGTGTTTATGCTAAGCTTTGGACTCTTTGGTGCATAGCTTGTTTTGTGTGGTCATTTACTCATTAAAATTCAACTAAGCAATAGGTAGTTGAATTTAAACATTGTTCAATATTGGATACTCAGTTTGTTTCATCGAGGAAGTCCACTTCTCGCTCAAATAGCTACTCAAGCTCACTTACTCTCATTCAAGTAGTATTGTTACTACTTGAAATTAAATTGCAAACTCAGAATCACACTTGTTTTGTGATTCATTTCCTTTCTATTCTCTGTGAACATGGCTGGACCATTACAAATATTGCAGCAAGACTTTCTGAGTTACAGGGGGTGGGTGGGATGAATGAGTTGTTGAAGCAAAAAGGCTCAGATAATGAAGAGGAGTTTGAAAATCCTTTTGGGAACAAGGGGCAAGAGGCCAGTTCATATGGGGCAAAGGAGAGATAAGGGCTTCTTTAGTGACCCTAGACATGCTGAGCAAGAAAGAGCAAGGAGACATGAAGATGATATTCAATGGAGGGGGAACCAAAATGGTGATGTTGATGAGAGTGATGATGCTAAGAGATGGATTCAAGACTGTGAGGAGTTCTTTAGCATCTATGGAATCAACTCTCAGAGGAGGATTGCCATAGCTTGGATGCATCTCCATCTCCATGGCTCTCCAAAATATTAGTACAAGTCTTATGTCAATGGCGAGGATAGGCTTACATGGAGGAAGTTTGCAAATGACTTCACTGTGAGATTCGTTGAGGCAGGTGTGGAGAATATATATGAACAATTCAAACTACTAAAACAAGTAAGCACTGTGATTGCTTACTATGATGAGTTTGAGAGGCACAAGAGGAGATTGCTTGAAAAGTTGCCTGACTTGACTGAGGACTTCTTTGTTGGGAACTTTGTTGGTGGACTTAAGAATGAAACCAAAAAGATGGTAAAGCTTCTAGACCTTGAGACACTTTCTCAAGCCTTCAAATAAGCTTAAGTTAAGTTCTATGAGTGTCGTACTCCCAAACCTGCCAATTGCTATCCTAAAGCCCAAAGCCCTTACCAAAACAATCAACCAAACTCTAAGAAAGACCTCCCTGCACCTCCTTCAACTAAAACACCATTACTCACCAATGTATACCATGGGACACCAATGTATGATTACCCAGAATTTCATGATCACTTGTGAGTATTTCTAGAACTGTGAGGACTCTCAAGAATGTGAGGAATACTCTAGACCCCCTCAGTTTGATGAGGAACCTGAGCCTACCCAAATAACTTCTCAAAGGAAAAAGTGAAGGAAAACTACTGACGATGCTAGTAGATAGTGGTAGTAACTTAAATTTCCCAAGTGAAAATGCTGCAAGGGCACTAAATTGCCCTATACATCCTATTGACCCTATTACTATCACTCTTCCTAATGGTGAGGAACTTCATAGTAGGGCATGGTGCCCGTGGTTTACATGGACTTTTGAGACTCACAGTTTCAGTACACCGGTGTGGATCATTAAGTTGCAGCAACATGATGCCATTCTGGGAGCTACATTGATGAAGCAACTGGGGGTAGTTCATTTCTACCATAACCAACTTATCATGATTTTTTTGTATGATGGGGAAGAAACACAACTGCAAGGAATAAGGAACCAAAAGTCCACAGAACCTACAAATTCCCCAGCCTACAACTACTTAACCATAGCCCAACCAGCTTGGATGTCTCAGATAGTTGAAAGTTATGAAGGGGGATAGTAATATTTCCCAAGTTATAGCTGAGTTAGCAGCTACAAAAATGGGACCTAATGAGTTTGAATTAGTTCATGAATTTCTCAAGTACAGAGGTAAATGGGTGCTAGGATTCCAAAGGGAGCCGAGGAAACAACTATTTGAAGAACTCCATGAAAAAGGAGTTGGGGGCCACTCAGGAGCCAGAGCTACTCTAAAAAGGATAGAGCAATACTTCTATTGGATTGGGCTGAAGAATGATATAACTAAATTGGTGGCTGAATTCCCTATTTGTCAGTTTTCTAAGCATGAAAATGTGAAGAGCCATGGGCTCCTCTAGCCAATCCTTGAACAGCCTTGGAAAGATATAGCTGCAGACTTCATTAGTGGGCTTCCTAATTCTAAGGGATATGAGGTGATTTGGGTGATAACATACAGGTATAGTAGGAACTCCCATTTCTTACCTCTCAGCCATCCCATCTCTGACCTCCCATTTCTTACCACTCAGCCATCCCATCTCTGCCAAAACATTGTCCCAACTATTCTTTGAGAATTTTTTTAAACTACATGGGCTTCCTAGTTCCATTGTAAGTGATAGGGACCCAATCTTCTTAAGTGACTTTTGGCAGACCCTTTTTAAACTTGTGGGAACAAGGCACCACATTAGTACTTCCTATCATCTTCAAAGTGATGGAAGCATTGAGAGAATAAATCAATGTTTAGAGCAATACCTTAGAAGCATGTGCAACCACTTACCAAAATAATGGAGCTCTTGGTTACCTATGGTGGTGGTTTAACACCACTTTCCACACTTCTCTACAAAACCACACCCTATAAGATTCTGTATGGACATGACCCTGTATACCTGACTATTGCAACAAAAGTTGGTACAAACATTGCAGCAATTGAAGATATCCTTACCGAAAAACAGCACCAAATGGAGGTTCTTATGGAAAATTTAACCAAAGCACAACAAATGATAAAGATTCAGGCTGACAAGGGAAGGACTGAAAGAGAGTTTGAAATTGGGGACTTGGTATATTTAAAGCTATTGCTCTATAGACAGAGCTCATTATCAATGAGAAAGAACATGAAATTGGCTCCAAAGTTTTACGGGCCTTTTAAAATTCTGGAAAAATTTGGAATTGTGGCATACAAGTTAGGGCTTCTAAGCACTTCAAGGATACGTCCTATCTTCCATGTCTCATAACTCAAAAAACATCTGGGAACAACATGGCTAAACTCACAGCTTCTTGAGGTTAATCAAGAAGGGAAGTTTTATACAGCACCACTAAGAACATTAAAACAAAGAAGAATTTACAGAGGAAGCAAGGTCATTTATCAATATTTGTAGTTTGGAGGAAGCTACCTGGGAAGATGAAGACCTGCTCAAGCCTCAACTATCCAGACTTGTTACTACTTACTTCATTCATGAGGACATGAATTCTCTTAAGGGCGAGAGAATGCCAAGATCACAAGAGCAAGGTAAACTGGGTATAGCTAAAATAGTTAGTATATTCTAGAGTTGGATATTTTGTATGCACATGTAAGCAGGGGCGGACCTGTGAAGGGGGCAGCATAGGCAGCTGCCCCTGCTGACTTTTTTTTTTCTTCTTTTTTTTTAGGTATAGAGGTAAGGATAGATATCTAAGTTAATAAATTTAAGGGGGGCAGATTAATGGAAGAGTTAAATTTGGAGGAGCCAAAAAAATATATATACATAAGTACCAAGTTTCCTAAAGGGCATAGTGATAACTTATAATTATATTTTGTTATACATTTATTTGTGTATCTGGTTATAAATGTATATATATACATAGGTATCAAACTCTCATCTTTAATCGTTTTAATAATGTTTATCATTTAATTAGGGCAGTTATATTTTCACACACAAGTAAAATTTTATATTTTCATAAGTTTCTTCTCACATAAGTGAGGCACAGAGACAGATCTTGTGGAACTATAATTTTTACTTGTGGAATTGTTTTTAATTTTTTTGCCAATTTAATCTTTTGTCATATTCTTTTCATTTAAATATTTAAAGTTAAGTTTTGGTGTTTTTTTTCTTTGACATGCTAAAGTTTACCAGACCAACCTTATGTTAAAGAAAATTATGACAATGAAGAGAATACTTAACATGTTAAAGCTACAAAATTTTTATAGCTTATTTTTCTTACCTTTTTACTTGTAATAATGATTAAATATTTTAGGTATTAGGCCTTTGGTGACACCTACATTTGTTTTTATTACAAGCTTTGTAGGTTTTGTTACTTGATTATTACATATTTAGTTGTGGAATATTATACAATTGGTTATTTATATAATATAATGTTTTATTTGATGTTGATTACAAAATAATAAATATTTTTAATTTGCAATGATTTGTTATTTAATAGAAGCATTGTCGAAGAAATTTTTTCTCGATAAATTAAAAAAATCACAATATATAATTAGTGAAGGAAATCCAACATTTCTAAAGTAAATATGTTCTTCACAAATTATTATTTATGAAGGAAGACATTTTTACAATATATAATTTTCAAAATGTTAATTGTGAGAAAATCTCCTCGCCAAACAAAAATAATCTTTTACAATATATAATTTTTGAAGAACATATTTTTAATAATATATTCTTCACAAAAAATATTTAGTCACTAACTTAACGAATGATACTTTTAGTGTGGAGTTCTAATGCCAGGAATTGCGCGAAGAAAAAGTTTTTTCACAATAAATCTCGTGAGTAATATACTATATCTTGGGAAGGATTTGTCCTTCATTGCCGGCCCTTTTTTTGTAGCGAAAATCCGCCCCTGCTGACAATTATTTCTAGATCCTCCCCTGCATGTAAGCACATGAGTGGTTAGTTAGCATGTGTGTGAAGGATAAGAGAATGGTGTAAGTTGGGAGTATTTACATTTTCAGCATGTGATAGCTATATATATATATATATATGTAGAGGGAAGAGTAATTCCAAAGTTTTGATATTTTGCATTTTATGAATGAATTGAGGAGTAAAACTTTCAGCTACTCCATTTCTCTCTCTTTTTCTATGTATCTCGCGAACAGAGTGAGTATTCAATGTGTTCTTTTCCTTCTTCCTCCCTTATTCTCTCTTAATTCTCTCTTATATCTATCTCTCTCTGTTTCTCTCTAAATTTCTTGTTAGGCCATAGCTAGGGCCTGGCATATATTTAATATACAGATCCTCACTCTAGAGATTGCGAGTACTGAATAGTCTTTCAAAGCTGCAAATCTTAAGAAATATGCTCGAGAAGGATGGTTATCCTGGGCATAGTTACAATATAATACATATTATTTACTCCAAAATACTTTTAATAATGTATTCTGGACATTTTTAAAATTTTAATTGGTGACTGGTCTAGAGAGATGATTGATCCTCAGTGCACATATGTAGTCGGTGAATGAACTAATGTGACGATTGAACCTTGGTGCGACTGAAGGATGGATCACCATATTCAAGTATTTCTTCTGTGTGGAGAGTTTCTTCCTTGCTTCACTATGTGGTTCAAGTATATTTACCATTCTTATTGCTATGGATATTCACTGCTGTGTCTTAACAAGCTGTTCATTGCTTCTGTTCTTAGGTATCATTATAATGTCGCGGATGCAAGATTGGGACAACATGTGGAGAGAGGAAATGCAGATGGTTTACTTATAAGTAGTGTTGCATCATGTTCCAATTTGTGGGCTATCATTATGGATGCTGGTACTGGCTTCTCAAGCCAAGTTTATGAGTTGTCTCCATTCTTTTTACACAAGGTTGGCTACTCTTCCATATGTGTATGCATTCCTTTCTTGCATTGTTTTTGGATGATTATGGGACAAGCAACTTATTTTGATGTCCAAAATGTTGCAGGAGTGGATTATGGAACAATGGGAGAATAACTTTTACATTAGTTGCATTGCTGGTGCAAACAATGGAAGCTCACTTGTGGTGATGTCTAAAGGTTTGTTTGCTTTAGGTGTTCTTTATATAAATTGATGGTGCTCTATATCTGATGCTTATTCCTGTTGTTGCTTACTTGCCTAAAACACCGGGTTTCTTTTGTTTGGTTATTCTGTTTTTCTTGTGATAAAATATTTTCTTTGATTTCTTTCGTAGATTTTTGGGAAGACTTGTTATCCTCCACCTGCTTTATAATCTTTGTAACTCATTATTAACGAAATCTTCTTCTCTTTTATCTACAAAATAAATAAATTGTCTGGTTAGGATATTCTAGTACTGTACATAAGTGCCAATAAATCTTTGTAAACTATGCTGAGTGGGATAGGAACAGGGGCAAGCTTGGTGCCAAAATTGTTGTTTTCTTGTGATAAATAATTTTTTCATCCAGGGGTTGACACTTGAGTGCCCCTTTTCTACTAATTGGAACAGGCTGATGGAGTCTTACCCGTGACGCTCATTAGAATTCATTTTCTATTATTTTTGACTTATAAGTTGTTTAGTTTGAGTGGCTGTGGGTCCACTATGTTTATAAAAAAAAATCAGGGATTGCTTTTGATGTGCATTAATTAGTCTTGATATTTGACTAATTGGCAAGAATTTTTTTTCTCCATAACATGCATATAATTTTTTTCAAGGTTGAGTGTTTTCTTGATGTGCATTAATAAGTTGTTGATTACCACTTCCGCTGGGATTACTTTTACAGTATTCTTGCTCCTATTTTGGTATTAATTGAGTTTCCTTACCACTCCCTCTTTTATTCTTCCCCATACGCATTGCATACAGAATCCCAATTCCGAGGGTTTATTGTTGTATCACTTTTTTTTATCTGCTAAACTTTTTATCTCAGCTTTGAAGCTATATCCAAATCCTGCAGGCACCCAATATTCTCAACAGTCTTACAAAGTAAGTGATTCGTTTCCCTTCAAGTGGATAAACAAGAAGTGGAGAGAAGGGTTCCATGTGACCTCCATGGCTACTGCTGGTACCCGATGGGGTGTTGTCATGTCTCGCAATGCTGGCTTTAGTGATCAGGTTGAAATCTCATTCTCAATCTCATTAATTCTTCTTGTACTTCAAGGGACAGCTAGTATCAACTTTTTTAAAAATAATTTTGTTTGTAAATGGAGATTCAATGATTAGAGAAAGTCTTTTATAGGACCTCTCTGAAAGTTTTTCAACAATAATTCATTAACTTCTTAAAGTAGTTTCTCTTTCGAAATTCTTATGTTTTTATTGCTGTTCTCTCACAATATTAAAAATATCTAGACAGAACAAGATATGGGAACATATTTGTTTAACTAGAGCCGAATGCTGAATGCTATATATAATTTTATGTAGAGGACTCTCAACTGTAATAATCAAGATTGGAGTTTGTTAACCCTATTGATAAATAGTAATGAACTATATAATGATTACAAAGGCTGGGATTGCAACCGTGTTTCAAATTTTTTCCTCTATTTTATATCATGTCACGAATGGCCCTCTCTTAAGGCTTGCCTGTGGTGTCATAGGTTGTCGAGCTGGATTTTCTGTATCCTAGTGAGGGCATTCATAGGCGTTGGGATACTGGCTATCGAATTACATCAACAGCTGCAACTTGGGATCAATCTGCTCTAATCTTGAGCGTGCCCCGCCGCAAACCAAGCGATGAAACTCAGGAAACGTTACGCACATCTCAGTTTCCAAGCACACATGTTAAGGTAAATACTAGGTGAAATTCATGATATATTTTGTGGATCATGTTGACTGCATTCACACTTAAGGGGGTATTCATTCCATATTTAATTTAACTTGAGACTATCTGCTGCACATTCAGGGATTATTATTATTATTATTTTTCCTGGTGGCATCATTCGCTTTAGGATTCTAATATCTTGTACTGCTTTTATGTTTGACCTTGTTTGACGGGAGCAGCTGGTGACAGAAAAACACACTTATTATTCAAAAATTGCATCTAAAAGGTGTTTGGTAAACATTATAAATTTCCTTTAGGTGGCAGACTTTCTTTTTTGGATGCAATTGCACTTTTAGGAGATTTTGCTTGTTTTTAAACTTCAGAAATTGTAAAAATGAACTCCAAAAACTTGGTCATGGTTCAGTGGTTTTAAAAATTATTTTCCGAAAGAGATTTGGATTCTTAATAAGCAATACCTATTCTACAGTTCTGCTGTTATATGCACCACCATAATAAAGAAATCATGAGTCTCTTATTGTTTAACTTTCTAATTTTTCACAAGAAGAATAATTTATTTCTGTGAGACTGGGGTGTCTGGTGATGAAAATATTATCTTCTTACATATTATTTGAACTCTTAATTTTTGATCATTATTGCCTTAGTGGAGTTATGTCGCGTTTTCTAAGTCCTTGAATACTCGCAATTTTTTTTATTAGGATCGGACCTCAAGATAGGTTTTTCAGTTTTAACCAAGAATATTGCACAACAATGTTTTCTATCTTGTATTTGCCAAGAATGGTGGAAAATTATATGGTGATTTGTCTTGGGTTTTGGAAATACTTATTGAAAGATTTCCCATCAATATGATTCTAAGAATTTCAGCTGTAGATTTTAATATTTCTAAACTTTGGTACCAGTTGTGAAATATTTGTGAGCATTTTAAGTAAATTAGTTTCTTTATAATATATATATATATATATATATATATATATCTTAAGGAAGAAACCTGAGGCTTAAAATTTCTAATATTGTTATCAATTTGATATGCAGGAAAAATGGGCAAAGAATCTCTATCTTGCTTGTATGTGCTATGGACGAACCGTTTCTTGAGCATTGTTTTACATGCAAGGATATTGTGCTCTTTACAAAAAAAAAAGAGAATGTTGTGCTCCTTAAAAGAATCTAACAAGGAGCTAATTCAGTGTTGTTTTTCCTTGTTCCAAAAAGATATTTTTCAGTCTTGTGTAAAAATTTGTTGTTAGCGATATCTGCATCAGATGAAGTTGTGAAAATGATTTATACCCAAGCCGTATATCTGGCTAGTCTGCACAGCTCTTGCACACCCACATCCGTTAACTTTTCTTGAGGTGCACCACATTCGTTAAATTTAGTTGGTTTTACTTGGTGGAACTACATTATTTGAGGTGGCGCCAGTGTCTTATGTTAGAAATACAGTTTGCGTAATAGAAAATGTGTTTGATACGGATATTTCAACTACTTGGTGTTTGTCCATTAACTATTGGTGCACTTGTGCGTTAGATTTGCTACACCAGTCCATGCCACCACTTCTGCATTCTGGGTGCAAGTGAGTTGATCTTTTTGTGATTTGATTGTTGAAGTTGGGAGACAACTTGAACTGATGGTGATCTTGACTTTGAACTGATTGTAGCATCTGAGGGACAAGTTAGAACTTGGATTGGTGTTTTAAGTAAGTTGTCACGTTGCAACTTGATCGAAATTGTTATGCATCTTTTAGCGAGTCCACCCCCCCCCCCCCCCCCCTCCCCTCCCCCCCCCCCCCCCCTCCCCTCTCCCCTAACAAGTACAGCTTCTTGAACTCCTAGGTTGGGTTTGGTTGCAATTATGTTGCATGAGATTGAACTATTTTAAGCTAGTTTAATACTTTTGAAGTATTTTGTTTTTTTTATCAGTAGAGGACAATTTCATGGAATATATATATATATATATATATATATATATATATATATATATATATATATCGGTCTCCTCGTGAGTTATGGCGACGGTTATAGCTCAAAAAACCTTGAACTAACAAGTCCACCCCGCTCCCCCCACCCCTCCACCCCTAACAAGTACTAGCTCCTTGAACTCCTAGGCTGGGTTTGGTTGCAATTATGTTGCATTAGATTGAACTATTTTAAGCTAGTTTAATACTTTAAATAATGGTACTATCACATAATTTTGAGTCACATAATGCTCACACACACATGCATATTGTGGGCCTTGCGTGATATGCAAGGCTCACAAATATGCATGTGCGTGTATGTGAGCTTTATGTGACCTAAATTATGTAATAGTAGCATTGTTGTGTGTATATATATGTCGGTCGAATCCGGTTAGCATGAAGTTTATTTTTGGGTAAGTTGGTCAATTGGCCAATAGACTGTTGACACACAGAGCTTCGCCTGCGTGTCAGTATTTTATTGGTCAACTTATCCAAAAATAAACGTCATGCTAATTACTTCCATATCGGTTCCCTTCTCCGGTGAGTTATGGTGACAGTTCGAACCGTCGATATAGCTCAAAAAATTGTCGCTATAGACAGTTAGTTTTTGGTTCGCTGTTTAAGGTTTAATAGAGTAGGGGACCGGATATATATATATATATATGGGTTTTAAGGTCATTTATGGGGGAATATATAATTTTAAGGAGGAAGGTGAGATTAAATAGTATTTTAACTTATTAAATGACCTTAAGAGTGAAAAATTATAATTATAATAATAATAATGATGTAGTCATTTTCGTGGTATATCAAATATTAAAACATTAGGTATTAAATTAGTTTAAGCAGGATGATTTTTCTTTTAGAGTCGCTACGATAGATGTCATAAAAATTATATTATTTTTTATTAATATTTTTTACGTAACTTAACTTCATATTTTATCAATTGTGTTAAAATTTATTATTATATTTTAATGGCCAGAAACTTTGTTCTAGTGACATTCTTCAATGGGTTGATAATGTTTTAAGTTGTAATATCCAATATTCTAGAACCTTCAACTAAATAAAATATATCGTCCTTTAATCTATTTCTTTCTCTCTTATATTTATAAAAAATAAAGAAGAAGAAAAAAAACCTATCGTATTTATTTGTAAAGATGATCAAATATGGTTATTGTGAGAAAAGTTTTAATGATTAAAAGTAATTAATCATTCAAAATTTTTACAATGTTGTTCAAACAAAGTAAAAATTAAATGATTTATATGTCGAAATCGTATGATAAAATTAAATTACGACAAACGTGTAACTCTAAATAATAAATTAAAGTAAAAGTAGTGTTATACCCTCTATAATTCGCTCGTAAAGTCATCAGTTTTATATTTTATGAATACAATATTATATTATTCTAAAATATTTAAAATTATATATTTATTTATACATAAAATAAATAAAATACAACTTACAAAATGTAATTAGTCACTATTTTCCTCCTAAAAAAATACTCATATCATATAGTTGGCTCAGGATCAGGTTAGCATGAAATTATTTTTTTGGTAAGTTGGTCAATTGACCAATAGAATACTAACACACATACAACCTCACCTGCATATCAGTATTTTATTGATCAATTGACTAACTTACCTCCAAATAAATTCCATACTAGCCACTTCCGTTGGCCCAATTGATAATAATTTACCAAAAAAAATAAAAATTGATAAAAGAATGTATTGTCATGTTTCTGATCATCTGTTAACTAAAAGAGACCACGTAACAGATAATATATCTCTCTCATCAGACTCTCTCTCCACGAGAGAGAAAGAGAGAGAGAGAAAATGGCGTCTCTTCTCTCTTCTTTTGTTCCTCCCTCTTTAGACTCCATAGGCCACCCAAAGCACCGTAAGTTTCTCTCTCTATAGCTATATGACTATATATATATATATATATAGAGTTATTTTGGTCTATCATTTTGTTGGTCATTTGAATTGGTTGAAGTTACTAATTGATAAGTTGTACTACTCTCTATAACACAATAAAGCTATGCAAAACCTTAATTTTCGCCAATTGTGTAAGATATAGTTGAGATTGACATTTTTGTGGTTTAGTAAATTAGTTGTTTCTACTGAGAATGCTGAAATTAGCTGAAATTTCCTGCTTTTATTCACTAGCATTTTTGCTAATCTATAATGCTGTCTTTGGGACGGTAGATTTTGTACCTGAATTGGAGAAAAATTAGTGTTCAATTATTGTGAATGTCAGATGTTTGATTGTTTAAACTGCCTAAATTAAAAAATAATTAAATGTTACATAATGAGTTTTGTGGCAGGGGCACATGTAGATATTGTATCATTCATATTTACATCCAAAAGTAATTAAAAACTAAATCTTGAAAGACTATTTTAAAAAAGTAATTTTAAATGTGCGGGTTCACTATCTTAAATTTGTGCAAAAATCATGATTTTCAAGATGACACTCCATTTGAGGCGGGGTTTTACATGATATGGCTTCAATTTTAAACTCTGAAAATGTAATGATTGCGTTTTAGGGGCAACATAATGCTACTAGTGTGCCTTATATAATCATTCATTGTCATGGATTATATGCAACCATTATTATGGAATTTGGTCCAGTTTGGAATTGAATTTGATGAGAAACGATATAATCTCACCTAATTCATTTTCTAAGATGTGGTGGGAGTCTCTTTGATCTTGGAAGTTAAATAGATAGATTAGTTCCCACGTCCGAGCCTACGGTGATTCGCTACTCAACTCTCATACTTTGCCTAATTTTTCTCACGTTTACTCATGTTTTACTATTGTGTCGAGAGTTCACATTGGGATGAATGGAAAGAAAAGTAATGCCATTATTAGTGTTATCAAGTTCGTTGTTCTAATGCCACTGGTTGCCATGTTAGATTCCAACTTGTTCTGATGTCAGATTTGGGGCTTGAAATATACTGTAAAAAATGCAGCTGAATAATTTTATTATTGGGATGCCAATGTAATCTCAAAAAATATTTACAATTGTTTACTTTTATTGTCCTTTATAATTTTTGGAGACTGTATATTGTTCTTAATTTTAATTTTGTTGTATAAATAACAGCCCAATCAAAATTGGTTGGTTTTCGTGTAAGATCCAGCTTGGAAGATGAGATTTGCTCTACAGGAGTTTCAGACCACCCAGCAGAAGACAATAAAATGAAGGTTTGTGTCTTGTTAATGTCTGGTTAGTTATGCCTGCTACTGTTGTTGTCCACATTTTCTTTTACTTCTATGTTTATGTAAGAAGGAACATCACTTATCAGAAAGGAAAAATATATGGTTTCTTGGTTATGGGGATAGGAAAGGTGGTATTCACTGTCACTTTCTTATGCATGTACTTATGGTGCATGCTGTTTGATTATCTGCAAGCTCTTATTGCATGATACTATGGTTTCTTAGAGATAACTAGGTTGTTCTGTGATTGGAGTACTAAATTGACTCTTGGGGTTGACCTGTGTGCGTAGGGTTGGCTGTATGTGTAGTCTACTTATAATGGCATGCTATTTTAAGTGAATATCGCTCATTCTCGTTGTGGTAAAGAATGGAGTATTATTTGGGGACTTGTTATTTCCATATGTAAATTTGATATTTCCATTAGGTTCTCTCTCACATGAATGTGGGAAGCCGACTCGCTATTCATGTGAGGAGGACAATGCGGAAATATTAGATTTCCATGTGGAAATATTAGATTTCCATGTGGAAATATCACTTCTTTATTATTTACTTGATTTGATCACCACTCTGCTTTGGATTTTACTTATTTGATTAGCAACAAATATTGACTAGATTTAAAAGGGTTGGGTATTTAGTCATCAAATACTGGAGGTGCAATATTTCCATAACTCTTTTAGCAATTCTCTTCTTTGTTAGAAACACTGCTTATTTTTATCTGAGCAGTTGCAAATAATGTTTGGAGTTTCTCAGTTTTCTATTTCTAATTTACAAAATTGTAAATCATCTCAACAGGGATCTCAAGTATTGATATCAAGAAGGTTGTGCTTAACCTGTTTAGGTTCAACTTTAGCTTTAATTAAAAGTTCTGGCATTTCTATGTCTGAACCTACAGCAGTTGCTTTGGAGGGAAACGAAAAGCCTGTGTGTCGTAATTGTGGGGGTATTGGTGCTATAATTTGTAAGTGCATGTTGTGATGTTTTATATTTACAAATTCACTTTGTTTTTGGTTACTTATGTTATGAAAACTGAATGGACAGAGGCTATATATATACATAAACTTATCTCAAGTGAACCAAACTGCAAGAATAAAATTTGTCAAGGCTAGTACTTTGTACTATGTCCTTAAGACAATTATGCTATCCTTATTGGTGCTTAGAATTAGCGGCACTTGTCTCCCAGGACAATGATAACATATACTATAGCAGCACTACAAATAGTGTACTCAACGAACCAAATATATGCTCTGTACTCTCTCAACTATATTATGTATAAACTGATGAAATGAAGAAGACTTGAATGATTGAATAATGCTTGATTACTCGAAAATGGAATGAATGAAGTGGCTGCCCCCTAGTCTATTTATAGGAGGGGTTAGTGACTAATCAAAAGGGACACAACCCCTGAAAAGGCACTGTTTAGCCAAAACGACGTAGTTTTAAGCCTTAGTAGAAAGGGCGTGTCTGTTCGGGTCAAAAACGACGTAGTTTTAAGCTTGCCAGAAAGGGCGCTTTCGTTCGGACGGACGCTCCCCAAAACGACGTAGTATTAGCGCTTTCGTTTTGCAGATAACGCTTCCCAAAACGACATAGTTTGATAATAAATGCTGTTTTCCAAAACGATACAGTTTTGATAATAAATAACATTTATCAAAACGACACAATTTTGATAATAGAACTAAAATAAAATAAACAAAATTTAAATAAATTTTGTCCAAAAAATTATATACTAGGACCCAAAGCCGCGAGCTAGGCTGGTCGATTGGCGGCACGCGCGTGTAAGTTCGTACTAAGCCTTGGCTAGGTCCTCTCCCTTCCACAAAAGTGAGGTGCTCCTTGGAGTCCAAACCCAAGAGCAACTTTATTGTATATAAAAACTCATTTAATATTTAGTTCTTAACCGATGTGGGACTTTGCTTCCCACAAGTATTTATTATCATTTTCAAGGGTGATCTTTGGGAGTTAATTTATCATTCATTACTCTATGGATTTGAGCTTCCAAATACTTAATTTTAATCTACTCATGGAGTAGAACACATTGATATTTGAATTCACTTCAAATAATTAATGAAACCCACTTTAATTTTTGGCTCAAATTCTAACAACTTCTTTCTATGTGACTACAGCTGGTTGTTAAAATGTGTAGTTGCTTCTCTGTAGTGTTTGTTCAACCCATTATTAGCACAATAGATATTTAAAAATATCCTTGCGTTTTGAAGATGCTAACTAGCAGTATTTATACAAATATATTCCTCAAGAATTCAGCATTGATACTGGCAATGTTAATTTTGTAGAATCCCAAGCATGTCCCCTCAAAGAGGGTAATTTCTACGTATGAGCAACAACGTACATGAGACAGTTTATTTAATTTATATATTAAATATAACTATCTGAAGGATTTGGTCCAGTAAACAGGTGACAATTGCAGAATTTCTCCCCCCCCCCCCCCCCGAGGTCCCTCCCCGTGATGTAGTACTCCTTTCGTTCTAGAGATAAATGTACATACATTTTTCCCTCCCAACTGGAAAGTCTGCATTCTATTTTGTACTTACCGAAATTTTGCTTTTTAAGGTGAGCCCGAGTGAGATAATGTTCTTAAAGATTACTGTAGAAGTAATACAGTGAGCATGAATTATTCTATGGCAAGTGAAGAAAACGCAAATAAGTATATCCATCTTATGTTTATTCTCTTCCATTTTTTTACAGAAATTCGTTTTTGGGCCTAATAGATAAATTTCTCATTCCTTCTAAAAGGAGAAAACATTTTGGTTCCATTTAACTTTTCTGTATTGTGTACTAGACGAAATTGCAAGCTTCACTGACACCTACAAACTGTAAAATTTAAGGAACACCACTAGTAAAAACCCTTAACTACACGTTTGCTTTGGGCTATTTCATAGTTCTAACGTTTGTGATTCGTTGCTAACAATAGGATGCAGTGTGAGCCTACTTTGTCAATGTATAATATGTTTTAGTTAACTTTTCCATCAAATCTGCTACCTCTCTCTAGTCCATGAGATGTTCATTTGCTTTTTATTTAGGTGATATGTGTGGAGGTACAGGAAAATGGAAAGCTCTCAACAGAAAACGGGCTAAAGATGTTTACGAGTTTACTGAATGTCCAAATTGTTACGGTATGCAAACTTTTGTCGCTGCTCCTAAATGCTGGTATCTTATTTCTGTATTCAAATATATGGATATCATAAGCTAGCAATGTTTTCAATATTTTATAGCTACTATTTGGAGTTAATTTTGAGCTTATAATCATGTACTTATTAAATCTACTATCTAGTCTTGATGAATGTGATCATTGTAGATCACCTTGTCTTGTTGAACTTTTATTTGACCTCTAGAGCAACTTACTCTGACCTTCTTAAAATCCTCATTTTCAATTTCAACCTTTTAAGAGATTAATTCGGTTTTGAATTTATTTAAACATGCCTTATGGAGGATTCAGCCTTAAATAAATGTACTTGTAGAAAAAAGTCTATGTTTATCTTGCTAATGTATGGACTCTTTTGTCATGTCAACTACTCCTCAAGTTGTTCTTTCTTTGCATGTTCTGGCAGTTCACTATTTCTTGTGCTTCCTCTTGTCATGAGTGTCTTGTTTCTTTATAAATTGATTAATTTACATTATTGATAATGATTATCCCTTTATTTACTGTGTTGTTTGAGTTCTATTTGTTTGCAGCTGTTAATAACATATGTCAGTATATTTTTTTGTCAGTTTTGTTTATCATAGCTTTTGATGCATTTGGACATTGTTTTATCAATTTATCATATATACTCCCTTCGGCCCAAATTGCGAGTTACTTTCCTGTTTGGGATGCCTGAAAATGAGAGTCCACTTTCAAAGTTAATCTATCAAATGTCATCACTTCATTTAATTAAGTTTTAATCTTGACCACTGATTTCGTTAATCAAATTTATCCAAAACTTTGACTTAAGTTTATTCTCATTTATGGATGGATAAGTATATAGGAGGTTCTTACAATTTTTTAGAACAAGGTAACTGTAATTTTGCTTCTGCTAGATTTCCATCAGAAGCATGTAGCTCAATCGTACTTGAAACATTACAGCACTTGCATGAGGTTGTCTGGGTTGAGACAGATAGAAACATTAGCTGGACAAAACAAAGAAACTATTTTGTGGACATGTGAAAAAACTCATTTGAAGTTATAGGCTTAATAAAAAAATATTAAATAAAACCCTTATTGTAAATGTTGTAGTAGTATTATCTATGGTGTTTAGTCTTGGTAAAGGAATTTTGTGTTAATTTTTTAAAAGATATTATAACCTTTTTTTAGGACACTTGGAAAACATATGCGACATGTAATGTGGAGGCTTTTCTAATTTGGACAGGCCTCAAACTGCCATATATTTTTTCTTCATCTGGCAGACTATCCTTGAAATTCTTTCAAGTGACTTGTTATGATTTATTGTGCAGGTCGGGGGAAACTTGTGTGTCCTGTTTGTTTAGGTACTGGTTTACCAAACAACAAAGGTCTTCTCAGGAGGCCAGATGCACGACAATTACTTGATAAGATGTATAATGGTCGGCTCTTGCCAAACTCGTAGGTATGGCGTTTTTCCATCTCATATTCTTGTTGGGGTTGCAAGAAGTTCATTCTTTTATTTTTATTTTTATTTTAAATATGGCTAACTATTGCACTAGTATAATCCTTTGTTTTAGGAGACCCAAATGGATTTTAGTGTGGTTGCAGGGTCAAGGATAGGGTGATGGTGAGGGTGAACTCTATAAGGAGTAAGGGTTTTGCTATATCAAATTTACTGTATTTGGTGCTATGGAATGAATTACAATAAGAGCCTCATTTTTGCTATGAACAAGTAATGTGAAGAAAAGCCTAGCGCTATTACCCATAGACAATCTAGTCCGAAAGGCCCAACTTTACTCAAAATGTAAGTCACTTTCCTCAAGTTTGATTACACATGCAAATTACTCTGCACAATTCTCTTTCAGAAGATTTGCCTGATATCATCTAGAACATTTCAGGTAATTTACTGTGTTGACCACTTTCATTGACTTTGAAAATATACAAATGTTCTATCATTGACTTTCATTACTTTTACACAAATGTTCTATCAGAAGATTCACCTGATATCTTCTAGGTGCTTTGAAGGACAAACAACATTTTAGATGATTGAATGGTAAATATAACTCTTTACTAATAAAGATCTGCTGCAGAAATTTACGCTTTTACTTTGGCGTGTAGGTTTATGTAACACGAATGGATGGTCTTGGACATGCGTTTTAATATAGTTTGGGAAATAAAATATGGGTGTGCAAGAAACGCAAGGACAAGGTGGTGGAATCTAGGAGGAGAGAACCTGAATACCTTTAGAGACAAAATGGTCAAAAGAAGGATCATAATAGATAGATGAAGTTAGTGTGATTTGGAATGAAATGTCAAGCTGTATTTGGAGAATAAGTAGGGACGTGGTGGGAGAAAATAAAGGGAATGAACCTCCAACTAAGGAACAATGGTGGTGGAGTGAGGAGGTCCAAAAGGCTTTTAGATGGGAAAAAAGAGTGCTATAAATGATTTACACAAATTTAAAAGTAGAGAATGTGCAAAGATATAAATGGGTCAACAAGGAAGCAAAGAAAGCAGTTAGAGAGACTATACCAAACGTTATGAGGACAAGGGCTGTAACACCCCCTTCCCGAAAAGGAAAGAGAGGTCACGTGCAAGGCCTAACAAACCTCAAAATAAATAAATAGAACACTAATGACTTCAAAATATTAATAATGATATCCATCAATAAAGTACTAAATACAATTCTCCAACCAGCGTCAAAATAATCAAAACCAAAAATCAAATCAACCTAGATGGTCAAAGGCAACTCTCTCATCACACTATCCCTGAATCACCCCTGCAAACACGCCGAAAGAAAAACACAGCATTATCCAATTGCCCAGTACGGATATAGATATATAAAGATGCACAACTGAAATACGAAATCAACCGAGTCAAAATACTGAACAAAACCTCAAGCTTAAATACCGATGAAAATATAATCTCCAAGGTCTGAATAAAATATATCTGAATCAACAGATTTAACGAAACAAACAGAAGAGTAAAGAATGAACTGAAGTAACTAACTCAACTAATTGAACTGAACAGAAACAAACAAAACTAATATAATGAAATATAGGCTGAATCAAATGGCTGGGTGTTATTTCATACCGATTAAGCTCAGAAATATACATTGCCACACAAGCAAGTCAAAACAATGCCACACAGGCAAGTTAAAATAATGTCACACAGGCAAATCACACATTGGATCGTGAATCCAAATGTATGCAAATCGGATAGGTGTATTTGACACAACATCACCAATCCGCAGAACAGAAAACTAGGGCCAACCCATACACCTCCTACAGCAAAACACCAAATGGCTCACTTCCTCCGGAGCACAAAACGGAGACGCCGTGGACTGATCACACTACCACGGAAGTGTCATGCCTCGGTGCCGAGAGGACATCCATGTGGTACCCCCACAGGTGGTTATAGTTCAGGTATACCCTACAGTATATTCTAACAAAGATATCATGTCACAACACATGTGACATAATACCAACCCAAAGGGTTCTAAGTGTACATGTAACACCAAAACAAATATAAATGTGAAACTCCAAGATACATTAACATGTACATTTCTAAAAGATTAAAATAAATACTAAATATGTTAACTTAATTCAAAGAGTACAAATACGAATTCTATGTAGCAACGTAAATATGAAACTATCATAATAATTTTGACATGGAGTAATCATGAGAGGCAATATCAAATTTCGAAACGAATAGCAAAACGAACAAATTAAAATCAAAAGAGTCTCGCTGAAAGAGTACGAAATCCGTACCTGGATTAAGCAATGTAATACCCGAAATTATATTCCAAATGTAACTCCTTAAATCCTCTCCTTTCAAACTAAATACTAATAATAATAATAATAAAAAAAAATAATATGAGCCAAAAAAGAAGAAGAAGAAATTAGTAATTAGCAATTTAAACGATATTCAGAATTCCTCTAATTACATGATACAAACTAAAAAGATGCCCGACATTGGTGGCATACATAGTGCAATTGATATTCAGAATTCCTCAACTACAAAAGATTAAGCTCATGATTAATACAATACAATGAAGTTGGGGAGTGAGTAATTCAACATTAATTAAGAATAGGATTTGGAGTATCAAATAATCACTTTGAATATATGGTAAAATATCAACTATTCTTCTGATTAGACAATTGATGGATAATAGAGGAAGGAAGGATCTCTATATGCTGCTCATTGATCTATAATTGATGGATAATAGAGGAAGGAAGGATCTCTATATGCTGCTCATTGATCTATCAAAGGCATATGATAGGGTCTCGTGGAGGGTCCTTTGGTTGGTTCTTGAGAAGAAAAAAGTGTCTATCAAGTATGTGATGTAATCAAGGACATGTATGAGGGCTCAACGAGTTGTGTGAAAGACGTGTGATGGCTCATTAAGTGACTTCTCAATCATAATAAGATTACACCAAGGATTGTCGTTAAGCCCTTATCTTTTTGCCTTGGTTATGGATGACCTAACAAACGACTTTCTGAATAAGGTACCATGGTGTATGTTATTTGCTGATTATATTGTGTTAATTGATGAGATTAGGAAATGTGTTGATGCTAAGTTGGAGTTATGGACAAGTACATTAGAATTTAAGGTTCTTAGATTAAGTTGGAGTAAGACTGAAAATATGGAGTGCGAGTTTAGTAACATAAGAAGCATCTATGCAAGTATTGTGAATATATCAGGCTAGGAGATACCCAAGAAATATGTTCTTAAAATACTTGGTATCAAAATTGCATAATGGGGGAATGTTGATGACTATAAGCCACATGATTATACCTGGATGGATTGATGTGGCCTAGTGCATTGGGTGTGTTGTGCGATCGTAAAACTTCAGTCAAGTTGAAGTTTAAGTTTTATATGTCAAGCTTAAACCGACAATGCTAATGGGGTTAAATCTTGGTTAGCTAAGAAGTAACACGTGCATAAGATGGAGTAGTGTGATGAAAATATTTAGGTGGATTTGTGGTCATATAAGGATGGATATTTTGTGAAAGAAAGTTGGGTCAACACCAATTAAGGGAATATAGGGGAACATAGGTTGAGATGATTTTGTTATGTCCAATGGAGGCGTCTTGATGTTGTGGTGCGAAAATGAGTCTTCTATTAGGTGGATGACGTAAAGAAGGGAAGGGTAGATAGATGGGGAAAGTAGTGCGATGCTACCTGAAGGTGCGGAAGATAATTGGACTTGGTTTGTGATAGGAGAGAATGTAATCCGTATATTAGAGACTGATTAGGGTGTTGCATGTTTTTGCTTCTTCTTTTTTATGTCTCTCTCTTTTCCCTTTTCCTTTATTTTATTTTTCTTATTTTTTATTTGTCTGTTTTTATTTTTCTTCTTACTGCCTTTATGCTTTCATATAGGATTCGTTTTCAACCTATCCCAACTACTTTGGGATAAAAGGCGTTGAGGGACTCATAAACATGCTTTGATGACTGAGCTTGTTGGATATATTTGTCTTGTTCTTTGAGTTTTCCTATTGAACTTTTGTAATTCTTTGTGGAACATGCAGTTAGGGACTACTAGTACTACTTAATTGTGAGAATTGAGATTATACTAAAATAGGATGGACAGAGAAGCAGGACTGTTATTCACAAGCAGAGCACATACAAAGAAGCCCATGGGGGCTGGGGCCTCGGCTTTTGATGGAGAGTAGCTGAATTTTGGCTCTTCTTTTTGCACAATGTTCCCATTTTGGTGGTTAATATGCGCTAATAAGCCATTATGTTAGACGTTTATTGAAATCTGTATGTAAATTTGATGTAATACAAATGCTTATTTGAACATGGACCAGATAATTTCGACATGCAACATCTTGTTAGACAGCCTGCCTTCGCAAGAACCAGTGCGTGGATGACGCATTATCCTTATTTTATGCGATGGAATTTAATGCTTTAATTCCTAATATTGTTACTTCTAATGTCCTCAGTGATGGATTGTGCAAAGATGGAGGGCTTTATATGGCGAGAAATCTTTTTGATAGCCTTCCTTCAAAAGGCTTACGACCAGATGTTAAGGCATACACAAAGATGGAGAGCTTGATATGGCAAGAAAATCTTTTTGATAGCCTTGTTTTATACGAGGACTTTTTCAAGAAGGACTACGTACCGGAGGAAGCAAATAAGTTGCTTGTGAAAATGAAAGCTAACGATTGCTTGCCAGATGATGTCACTTACGACACTTTCTCGGTGGATGTTTTCAAAATATGAAGTATAATGAAACAAGTGTACTCATCTATATAACAAAACACAACTGAATTTGAATTTTTCCGCTCAACTCAAAAATCATCTGGGCCGTTCAATGTTTGGAATAAATCTCATCGTCCAAAGCTAAATAGTGCCGGAGGCACGGACGGGTATAGTTAGTATATTTATATTGCCACTTATAATTTGCTGTACACAAGGATGATCACGTTAGAGAATAACAACGTAGTGAAAAGAGATTGAAAGAAAAACAATAACACATAAAATACAACATTTACGTTGTTCGTCCAAAGATTGTGTTACTCCATATATACTTTTTAAGGATATATTTTTCTTCCATATTTATCCCTAAATATAATGGGTGTTTAATTTAGTAGCGAAATTGAGTTGAACTTGAGCACATTGTGTCATTTTATGTTTTGTGGAATATTATTTATTTTTTATCCATATTTATTTATTTATTTAACTTTCTGTAGTTTTTCTTGGGTTGCACATTGGACTCTTTCTGTGGTAGTATTAAAAAGAAAACTTGTTGCAAGAATAAATGACATGTCTCAGATGTGTGTATATATATATAGTTCAATTGCTTCTTGCCTTCAAAAATTCAATGATAGAGAAAATTTGTCAGTACTGGTTTTTATGTAATATGTGATACATATGTAGTAATTTACACCATCGAAAGTCAAAAGAAATACTATATAGTAGTATTTAAACTCATATAGCAGTATGGAAAGTCAAAAGAAATACTACTACCATATAGTAGTAGTATTCATATTTAAATCACTGATTTATTTGTTTGTATATTCATATATTCGTCTATATATGTAATAATAAAGTGTTAATTAAACTCAAATAGTTAACTTATATAATCTGATAATAATAACTTATATATAATTGAATATTACTTTTGTGTCTAGAATATGAATTTTAAAGAAGACAAACTTAATTATATGATAGTAAGTAGATTGATAGTAAAAATGTAGATAAAAAGATTTTGAAATTAGCTAACAGATGTAAATAGTTTCTTTTCCTAAATTTTAATTTTTTATTATTAAATTTTAAGATTGAAGGACCACTCTTAAAATATAATACCACTCTAATACCCCAGTCTCACATCGAAAGATAAAGAAAAAATTTGTCTGCATATAAGGAAATAAGTTACTACTAATAGTATCTTCAAGTCATGATATTTTGGTTGAACCTGTGGTGGGGATACGAAGGTTGTGGGAGTACCTTCAAGTCATAACTTTTTGGGTGAATCTTTATTTGGATGGATTTGATTTGATTCAGACTTTGAATTTGATCCGAAATTTATACCGATTCCTGTGCGAGAAAAAAATAGGGGCCCTCTCGCATATAAAAATTTTAATTTTTTTATCAGCACCAATATATAAAGCACAATTTATATCAAAATTCATCATTAATTAAAATAATAAATGTCAACGTCGAGTAACAAAATTATCAATTAGAAAGAAAATATGGCTAAAACTTCAATAAACTATCAATTAAAAAGAAAATGTAGCTAAAACTTAAATGGACAATAAATTTCATACGATTACTAGTATCATTCTTGCATTTTTTGCTGCAAAATCATCAATCAAACTTCCATAATCAATTTTCTACATATAAAAAAAAAAATTTGGAGGCCCTCTAAATTTGGTGGCCCTATGCGGTCGCCCCTTCTGCACCTTCAGGGCCCGCCCTGAAACTAGGTTCATGTGAAAGTAATCATATAAAAATATCTAACATAAAAATTGCATATATGTTTAGTTCATTTTTAAAGAGTTAAAATTTGATACATAATACATACACAAGTTTGTTAAAATTACAACACATTGTTAAAACAATGGTAATATCACTAATTTCATCTAGCAAATCTAGTTTGTGAATGTTTAAGTCAATTTTTTTTAAGGAAAAATGTGTAATAAATAAATCTTTTTATTAATTCTATCAATTTCTATATATTATTATATTTCATAATTATATTCTACACAAATTTATGGTAACTCATGTGGCATAAGAGTGATTATGGGGCGATCGGTTTTTTTTTTTTTTACTCTCAAAATCCAAAATCTAAAATCCAAAACTCAAAATCCTAAATCCTAACTCTTATTTTTTAAATATATCCAAATTATAAATATATAGCATGTCCAACAATATTTTTTATATATATTCAAATTACACTTAAATTACTGAATTCTGTAAAAATTAGAGTTAAAATAAATATTATAAATTTTTAAAAAAAAAAGAAAAAAAGAAAGAGGGACCCGTCGCTAGACTCGTCATTGGTCCCCTATAAATTTTTATTGGAAAGTTAACTTTTATTGTCAAAAATTTTTGGCTCTGTTTCGTCCAGATTAGTCAATGCCCTTTTGAAAATTCACCTTCGTTTCCTCACCATTTTTTATTCGGTAATTGTTTCCGAGAGAGAGGAGAGGGTGATCCATATTCATCAGATATGGGAAGGGGAAGCCATATTCATGGGGTTGCTTCGACTTTGAGCTCCAAAAAATTACGACCGACTACAGGCTCAATTTCTGCTTATTCAATCCATTTTTCTTAGCCCGTAATAAGTATTATGCTCCATTTCATACATCTACTGCTCCAAAATTCACAAACCCTAACCCCAATCCCAAGCGTAGAGGCAGAGATTCTCTGCAGCAATTACTGCAAGAGAAATGCAAATCCGGGTTCGATAATCTACATGATGCTCTCCTTTTATTCGATCGTATGCTTCAAATGTGACCTCTCCCTTCTGTAATCAATTTCAATCAACTATTAGCGGCTATCGCCAAAATGAAACACTACTCCGTTGTCTCTCTGTTCAGAGATATTTGTGCTTTAACAAATCCCGTGGTTCCGGTAGATGCAGTTACCATAACCACCGTTATAAAATGTTGTTGTCACTGTAATCGAGTCGATTACGGGTTTTCTCTGTTGGGTTTTGGGTGGGATCTACAAACGTGGTTTGGTGCCAAATGTCTTCACCTACACCACTCTGATAAGGGGGCTTCTTTCAGAAAATAAGTTTTTGGAGGCCGAGGAATTGTTCAAGAAGTTGATAAGGACAAAAGAAACTGAACCCAATGCTGTAATGTATGGAACCTTTATCCATGGGCATTGCAAAACAGGCAACACTTCCATGGCCATTAAGTTGCTCAGAATAATGGAAAATGGAGGGTGTGAACCAAATATTGTAGTTTATAGCACCATCGTTGATAGTTTGTATAAGGACAAACTATTAGATGATGCTTTGAATCTTCGCTCTGAAATGATCAGAAAAGGTTTAATGCCAAATGTTTACAGCTTTACTATACTGGTGGATGCGCTTTGCAAGGAAGGTAAGGTAAAAGAAGCAGAGCATGTGGTCGAACAAATGATTCAAAGTGGTGAGAATCCTAATGTAGTCACCTTCAATGCGCTCATGGATGGGTATTGTTTGCGAGGCGAAATGGATGGAGCATTGACAGTGTTGAATACCATGATGAATGAGGGGATAGTGCCCGAGAATCATAGTTATAGCATTTTGATAAAAGGATATTGCATGAATTTGAGAGTAGATAATGCTATGGATCTCTTTTGAAAGATGCCGAGTGAAGGTTTGAAACCCACAATTGTAACTTACAACACTATTTTGCATGGGCTAATTAAGATGGGTAGATATTTTGACGCGCGAGATTTTTTTAATGAGATGCAATCTCAGGGCCATAGACCAGATATTTTGACATGCAACATCTTGTTAGACGGCCTTTGCAAGAACCAGTGCATGGATGAAACATTGCCCTTGTTTCATGCGATTGAATCTAATGGTTTAATTCCTGATATTGTTACTTATAGTGTACTCATTGATGGATTGTGCAAAAATAGGCAGCTTGATAGGGCAAGAAACCTTTTTGATAGCCTTCCTTCAAAAGGCTTGCGACCAAATATTAAGACATACACAATGATGATCCGAGGACTTTGTGAAGATGGACTATTGGAGGAAGCAAATGAGCTACTTGTGGAAATGGAAGCTAATGATTGCTTGCCAAATGATGTCGCTTACAACATCATTATCCGGGGATGTTTTTGAAATAAGATGTATAATGAAGCAAGTTTACTCATAGAAAAAATGGTTGATAAGGGCTTACCAGCTGATGCATCGACCACCTCCATGGTACTGGACCTACTCTCAAGTAAAGAACAGGATCCGACTCTACTTGCTATGCGTCAGAAGTTCTTGCCTATAGGTAGATGATTTACATCATTAGATCTTTCAATAACAGTGCAAGCTCCAGGCCATATGTCAGATTTAAATGGTTTCCATTCTCTTCTTTGTAAGTAAAGCTTTTAGCCTGCACAGTCAAATATGAGATTCTAGCCTTGATATTTGGAAAGTTATTTAATGTGTTGTCGTAGTGTTGTGTGTTGAACTTCCTTTTCTTTCTGCTCAAAGGAACATACCTGGATGTTGCAAGAAGCTCTCGTTGTCCTGCGTCTACCTTTTCATGTTTCTCTTACTCTTTTTGGATTATGTTTACTATTTCGGGAGCTGTTGTGCGTTGTCTTATTTTTGGATTTTCTGCAATATTTCAGTTTCTTTGTGCTTTTCTTTTTGGCAGTACACGTAATTTCAGATTCTTTGCAATTAAAAGTCAAAGAATATTTATATTCACTTATAATTTACTGAACACAAGGATGATCATGTGAGAGAGTAACAACGCAGTGAAAATAATAGCAAAAATAAATCACAAAAATACAACATTTACGTAATTCGTCCAAATATTGTGTTACTCCGTAATTAACGTTAAATCAATCTCACTATCTCATAATATCGTACATAATATTGTGCATGCCTCATCACCTTTTGGGTAACTTTATAATCACCTTTGAATCAAATTCGGATTAAAATTCACCAATAATAGAGCATACAAGTTTAATGAAGTTGGACTCGTAAAAGAGGAAAAAAAGAAAGGGCCAACTTAAATAACAGATCATACAATTTAATAAACAAAGAATCATAAAAGAGGAAATAAGAAAGGGCCGACTTCCAATTTGATTTTAAATAATAGTAGTAACAGTTCTGTTCTGATTAGGTAGGTAGGGTTGATTTCTCAGCATTCAGAAATAAAATTTATGGGTGGTTCTTGTTATTTGCGTAAAACTTAAGAGGATAATTGTAAACCCATTATTAGTGATATAGTGGATATTCGGGTTTTCTACGTAAAATATTGTGTTTTGCTTGTGGAAGGTAATTTATTATTTTTGTTCTCATTATTGGGTTTGTTGATTTCTTATTTAATTGCACAAAGACGGAAAAATAATTCATGGGATTAAGATTATTTTAGGTGTACTTTTCCCAACATGCCAATAAATTGTTATTCATTTATTGGCTAATTTGTGTATTGTATATATATATAATTGTTGAAAGCAAGTAGAAAGAGAGAAACTGATACCATGTTGAAAGCAAGTAGAAAGAGAGAAACTGATCTAGAAAGGTTTCCTCCTTTGAATATCTACATTGCTGTGTATTTCTATATGGCTTACATTGAGCCTATTTATACAAAGAGAAACACTGTACATGGCAGCCATGTACAGTGACATATCTGCTAACATTTACTCTCCTAAATGTAGAGACTAACATTACATTACAGCTGTAGTACAGCTGTAGAGAAGCACAGCTGCTACTACCATTCAGTATGCTTGTCTTCATATTCTAACACTCCCCCTCAAGTTGGTGTATAGATGTCACACATACCCAACTTGAAATAGAGAAACAGAATGGGTGATACAACATAGCAAATCAAAACAACAGCATAGTAAAGAAGTGCAACAGCAACAGCCGGCAGCAAACAAGCAAACGACAGCAGCAACAAGCACAACATGGCGTCGACAGCAGGGTTGCGCAGCAGAAATAACAAACAAAGCATGAGCAGCACCACCAGGAAAGAGACAAAGAGCAGCAAGATGCCAAGAAGCAGCACGCCCAGTCGACAACCAAGGCAAACCAGCAGAAAAGCTGCCCACAAAGTAAACCAAGAGCCCTACACTAAGAAAATGAACCCCACTAGCTGCAAAGTGCTGGACTGCATAGCACATCCAGGAAATGAATCCCACTTGCTGCAAATGGAGGTGAATGTGAGCATGCAAACAAAACCAGCCTTGAAACTTGCACAAATGGAGCAATAAAGTGGGCGGTGGGTGGCAGTTGTAGCTCGTGAGTAAAACAGCCCATGTGGCGTGGACTAAGCAACAAAGTAGCTGACATTTGTTGGAAAACAGCAAATGAGTTGCTAACTAAAGTCCAACAATCAGCCAGAAGGAAGTGGAGAGATGGAAAACAAGGAAGTAGCTAATACTCCTCAAATGCAACTTTAACTAAAGTTCATTAAAGTGCATTTGAAAGAGAGCAAAGTAGCTAACAAAGAGTCCCGTGTTCGAAGAAACATCAACAATGAGTTGTTGGAAAAAACATCAACAAAGAGTCAACAAAGAGGTGTTGAAAAAACATCAACCAAGATTCCATGTTGGAAGAAACCTCAACAAGGAGATAACTTGAGAGCATAAAACTCCCCCTCAAAGGATATACCTTGAGAGCATAAAACTCCCCCTCAAATGCAACTTTAGCTAAAGTTCATTAAAGTGCATTTGGAAGAGCTAATACTCCCCCTCAAAGAAGCGTCGTCAAAACATAACGGGAAATCCCATGTTGGAAGAGACATCAACAAGGGATATAATGTTGGAAGAATCCATGTTGGAAGAAACATCAACAATGGATAAGATCTCTAAACAATCATCTACCCCTCACGTGCAACCTGATGTATCGAGGGTTGTACGTGAATCGGATGAATAAGAAGATCCACACCATAAAAGCAAGCCCGGAAAAGATTCTAGTAAACCACGAGCAACTTTTGGCCCAAATGATAAGTGGTACTAGTTAAGGAATGGACTGCAAGTTGGTAGGAATGAAGGCTTAGAGTATATATTATGCAGGTGACAAGAGAATTAGGAAATTAACAGCCCAAGGCGACAGAAGCAAAGCCATCAGCACAACAACAGTGCGAAGGCGCTAGAAACAAGCACAATGGAGCTGGGAATGAAGGCACGAGGCCACCGCAATAACAACCAACAATAGCAGCACAGTGCAGCGCATCAACTATTGCAATATGGGCACCAAGAAAGCACAAGGATTGCCCATAAATAGCAGAATATAAGAGAGATTCAGCAGCCCAAAACCAAGCCAAAAGCACAGCAACAGTGCAACCCAGCTAGAACCTCAACATGACAGCAACATAGGCTGCAGCAGGGCAGCAGCAAGGGAAGTCCTCAGTAGCAGCCAGCAAGAGCCAGCAAATAAACTCAATAGCAGCCCCCAAACCTGCAGAACCAAGGCAGGAATGGCCATTGCAGGAGCCCAAACAAGCAACATGGCCAACGGCTGAAGTTAAAATTAATGCTTCAAGCACAATTTTTTCCATCAGTATTGGCACAGCTAACAGCAGCAGTGGTCCACTTGGGAATCAAAACAGTCCGACCAAGTAATAGGAACAACACGAATTATCCAAGGAAATAACAACTAGGATAATTAACGGCCTCATAAAACACATTAAGGTAGCAGCAACTCAGCAAGAAGCAACACACAACTACACAAGTGTCCCATTTTTCATGGCTCAATGACTACAAAAAGCTGCAGAGATCGGCCATGGGAGAAAAGTCTTCACAAGCAGCAGCACAATACAAAGTATCAGCAGACAAAGCCAGCAGCCCAATCAATACCAAAAACAAGCAGCAACAAAACGCCCAATACCAAAATAGGCCAAATACTGAACAACTGATAGTAACAACAAACTTGAAGAAATAGTGTACAACAAGCAAGTTCACGCAAGAAAGAAGCCATATCAAGCAAGAAGGCTGTTTTGAAGTGAACAAATAGAGCAGCACAGAAGCTTGAAGAACTTGACAGTGGAAAAATAGGCCAAACAAACGAATCTGTAAGCTCGATACAAGCAAACCTGAATTTCACGCTAGACGAGTACTGTAGATAGCAAGAGGAGAGAAAACCGACCAGCCTGGAAGAGAACCGCAGCCAAAAAGTCGCTGGAAAACTCCCTCACGCGCCGGTCACAGAGGGCGCGTGGCGTCGAAGCTGCGACAAGTTGACGACGCATGGAGGCGTGTGTGCCAGTGGGAATCGAATTTTCTTTTCTGGTGGTGGTCGCCTGGTTATGTAAGACTCGAATATAGCCTTAATTCCTCAAATTAAACTGTGTTTGTAAGGTTGCTAATCGAATTTATGACTGGCAGCGGAACAGAAGAGAAAAAAAATAGGTCTGGTATTGGACCAAGCTCTGATAATGGAGCATAGCTCTGATACCATGTTGAAAGCAAGTAGAAAGAGAGAAATTGATACCATGTTGGAAGCAAGTAGAAAGAGAGAAACTGATCTTGAAAGATTTCCTCCTTTGAATATCTACATTGCTGTGTATTTCTATATGGCTTACATTGAGCCTATTTATACAAAGAGAAACAATGTACATGGCAGCCATGTACAGTGATATATCTGCTAACATTTACTCTCCTAAATTTAGAGACTAACATTACATTACAGCTGTAGTACAGCTGTAGAGAAGCACAGCTACTACTACCATTCAGTATGCTTGTCTTCATATTCTAACAATAATTTTTCTGACTCTTGTCATATTGAATATGATCAACCCAAATCAAGCTCTCAACCTAATCCCACACCAACTTTGTCTACTATGTGGAGTAATCATCCTGCTTCAAGCTCACAGCTTACGAGGAAGAACATAAAGAAGGGAGCCATAAAGAGCAAGATATCCAAATCACCAAAAAAGGGATGAAGGCGTGGGCAGTGTTTTATAGTTGGTAGAATTAACAGTAGGTACAGTCATGTACTGAAACTGTTTCAGTCAAATATGTAACATGAACAAATTTATATATATTCAGGTCCATTTTGGAATTATTTTTGCAATATTGCTTTACTGCACCTTGTTTAATCATCTTGACCCAAGCAGCAATAACACATTATACCATGAAAATTATAAGATGAACAATGAATTTCATTCCATGAAGACAGTTTATACATTCCATGAAACATTACCATTAAACATTAAACATTACCTACCATTACACATTACAAACGACATTCATTTGTTACTACTAAAATACATCATGACTGACATGAAATACAACACAAGTCCAACAACAATTATCATCTTCATATTACTTTCAACAACTATCATCCTACTTGGTATGTTATTCAGCTCACACGAACACTTGCATTTTGTTCCACTCACCAATGTCCCCATTTTGTCATTGTCTTCATTGGGGCCACTGACTATTCCACTTAAGGTTGTTGTAGAAGGCAAGCACCATGCCCAAACTCACACTCATCGGCTGTAAATGGTAACCGGAAAATTCGTATTCGTCCGCATCCGTATTCGAAAAAAAACGAATATTATTCGTATTCGAAAAAAAACGGATATATCCGTATTCGGTTTAAAGGTATCAGCAAATAAACGGATACGAATACGGATATAGGCGTATTCGTATTCGTTTAACATCCGTCCGTAAATGTATCCGGCGGATAGCGAATATCCAGATTTGAATCCGTATCCGAAATTCGTATGCAAATAGCTTATATATTATATAATAAGCAAAATATTTTTTTTTACTTTCAAAACTTACTTGCAATATTGGGAGACGGGAACAATGAACAATATAATTTTATTGTTAAAATGTGTTAAGTTCGAATTAATTTAGAATTAATCTAGAAGGGAGTTGAATAATTAATTCACGTTTATGAATTTTCGGGTGGAGAGAGTATTTACCACTTTCATTTGCCCAATTATTTAAAAATTAGAAGTCCAAATATTTAAAGCAAGTACAAAGTAAATTTTGGATGAAGTTGTATTAACTAGTTGTCAGTTGTCACATATACATTATAACTCGCACTCTCCATAAATATAATAAAATAAAATAAACTTTTTATAACTATGTAAATTGTAATCTATGTATTGCGGATAACTTATAAATAAAAGTTCCCATAAACATATTATTAAAATTTTAATCAAGTATTTTAGAAAGTATAATTAAATATTTAATGTAAACTTTTAAATCTAATTATCAATTATAAATATTCATACACACTACAATATTGGACATCTAAACATTAATAAGTAGTATTGAAATTTAGGATATCAAAAATTATGAAAACTTTTTTGAATTGTAATTAAGAACATTGATTATTGTATTTAAATATTTATTAAAAATAAATAAATTAACATTTATTCATTAATAAACTATATTTTAAAACTCATTATTTTTTTATTCTAGTTATAGTTAGGACTATAAATGGTAACCGAAAAATCCGTATTCGTCCGCATCCGTATTCGAAAAAAAGCGGATATTATTCGTATTCGAAAAAAAGCGGATATTATCCGTATTCGGTTTAAAGGTATCCGCCAATAAACGGATACGGATACTACTGTATCCGAATCCGTATATATCCGTTGACACCCCTACTCATCGCATACAAAATATAACCTCCCCTTCGATGGTTTGTTCGAGTCAACAATTCTTATACTTGCCTTTTTTCCACATTTACATTGCCTAGGTATGTAGCGCAAGTCACCATTCATCCTTCCTACGTCATTGCTTGACGAAGACATGACTCCTAATTCACATAATCAACACGAAGAATAATATCAAAGAGTAGACCATAAATGTATATATATGTTCAACTTCACTAAATTCTCATGATAAATAATATTAAATTAAAGACAATAAACATTATAGCAAATAGTCCTGTGTCCACGAGAAGGAGCTTAATTGTTAGAAAATATGCACATATATACTTTATTCTTATTTTTTTTATTTAGACTATTGGATCCCATTTTATCAAAATCAATAATTGATATTCAATGACAAGAATATCAATAAATCTCAATTGCTAACTATAATCTTTCATTTTATTATTTTGTAAAAAAATGTTATAAACCACATATATTTGTTTTCAACTCATAACCAATTCAAGCATTGATTATGTTTTTGTATGGTAGAATATATATTATTTCATTTAAATTTATAATTAAATCGTTTTGCCTACGAATCACTATAGTCCTGTTTAAATATCGTTACTCCTATAATCTAGTGCCTCTTTTGAACTCTTTTTAAGATATCAGTTCAAAAAATAAACAATCACTAAGAATAATATCAAAGAGTATATTCATAAGAAGGGGGTAACTATTAAAATTGGAAAAATAAATTAGAAATAGGGAAGAAATAAGTTGATGTGCATACCTTAGTTGTGAATTTGGTCTGCTAGTAGCCTTCAATTTCGTCTGCTAGTAGTTCACGTCTGCGATGGAGCTGAAATGGGGTAGAAAAAATTGAATCTGATTGTCTTTTAAAACCCAAGAAGAAGAAGAAGAAGAAGAAGGGGTATTTCGGACCTTTACCAGCCTTTTTTTGACCGTTACAGCCCCTTCTCACGCTCTTTTGGCTTGTGACATACACGCACAGCTAATCTGGATGGAAAAGGTGACTTATTCACTTCAACTCAAAAAGTCGAGAGTTTAAATGTAGCTTTACTGGCTACAGGTGGTTAAGTGGGAAAGATCCCAAACCACATGTGGTGATCTGAACTTAATCCTAATTTATTTGTAGGTCAAACAAAATTGCGGAACGTAACAACGCTCTTGTAAGAGAGCGAGAGAGAAACGTGTTTGATGTTTAGTAATTTATCCCTTGCAATGTTGGGTGTCATTAATAAAAATTAGTATTGTTTTTAAAATATTTTTATATTTTTTCCCATGTTCAGAACTATACTTTCAAATTTTGATGTTTAAAGAAAAATAAATAAATAAAAAGGACATCTAACTAATATTTTTTTAGATTTTAAATTTATTGTATAAATAAAATTAGTTCCAAAATAAATTAAAATTAATAGACTAGAAAATGAGATTTAAATTCATGTCAAATTTTGAAATTTTAATATCATAAATTAAATTTAAAAAGTCAATATATATCTCCAATTTTGAGGGGAAAAGAAAGATAAAAATATTGAGTTAAAGGCAAATGTAAAAATGTTGGACCATACTTGGCGAGAAAAAAAATAATAAAAAAATAAAAAATGTTGGACCATCTCAAGTTCAACGGTACCTTGTGTGATGTGTCATTATAGGCTCAAGTAGTCATCCCAGTTGCCCGACCACTCAAGTGCACAAGACCTCAACATGTCCTCCAACGTTTGAATGGTCCGTTCGGATTGCCCATCAGTCTGCGGATGAAAAGAAGTACTGAAGTTGAGCCGAGTACCCCAAGCTCGTTGAAACCCTTTCCAGAATCTTGAAGTGAATCGTGGGTCCCGATCCGAAACAATAGACACCGGAGTACCATGAAGTCTAACAATCTCCTGCTGAAATATCTGTGCCAACCTATCCACCGAGTAGCCTTCGTGGATGGCCAAAAAGTGTGCCGATTTAGTCAACCGATCCACCACAACCCAAATGGCATCATTCTTCCTGAAAGTCTTCGGCAAACCAGTCACAAAATCCATCGTGATATCCTCCCATTTCCACACTGGAATGTCTAACTGTTGCAGCAACCCACTAGCTCGTTGATGTTCTATCTTCACTTGTTGACAAGTGAGGCACTTCCCAACATATTCAGCCACATCTCGCTTCATCCCATTCCACCAAAAATTTTCCTTTAAATCCCTGTACATCTTTGTAGAACCTGGATGAATAGAAAATGGCGAACTATGAGCCTCCGCCAAAATCGCCTCCCGAATGATTGGATCAGATGGTACACACAACCGCTCACCCAACCAAATCACTCCATGGTCATCAATACGAAAGTCGGGCTGCTTGCCCTCCTCCATATTCTGTGCCATACTCCACAATTCCCCATCTTCCTTTTGAGCTTCTTTAACCCGCGAGATAAGAGAGGGCTCCACTCTCATACCTGCCAAATGTCCATCTGAACCTTGGACATATAACTCCAACTCTAGTCGCTCCATATCCGAAATAAGATGAGGTTGTGTAATAAGAGCTGCTACACTTCCTAAACTTTTTCGGCTAAGAGCATCTGCAACCACATTTGCCTTCCCCAGGTGATACTGAATCCTCGCATCATAATCTTTTAGAAGCTCCAACCAACGCCTCTGCCTCATGTTAAGCTCCTTTTGAGTGAAAATGTATTTAAGACTTTTGTGATCGGTGAAGATATCACAAGTCTCTCCATACAAATAGTGCCTCCAAATCTTTAGAGCAAAGATCACCGCTGCCAACTCCAAATCATGTGTGGGGTAATTCACCTCATAAGGTTTAAGTTGCCTAGACGCGTAAGCAATCACCTTACCGTGTTGCATCAAAACACACCCCAAGCCCTTCTTAGAAGCATCACTATAAATCTGGAAACCTCCTGTCCCCGACGGTAATGTAAGTATAGGAGCTGTCACAAGTCGTTTCTTCAACTCCTCGAAACTCTTCTCGCGCTCCTCATTCCACTGAAACTTTGTGCCCTTTTTCATCAACTGAGTTAATGGCAAAGCAAGCAAAGAGAATCCTTCCACAAATCTCCTATAATACCCTGCTAAACCCAAGAAACTTCTAATCTCTGTCACAGTAGTAGGTCTCGGCCATTTAGTGATAGCCTCAACCTTTCCAGGATCTACCTTAATGCCTTCAGCAGAAACAACGTGGCCCAAAAATGCAATCTGCTCCAACCAAAACTCACATTTAGAGAATTTAGCATACAATTTCTCTTTCTGCAAAATTCCCAACACTATTCGAAGATGTTCTTCATGCTCCTCCCTAGACTTGGAGTAAACCAAAATGTCATCAATAAAGACAATAACATATTGGTCCAAGTACTCCTTGAACACCCGGTTCATCAAATCCATAAACACTGCCGGAGCGTTAGTCAACCCAAATGGCATCACCCGAAACTCGTAATGCCCATAGCGAGTACGAAAAGCTGTCTTAGAGACATCCTCATCTCTCACCCTCAACTGATGGTAACCCGACCTCAAGTCTATCTTTGAAAAATACTTCGCCCCCTGAAGTTGGTCAAACAAGTCTTCAATCCTCGGCAGTGGATACCGATTCCTGATAGTAATCTTGTTCAACTCCTTGTAGTCTATGCACAACCTCATAGACCCATCTTTCTTTTTCACAAATAAAACCAGAGCACCCCATGGCGAAACACTCGGCCGAATCACACCACGATCTAACAGCTCTTGCAACTGCTCCTTCAACTCCTGCAACTCTAATGGTGCCATCCGATACGGCGCTTTAGAAATAGGTCCCGCCCCAGGAACGAGCTCAATAGTAAACTCAACTTCCCGTTGCGGTGGTAACCCTGACAACTCCTCAGGAAACACATCGGGAAAGTCACGAACCACTGAAATATCCTCAATACGAGACTCGCCCTTAGAGGTATCCTTCACAAATGCCAAATACCCCTCACAACCCTTTGCCACTAACTTCCTAGCCTTCAAGGCTGAAATCAATTTCACCACTCTACTCGGCTGTGAACCTTGAAATACGAATTCTGGAGACTTTACATCTCCAAATATAACCTTCCTCGCCTGGCAGTCGATAGTGGCTTGGTGCTTATCCAACCAGTCCATCCCGAGAATAACATCAAAATCGTGCATACACATTGGAAGAAGATTAGCCCTACGAATCTTGTCCCCAAAACTGATCGGACACCCTCGATATAATTCAGAAATAATAACAGAAGTCCCCATCGGGGTAGCAATAGACATAGCAAAATCTAAAGACAGAGATGGCACACCTAGGTGCCGAACAAAAGACTGAGCCACAACAGAATGAGTAGAACCAGTATCAAATAAAATAGAAGCCTCACGACTACCAACTAAAAAAGTGCCAGAAACAGTACCTGGCGCACCTGCCGCCTGATTATGTGTCAAGGCAAACACTCGACCACCTTGACGCTGACCAACATTGCCACCATGATCACCGCCTCCACCATTACCACGTGGCCCGGCACAATCCTTAGCCATGTGACCCATCTGTCCACACAAGAAACATGCACCGGTAACTCTATGACACTGTCTCCCCGGATGATTAGCCCCACACATAGCACAAGGAACTATCGGAATAAGATTTGGGTTACCCCCACCAGCTGGTCCGGGATAACGACCCTGATTTTGCCCCTGCTGACGATTCTGCCCTTGTTGAGGATTCTGTCCATACCAAGGTAGCTGAAGCTGACGATTCTGCCCTTGCTGCGGATTCTGTCCATACCAAGGTAGCTGAAGCTGACGATTCTGTCCTTGCTGAGGCATCTGCTGATTACCTCTGTTCTGATTTTGACCACGCCACTGCCCTTGCTGGACACCACGGTTTCTATTCCACTGACCACCTTGATTTCTCCCATGCTGACCCGAAGCTTGACCCTGCTGGTCATCTCTATCCCTCTTCCGATTCCCTTCCGGTTTAGAAGACCGAAAGTCCTGTCGCTCCATCTCAATGTTCTTGGCCGCATTAGCCACAACCGATACATCCGCAAGCTTGGTGTTAATGAGATGTTGCCGATACCTATAATGAATCCGCCACTTGAACTTCTCCGCCTGTTCCGCTGCGGTCCCTGCAGAGGTTCCCGCAAAACCTGCCAACCTGGTGAACCTCGTCATAAAATCTGTGATGGACTCATCATCTTTCTGCCGAATAGACAGATACTCTCTAGCATAGGCCTCTTTATCAGCAGCTGGAAAGTACTGCTGATAAAAGACCTCACAAAACTCTGCCCATCGAAGTGTTTCCACGTACCCATCACCCTTGGTTGTTTTCAGCGCTTTCCACCACCTTTGTGCATCCCCCTCCAGCTTGTAAGCAGCAAGTAACACTTTCTGATTATCTGAGCAACCCAACACATCAAAAATCTTCTCTAGGTGTGCAATCCAATTCTCCGCATCAATTGGAGTTGGAGCCGAACTGAAAGACTGTGGCTTCTGCTTCTGAAACCTCTCCAACCATACGTACATTGGGACCACCTGTTGATCAAGACCATCTGCATTCCCTTCCTCTTCGTTTGCTTGTGGACCATTATTCCCCGAGTTTCCCTGCTCAGGAATTTCTGGCGGCGGCTGCTGCATTGCCTGTACCACTTGTGCCACCAACTGCGGTAAAGCCTGATTAACCGCCTGATTCACCAAGTTAGCCAATTGAGCATTAATCTGGTCATTAGGTTGCTCATCGGGCTGACCATCACCTCTTCCCCTATTGTTACCTCGCCTCCCAGCAACTCTAACGGATCTACGAGCCATTTAAGAAAAAGATCAACGAATATCAGCAAAATAGATTAGAGACAGATTTGAATATAGCTGAACAGAAAATCAAACTAAACAAAACCAAACCCAGAATTCTACCCATAACTCACAGGTCAAACCTAAATAGGTTTTCTACAAGAAAGAACCTAAGCTCTGATACCAACTCTGTAACACCCCCTTCCCGAAATAGAAAGGGAGGTTACTCAAAACACAACAAAATCGAACGAAAACTCTATGCCACGAAAGAATAATATTTCACCAATAAATATCAAAAGGTCAAACCAAAATAAATACCAACAGACTCAAACTCACAGAATAAATGCCAAACTGGCCCAAACCATAATCTAAAATAATTATTACAACTCCAAAGAAATTAATGTGTCCAGCCTAAACAGAATATTCCTAGACCATTGGATTGAAAGGAGCTCTCATCACACTTGCCCTTGATCCCCCTGATTACCTGCCGGAAGAAAAACACAGCATGAGCCAAACGCCCAGTACGGATATAGAATACAAGAATGATGAAACGAAATAACTAACTCAATAAATGAACTGAACTGAACTGAAACAACCAAAACTAACACAATAAAATAATAGGCTGAATCAAATGGCTGGGTGTTATTTCATACCGAGCTCAAAATAAAACAGAAATATACCTTGCCACACAGGCAAGGTCAAATAATGTCACACAGGCAAGTCACACACATTGGACCGCGAATCCAATGCATGCAAAATCGGAAGGCGTGTTTGGCACAAACATCACCAATCCGCAGAACAGAACAGAACAGAAAACTAGGGTCGACCCATACGCCTCCCACAACAAAACACCAAATGGCCAACTCCCACCGGAGCACAAAACGGAGACACCGTGGACTGATCACACCGCCACGGAAGGTGTCATGCCTCTCGTGCCAAGACGACATGCCTGTGGTACCCCCACAGGTGGTTATAGCTCAGGTATACCCTACGGTATATTCTAACAAAAATATTATATCACAACACATGCGACATAACATCAACACAAAGGGTTCTAACGTGTACATGTTAAATCGAACAAATCAACACGAGTCTCCAAAAATATTAACATGTACTTTCTACAAATATCGAAATAAATACTAAACATGATATACTAGATCAAGAGTACAAACACGAGTTCTAAGGATCAATATTAAAACGAAACAATCACATGAATTTGAGAACGAACGATCATACGAAACAATAAAAATTTCGAAACGAGAAACAAAACGAACAAATTAAATTTAATAAGAGAATCGCTGAAGGAGTACGGAATCCGTACCTGGATTAAGCAACGTAATACCCAAAAATTATATTCCAGAAATTAATCGCTAAACTCCTTCCGTTCGAACTAATTAAACAAAAATAAATTAAGTACAATTAGTTAATTATTATTATTATTATTAAACATGTTTTTTTTTTTTTTTTCTTTAAGTTACATGCCAGATACTTATTAAATTATAATATATATATATATATATAGTTGGTTTGCAGGCGGCAGACATGATCCACGTTTTTTTTTTTTTTTTTTTTTTTTGTAGGCAATGCTTTCCGTTTTTTTTTTTTCCAAATTGATAATCAATCTAGCTAAGTTTTCTATTGCTCTGATTAACATATTATATATACATACATACTTGATTCATTAACCAGCATGAATACCATTTTTTAAAGAAATATATATAGAGATAGATGGCATGATTACAATTCAAAAATTCCAGAGCAGTGCTCTCTGCTGACACAATTATCCTCACTACTTAATTAATTAAAAGAATGAATAACTACACATGCCAACTTACCTGTATCCGGATGTCAAAGTGCAATCCAATTTCTTTTCTTTTTCTCCTTTCTGTAACAGTAAGTGCTGCGTTTTTTTTTCCCAGTTATCAGATGTATGTGAGATAGATTAGGGTTTAAACATTTATTTATTAATGGATCTTATTAATTATCTTATCAACTCTTCTAATATTAATAGGATTTAAAATTATCCAAATATAAATAGGCCCAAATAATTCTAAAAGCCCAAATTAATATAATTCTTAACCTATTATAGTCCACATAAATTAAATACAATATTTGACCCGAACATAAGAAAAGCCCAATTAAAATATTTAAAATAAAATTTTAAAAAATGTCATTATTATTTTTTTTCTCTGGGTATTACAAGCGGCGGCTCTCTTCTCTCCTCTCCTCTCCTCCTCTGTTTTTATCAGACCTTCCCAATATACAGACCTCCTCTGTTATTTATTTCATTTCACAAATAAAAAAATATTGAAAAAATCAAACACGTTCTTTACTCTTTTTAAAAAGAGTATAAAAATAATTATTTTTGTATTGATGAGTATAAATTATCATCATATTTTAATATAGTGTGGTTAATGTTAACCTAACAACTTATTCACTTGAGATAGATATAGAACAAAAATACATATTTAATACTGATAAATTTTATAAATAAAGTTATTTTTGTGAAATGAAGTAATTATTATTTTTAAATAACAGAAATACTCATTTCGTTTCAAAAAAATTAAATCCTATTACTTAGTTATATTCATGTATATAATGCCATTATTAATGAACGAACACCTTATTATTTTAAAAAGTATACATATATAAAATGAAAAGTAGTTAGTGTTTGCAAAATTTATAAATGGGACTCTCTTTTTTTCTCTTGCAAAATAGATAGATTATTTAATAAAGTTTGTTAGACGACCTGCCTTCAAAAGTGTCAAAAAGATGCAAAAAATCTATGTAAATTATTAGTACTTCTTCCATTTTAAATTAGAGATTTATTTTTTTGATCATTTTAAAATTGCAAACGGATAAAAATTTATGAATATGTCACTATTTATATTATGTGTAGGCTATTTAATTATAAAATTATATTTTTTTAATTTCTTTGTCTTCTTCTTCTTCCCATTCTTTCTTCTTCGCAGCGCACATAGAGCTTTTCGGACCCCGCCATTGCCAGATCTCAGGTTGGACCCACCCACATACCTACTACATACTAATTTTTTCGACGACCGGTGGGTCTGTGGACCTCCTGAACCCCCCTCCCTCCGCCCGTGTGCAATTGCTCACCATTTTCTCTCTCTGTATTTATATGTATATATTTGAGTGTATATAGATTTCGTGAAAATGGCTCTTTATGGACTCGTTGCACTACTTAGTTTCTAAGCTTCAACTTCGTGGCGCCACAAACCTGCAGTTTTTTAGGTATTATTCGTCCATATCTTGTTATAAGGGGTGCAAATTTGCTATTTGTAACTCTATCCACTCACATTCGACTTCACAAATAAACCCATAAAAAATAATAATCTTGGAATGATACCCACAAACAAAATTGGCCAAAATCAAGACAATCAGTCGTAAATTATATAAATAGTGAGAATGTGTTGGATTTGGATTACGAAGACGGTAGTGATGGTGATAAGTAATGGTGATTGGTTGATGGTACCGCAGTGGTGGTCTGGCTATGGAAATCGAAGAGGAAAAGGGTTATTATTTGGGCATCCAGAAATCCAATAGGGAAAGGGATACAAAAGGAATTGTATAATATTGAAGAGGTTATTTTTGTCCAAAAATAGTTAATTTCGTTCAGACCCACCTCTTTAGATTTTATTTTATATCTTAATGATTCAGAGGCATTCAGAGGAGAATTTTTTTTTACCAAACAACTTCATGCCTCTTACCGAATCATGGGCACATTTATTAAGAAGTATTAAGATATAATCAAATACAACATTGCCTTAGATTAGGGGTGAGCATGATGCGGGTTGAAGCCCAAACAACACACGAAACAGCTTAGGTACGGTTTGACAAATCTAAGACCACACATGAAATTGCTTGTGATTAGTGCAGTGCGATTTCATTTGGTGCGATTTCGGTTCTAAAATCAATTGAAACAACAAAAATTTATGTAATTCAAATTAACAATTTAGCATCACTTAATATTAAATATCACTTTGTTAACGCACACAACCTTACTTATAATATTTTGCCTAAACAAAAGCTAAATATAATAGAGTAATATGATGTAAATTATTAGAGTAGAATATCGTAGAGTAAACAAAAGCTAAATACAATCTTTGCTACTCTACTCTTAGTAACAATATGCTGTAATATTCTTAGTAACAATATGCTGTAATAATTTACAGGCTACTCTACCATATTACAACATATTATTAAGAGTAGCTCAATTATATTACAACATATATAATACAAAGAGTCATAAATATTATAGGCTACTCTACCAACACGGTGCAGTTTTGGTTTTATACGTGCGATTTTGGCTAGTAATCAAATCGGAACCGTAAATTTGGGTCCGTCACATACGCCGGAATCGTTGGTACAATTTTAATTGGTGCGGTTTGTGCGATTTTTGAAGCGGTTTCGATTCCAGTTTGATTTCTTGCTCAGCCTTACCTTAGATTGCTAGAAACTTGGGCTTTCAATTACCACATAAAGCTTGTAAGGTATTTTGGGTTATTGTTTGGTTACTTGGACTCCTTGAGTTATTGTTTGGTTACTTTATTTCTTTGTTTCCTTGTTTGGCCCAAACGATTTACTAACTTCTTGTTTGACTATTATTTTTTAAATATTCAAGTTAATTTCATTGTCTTTATTTTATTTTCATTGCACAATAAATTTCCAAATAAAATTGGTACTTCATTAATAAAAATCTTTATATAGCCCTAATTACAAGACCCCGCGACTATACATAATACACAGATTTTACATTTGGGATTTCTTAAAAAATACTCCCTCCGTCCCAAAATAACTGCTTAGTTTTGACTTTTTAAAGTCAAATTGACTATTTTTTAAAATTATTTTTTGTACCATTTTTGCCATAATATAGGTGCAGAGGTTATAACAAAAATATATATATACAATTTACTACTAATACCAATTTTTATAATGTTAAAAATATATTTACACATGCTTAATTATTAATTTTAAAAATAGTCAATTTAACTAAAAAAATCAAAACTGAGCAGTTATTTTAGGACGGAGAGAGTATGATTTATGATTAGTGCTTTTGATCATAATCATTGTAAAAAAGTAATTTGTATTTGATAAATACAAAAACACTTAAATTAATAATAAGTGAAAAATGTTTGGTATAAAAAGAATCGTTAATCACTTATTTCAAAACTAAATTACTAAAAAGGAATGTTTTAAAAGGTAAATATGGGTTAATAGTTGAAATTACTAAAATAAATAGGGATAAATTAATAATATACTCGCTCAAACCTGATTATTAAATTTGATAAATAATGTTATACTTCAAAATTAAAGTTTCTAATTATTTTTTTAGAAAGTGATGAAATTTGCTTCTGAAAATTTTAATTCTCAAAACTAATTGTTTTTACCGCATGCAACCAAACAGTCCCTAAAGCTCTAACGTTCAGAATTTCCCGGATGTCGAGGCACTATTCAAAAATTCACTTCACACCTCTCCCCAAAATTTCAGCTTTTCCCGCCCACTCCCATCCCGCCTCTTCACAATTCATACCATAACCCTACATATAAAAATCCCTCGTCCCCCTACATAATTTCTCTCTCTACCTCTTCTATACTCACTCTAAACTTTCTCTCTCTATCTTCTCTCCCATCTCCATCGCAATGGCAGGCAAACGAAAGGCTCCAAAATCAGCCACTAAAAAGAATTCCAAGAGCAAAATAGCAGAAGAACCGGCGTTGCGTGAAGAAGAACCGGCGCCGCAAATCAGTGAAGAAGAACCGGAGGTGCAAAACGGTGAAGAAGAAGAAGAAGAACTGGCGGAGCTACAGATAATCAATGAAGCAAAAGCTTCAAGAAGCTCACCGAGATCGAATTCTGGACGGAAATCGAAACGACAAAATGTTGAAGAAAGCGAAGAAGAAAGTAAATTTATTGGCGAACCTATCGATAAAAATGAAGCTATTCGGCGCTGGCCCCATCGGTATCTCAATAAGGTTCTCTTAAACTTTATCCACGTTAATTTGGGTAAATGAGTTTTCAGGTGTAAATGCTAATGTTCTATATATTTTTAATAACAGATTAAGGGGAAAGATGGTGTAGGATCTAAAAGGTATTTTTTTGTTTAGTTATTTTTTAAAATATGTGATTTTTACTAGTTAACATGTGATTTGAAATATGAACAATTGTGATTTATTGAACTTGTGCAGTAATGACGAGAAAGTTCAAGCTAAAAATCACTTCAAGCAAGCAATTGTAGATGGTCGTGTTTTTTTTGCCCTGGGAGATCAAGGCTATGTGACGGTATAATTCTGAATCTGGGTTCTATATATGTTAGTATTGGTTCATTAGCGCACGATTTTATGTTTTCATTCTGTTTCTGTGAGTATATTTTTTAATCTTAGCCTCAGTCTGTTTGGTGTGATTTTATTCACTAGTTATTACTTTTTCTTTCTATTAACATTAATACATGAAGGGAATTATATTGCAATAAAGTCAGGAAATAAATGTTAATTTTAGTTATGAAATTATGAAGCAGGATTTGAAATAACAACTCTAACACAATATAACGAGAGCAAAAGAATCATATATTTCTTTTACTTTCACTTAAGCTCTCGGTACATCAATTGAATTAGTGAATATAAATACTTTATATTATTAAATGATAAAATTTCAGCAAAAGGTGGACAAATAGAGAGATAATAAAATGGTTCATTGCATTCTTAACCTGTCTTTTTGCTTGACAATTAATCTAGGTTAAATCTTTGTTGGGTTTTATAGATGTCATTGTGGTGTTTAGTCCGGATCAAGTCTTAAATTTACTGTCCTAACTCCCAATAGTGCAATTGTGTCATCTACTCATCTTAGCCCAACACATACTGTTCTGATCCTAGTTGCAAGGTATGGGACTTGTGTCCCACATCGATGGTATAGGACTTTGATGTGGGGTTTTTATAAATTTTGGGCACTCCAACCTTAATAGCTAACTTTTAAGGTGTGACTTTTCCATGGTTTATAACAATTGTTATTAGAGTTGTCCACTACCTCTTGTAGTGTTCGTATTTATAAACTTTGGGCTCTCCAACCTAAATGGCTAGCTTTTAAGATGTGGCTCTCCTATGGTTTATAACACATACTCATTCAAAAGGTCACATGTTTTGATATGGTTTTGGGTATTACAATCCCCCCTACTTCAATCCTTAACATCCTGGTCGTGGTTAGTTAAATCGAAGTACACAAAATCACAATCTCTAGGCAATACGTGGGCTCAAGACCCACCACAAGATGAGGTTGCATCACTTTAATATCATTAACTTCAACTAGACCCATTGAGCACAGCTTAAGTTTCAAATTTACTGTTCTAACAATACAATTGGATTATGTTAGCCCTTAACCATCGACTCACCAAGATTTCATGACGCTTGTATCATGGTTCAAAGTATTAGCCAAGTTGCCGAAAGCTCGAAATCTTGGTGTTTTGGTTTTCTAGCTCTTCGATTCGATAATGAGTCACAAATTGTAATTTCAAGCATTATCAATGTAAAGTTGCGTGTAGGCGAAGTTTTGTTGTAACAAAAAACAAAAATGGTGTAATGGAGAAATCAAGGAGAAATAATAGTGTAACGGAGGAATCAAGGTGTATTGAAAAATCAACAAATATAACTCTTTTTGTGCAAAATTAACAAATGGAACAAGGGGAGTAATAATAATAATATTATTATTACTCTTTTTTTGTGGAATAGAAGTAATAACAATAAATCAAATATGTATATTAACATGTTAACTAATAAAATAATAATAAACAAAAAATAGAAGCTTTGACATAATAGTGTGCATTGCCCGAAACTGTAACCCAGGGGGCGAAGCCAGGATGCAAACTTGAGAGGGGCCAAACCTGTGGGTTGTAGTTGGTCCCACACTGTAGCTCTGTCTTAGGTTACTCGTACTTTGTCCTAGTGTAAAGGCTTGAGTTTAGGTTTTGATCCATTCATATCATCAACACTAATCTTCTCTAAAAAAATGGCACTATTGTAATCTTCTTCAACGTGTTTTGTTGTCACAATTTCAGATTCTGTTATGGGGGTGGGACTTCTTTATTTCAACTGTTGCAAAGCTATTGAGAGGATTTATATCATGTTTCAAACTTTGGAGGGGATTTATATCATGTTTCAAACCTTGGAGGGGATTTATATCATGTTTCAAACCTTAGGGGGATTTATATCATGTTTCAAATCTTGGGGGGGGGGGGGCGTGGCCCCCTCCAGTTTAGCTGTAGCTTCGTCTTTGCTGTAATGCAGTGGAAAAGATTCTCTTTGCAATCTATGACGTTGCCATGACTATAAACTAGACTTGGTATTCTTGGTTGTAACCTTGCATATAAGCTAGGAGCATTTATTCTTCATTATCTTTTGACCTGTTGTATCCCTACATTTGTACTTCGATTTTTGGGAAATCTTAGGGAATCTCTCCTCCTTTATAACTTAATGTCTTTTGAATTATCAATGTTTTTTTTGTTATTGTTTATGCCCAATGTTTATAGAAATATGAAATTTATATTGCTTGCTGGATTTTTGTTGTTTTTCTTTTTGTTGATTTTTTTGTAACACACACACACACACAATTATACACATAAATATATACTCCCTCGGCCCACAAAAGGAACTCATATATGTATACTAAAATGACTCGTATATTTTTAACAAAGGGAATACTTTCTTATTTCTTGTCCATACAGTATTATACTCCCTCGGCCCACAAAGGATGATTAAAGTACAAAAAAAGTTTAGTCTATAAAAGATGTCTAACGTACACAATTCAAATGCAAAATACTATTTAAAGTCAATTATACCTTTAGAAGTACATAATTAGGGTCAATTGCTTAAAAGATTAATCCTTAGTGTATGTGGGTTCTATTGTGGATTATACTGAAACTTATTTATACTCTTTCCTTTACTTACATTTTCCTAAATTATATGAGAAATGTACTTAAGACATCTTTTTTGAAACCAGCTAAGTATCCCGCTCTTCCCTTGAGTAAACAACACAAAGAAGGTAGTCATTCCCTCATGTTGAAATACTTGTTATTTTTTTTTATTCGTGCTTGCGAAAACAATGTCCTCTTTTTTTGTTATTCCCCCCTTCTCGGACAATAACTGAGATCTGATTCTATTGATAGAGGAATATGAATGTGAAGCCTATTTTGGGCTATGCTAAATGGAGGGAGTATATACTTGAAATATTTAAATATTTCTTTTTTACATCTTGGATGAAGTAAAAATATCAAATTTTATAGGATTAAAAAAAGTGCAATTTTTTTTCCAGGGTAACCTCACCCCCACTAGGCCCTATACTAGCTTCTTCCCTGTCCCATGCATTTTAGAGTCATTTGAAATGTCTGAGTCTAGTTCCAACCCTTTGAAGAGTGCAAAATAAGAGTTTTGTAGAGAGTTTTGACAATTTTTTCCCAATATTGGTTAATGCTGTCTGCTGAACTGATTTCCTACTGTGATACTTGGTTAAATTCTTTCCACCACCTTTCATTTGAAAACAACTTTCATCTCCTACTTCTATTACATCATAAGTTATTAGTTTTTGATATTTGTTGGGTTCATCTGAGCGTGCTTAAATTTTATAGCTTGATGCAAATTCTTAGTAAAATTTCAAATAAAAACATTACCTTTTGACCTATTAAAATTAATATGTAATGCCAAATTAGAATGTGATAAGGTTATGGAATAAATAATAGGTTAATGTTTTGAAATTGAGTGACAATTCTACCATTCCAATTAATTCTATTGCTCACCAACACAATTTTATTAGTTAATATTATTCCTAATATACAAATATTTGATAATTTTTTTTTACTGAAAGTAGAACAGTCGGTCATAATTAAAGAGTTTGTGTTTTTATTTTTTAAGACTTGGACACTTGGTTTTCTGTTGGTACTTGAGTTCAAAACTCTACTTTAGACTGTTGTCAATGTGATTGTATACCCATTATGTTGATATTTTAAGCTAATTTTAATATTTTATCTTACATTTATTCAAACAAAACAATAATATAAAGTAAAACAATCTATAATAAAGATAATAAAGGCATTTGATTAAAGTTGAAACACATTCATATTGCTAATGTTAAAGTTTAAACACAAACAAGTAATTGTTCAAAGTTCAAACATATCTTTAATGTATTAGTTTTATTCATAAATAAGATTGCTATTAAATAATAAAATTTAAAATTTCAAGAATTCAATTCAATATTAAAACTTAAGAAATAAACATAAATTTAAGAATTATATTGAATTAAACTAAATATTACAAATGTATATCATTTATATAATTTGAAGTTGATACAAGTTCAAAAAAATACAACTATAATAAAATTATTCCATTTTGACTTTATCTTATTCACTTTTTGTTGTGATTTGATATGCTACAGCCTTCATTATGAACATGATAAATCATTAGAAAAATAAATATATCAAAATCTGGTTTGAGTAGATATTAAAATAAAAAAAACCTCTCCACCTATGTACCTGCCTAGCCTGCCTATGCCTCGCCTAATTTCCTAGAGTTCTTTTGCTGCCTTGGTCCTAGTTGAGGCGTCAGGGAGGACCTAGTGCCTAGGTGGAGATTAATCGGATCTATGCAGAGATTTTTAGAACACTGGTAGTGACTCTGATTATTTTAATCTAGCATGAATTTTTCCAGACTTTTAAGTGGTAATATTTCCATGATGTTTTAATATTTTTATTGTTGTAGCTGATCGGCTATTAATTTAGATATTTGTTCCAATGTGTTTTTACAATCATGAGGTGTCAAAATGATAACCATAAGACCTGGACTTGGTGATTTATTTCTGTTAAATTTTGAAGGCAGAGTAGGTTCTGATTCTTAGTAATTGTCCACATATCTAAATTGCTTTTTATTAAACTTAATAAAAAGCTGAAATAGAATGTCCTTATAGGCATGGAATAATTGGTTCCAAGTATGAAAGGACTGATCTTGAGTTTAGCCAGTTATATCCGTAACAAAATTGAGAACCTTTTGTTTCTGTTGACTGGTCTTTATTGATCCTAGTACACCAATACAGCATTATCATTGGAATGTAGAGTAATCAGGCATATTAAATAGTTCATTGCTTCCAACAAGCTTGTTTTTTACTTGGCAGTTAATTTGAAACTCAATTTGAGAGTTTGTGTATTTTTGGAGCTTATACATTTGTATGCCTGTAACTTAACAACAGGCTGGCGAGGGAGAAGATAATTATATTTGTAGGATTGTGGAAATGTTTGACGGAGTAGACGGCACACCTTATATTACTGCGCAGTGGTTCTACAGAGCCAAGGATACTGTAAGAGATTTAAAAATTTGTCCTTCTATTCTTGTTATTCCTTAGTTTGTGTGGAAGTCATTTGATTATCTGGGCTTTTCTTCTTTTTGTTTCAGGTCATTAAGACCTGCTCTAACTTTGTTGATGACAAACGAATATTTCTGTCTACAATCAAAGACGATAATCCTCTGGATTGTCTTCTTGAAAAGATCAAAATTGTCCAACTGCCACTAAATGTAAGGCCTATAGCGGTTCATTGGGAAGTTAATTATTTTCTCAGCTGTTTGTCTAAGTATGGATTCCTTGTATATTATTTCAGGTTGATTTGGATACTAAATTGGCTGCCCTTTCTGATGCCGATTATTATTATGACATGATATACAATGTGCCCTTTTCATCATTCCTGAACTCACAACATGGTAAAATCCTTTGCTTATTGATTGCTGCGACTTGTTATTCTTTCAAATTCTCCTGCTTGGAAGAAATGCTAATATGCTATAGTGGCTGACAGTCTAATCCTTGGTGTATGTTATATTGCAGATAATGTGGGAGATGGAAATGAATCTGATTCCACTATCTCGAGTGAGAGTAATGTCCCCCAAGATGAAGAGGAGGATAAGAAAGTGAAGGAAATGAAGTTGTTGGACCTATTCTCAGGTTGTGGTGCCATGTCCACTGGACTCTGCCTTGGAGCCAACATGTCCAGTGTTCATCTTGTCACGGTATTTATTGGATTGTGCTATGCTTTAGTTGCTTTCGTTGTTTATCCTCTTGTGCTTTTTTTGTTTAAACATAATTGGTTTATTTCTCTACTAATTGATTCCTGATTTTATAATAGAAATGGGCTGTTGACATAAATCAGCACGCATGCCAAAGCTTGCAACTTAACCATCCAGAGACAGAGGTATATTTCACGGCACATATGGCATGCTGTTTTGTGCTTTTATTTATTATTGTTTTTTATAAATATATTTTCTTGGTCATTAGGTGCAATAAACATGACTGTTAATTTATATACTTTTCTAAACAGGTTAGAAATGAGAAAGCTGAAGATTTTCTAGCTCTTCTAAAGGAGTGGAAGAAGCTTTGTGTCTCCTTCTCCTTGATTGAAAGTAAGGACTCCCAGCAACACCATACTGCATGCACCGAAAATGAGAGTGATGAGGAAGACGATGAAGATGGAGAAGATGATTCTGAAACATTTGAAGTGGAGAAGATTTTGTCCGTATGCTATGGTGATCCCTAATGAGACAAAAAAATCTGGATTATATTTTAAGGTATTTGAATTATTTGATTTGTGTTTGTATACATATATCAAAATCAAATGCTAATAATTTGAACTTTTTCCTCTTAATGTGTTGAGTTCATTTAACGTCTATATTTACTATATCACACTTCTATTGTAATTCATTTTCATATTCTGTTGACATGATATGCATCATACTGTTCTAAGAATTAGTGGTAGTGCATTTTCAATGTCTCTAAAGTTTTACCTCTTCGATTTCCTTATTGCATAGATACGATGGAAGGGATATGGAGAAGATGAAGACACTTGGGAGCCTATAGATGGTTTGGGGTATGCAAATATATTATTTCAGTTTCTTCACTCTCTTTTTACCTATATTTTCATGTTTAATATTGATTTTCTTCAAATGTTTATCTACTAGTCATTGTGAGGAGAAGATAAAGGAGTTTGTCACCAATGGCTATAAATCAAAGATGCTGCCTTTGCCTGTAAGTTTCAATAGTTGTTGTATGTCAAATGTTGCAAGTGCTTCAGTATTTAGAGCATCCAACTACATGTTGCCTTATACTATTGTAGCTGCTGTTATAGTTGTGCAATCAATCGACAGTCTGATGTCGTAACAGGCATCATGCATGTGGATTTCATTAGCCTATATAGCGGCTTGTTACTGTTCTGATGCTTGCAAAATCCATGTTACAAACTGTATATTTAAACCATGAATATAATTTTTAGGTTTTTTTATCCACTGCAATTTTTTTGTTGTAATTGAGTTAATCAATGAGACTAGGGCAAGTGTTGACTGCAAAGTTGGAGATTTGGAGAAGTACATTGAAATCTAATATTCTAATGGTTTTAGATTAAATTGGAATAAGACAGAATTTGTCGAGTGCGTGTTCAACAATGTAAGAGGAAGAGATGTAGGTGTTGTGCATATGTCAGGACATGAACCCAAGAAAAATGTCTTGCAAACACTTGCGTAGCTCAAACTGAAACTGGAGTATTGTGAGAGATGATTTTTTGCAGTGATGTAGTTGAGTTGAGATCTGGCTGCTATTTGATAATTATGTCTTGCTGAATTCTGCTCAAAATTGTTGTATGAAAAAGCCCATTAAGGTTCGATTAAGAATGATGAAAGTTTTGGTAGAGTTTAGGTGGAAATTTGACGATGAACATTGATTCCAGAAACATTGTCTACAATTATCTGCTCATAGATGTGAATTTCAATAATCTCTATAACAGCTCCTGTACTCACAAAACCCATATGTAGATGCTCTTATTTAAAACCATGATTTATTTTTATATTTTATAACTGTAACAGTCTAAACCATATTTACCTTTAAAATAATTTTCAGCTAACCATATTTCCTTTTCTTTAACGACAGGGTGATGCTGATGTTATATGTGGAGGTCCTCCATGTCAAGGCATAAGTGGATTTAACCGCTTTAGGAACACTGATAGTCCCTTGGATGATCCAAAAAACCAACAGCTTGTTGTCTATATGGATATTGTTAACTATTTGAAGCCGAGATATGTGCTGATGGAGAATGTAGTTGATATTCTTAGGTTTGCGGGTGGTTTTCTTGCAAGATATGCCTTGGGTCGCCTTGTTGGAATGAACTATCAAGCTCGAATGGGTTTGATGGCAGCAGGAGCATATGGACTCCCACAATTTCGTATGCGCATGTTCATGTGGGGTGCTCATCACATGGAGGTGAAGTATTGATTGTATATATATTTTTATTACTACCTCACGTTTGATTATATATCTAAATTGACAATTCACTATATGCAGAAGTTGCCTCAATACCCGTTGCCCACTCATAATGTTGTTGTGAGAGGAAACACTCCAACGGAATTTGAGGTAGGATCCTTTTCTGTCTTAAGTTATATTTGGCAGGACTGTAAGAGGAAAATATTAGAGAATTTGAAGGAGGAAAGAAGAGCAGAAAGTTTTCCTTGTTTGTTGACTAGTCTTATCTGCTGAAAATTTTGTGGGGGAAGTGAAGGAAAAGGAATTGTTAACTTCATTGAATGTTTTCCCTCCAATACATTCTATATGTTGTGTATACTTGTACGTAAACAATTATTCTTTACCATCCTTTTTTATTTCATAGCCAACTACCCCATGATTGAAAGACCCTTGCGCTTCCTTGTTGTTACATTCTTCTCTCTGCTAGCTTTCCTTATTTGTTTATTTCAGCAGTTCTACCAGAAGATCAAAACTTTGACTTCCTAAATTCTGTTGGTGTTTTTACAATAAATCTACCTTGTTGAGTGCAGTCAAATGCTGTTGCTTACGATGAAGGGCATGGAGTTGAATTAGAGAAGAAACTATTCCTAGGAGATGCAATTTCTGATCTTCCACCTGTATGTATATCATGTATTTGTATCCTTTGAAATATAATATAAGTTTTGTAGTTTATTTAATCCTACTGACTTATTTTACACTTTAGGTGGAGAATAACGAGGCCCGTGATGAAATGCCATACGGCAGGGAGCCCGAAACTGAGTTGCAAAGGTTCATGCGATTAAAGAAGGAAGGTGAGTTCAATAATCATCTTTATAAATGTATTGGCAGTAGTGCTAATATTTATCCTTTTGTGTATTTCCTTTTAAGAGATTGGAGTCATGACCACTGATAAAAAGTGTTGAAGGTGGATCCAGTAGGAATTTGTAGCCCATTAAATCTGTGTGTTTAATGTTTATATGTGCATGTGTGTGTTTATATATAAGAGCCTTCCTTTTGTTTTTTACTAAATGAGATTGCTCTCTTCTACTTTTCTTACTCTCCGCTGATATTTTTATTATTTGCTAATGTTTAAGCAAATGTTCTGATTATGTATAAGCGCGTGATTATTCCTTGTTGTGGTACTTTGAAAGCTTTACATAGGTGCAAAGAAAGCAGAACTCTTAACCAAACTGAAGAAAAGGTGTCTTGGACAAATTTTGTTTCAAAGTCTTCTAATATTTTAATAGAACTTATGTTTGTTAAATGTATTTTGTTAGAATTTTACTATGCTCATGGATTTGCTCTTATAATAAGAAACCTATAGTATGAAGTACAATTAGGAGCAGAAAGCATGTTGACTTGCATCATTCATTCTAATATGTATTCAGATGACTTTTCCCTCTCCATGGTGTTCAACCTTTTTGCAAAACATATTTCTGCGTGCATTTGAAACTTTGAGTATCACTTATATTCTGATATTGTTAGAATATAAAGACAACATACCTGAATATGCTAGCTGTGCTACTCTATAGCCTTGCTAGGTGTGCTTCACTATAGCTGTACTACAGCTGTAATATCATTTAGGAGAGTAAATGTTGCTCCTTGTACCTCACTGTACAAGGCTTATGTTAGCCCATAAGTCACTGTACATGGCTGCCCATGTACAGTGCTTCTATTTGTATAAATCAGCCTCGAATGTAATAGAACAATACATAAGCAAATACTACAATGTAAGATATTCAATTGAGAAGTCTGACTAGCATAGTTCTTCTCTTTCTTCTTGTTTTCAACATGGTATCAAAGCTAAGTTCCTTGTTTAGAGCTGCTGCTTATTAAACAGAGCTCACGGAACTCTCTTTCCCCCTTTTTTCTGTTGCCGTTCAATAGTTTCAATCAGAAAACTAGTCGAATCAATCCCTTTGGAGAAATTAATCACATAGGTGGTTTACCCATCGCCGGACGACCAACACGGAGCTTTCCGTTCGCCGACCCACCGTCGCACGCGCCGCCACGTGCCGTCCCACACGTTTGCCTCCGACGCCACGCACCTCATTCTGCCGGCGCGTGAGGCTTATTCCGGCGACTTTTTCAGGCGCGGCTTCTTTCCATGGTGGTCGGTTTTTGGTTCTCTTTCCAGCTATGGCGGTCGTCTAGGTTGAAAATCAGTTTGGTGCTGTTGCGGCTGATTTTCATCGTCTGTTGCTATTTTTTCTCTTAGGCCTGTTCAAAATTTGTTTTTGCCTCTCTTGTTTCTGCTGCTTGATTTTGGTTCTGGGCTGCTAGCTTTCTTCTTGAAACCAATGTCTTTCTTTTTCCTTGCTCCAGTTGTAGCTCACTCACTCTCAAATATAGCTCTGCAGTTCCTTACCTTTGTTTCATGGTAATGAGCTAACTCATTAGGGGGTGGTGTGGTGCTTTGGTTTTATGTTTCATGGTCGTGTGGTTGAAAATCCCACTTGCAGCCACGTTATTGCTTAGTTGTTGCAGCTGAATCCCACTTGCAGCCACGTTATTGCCTTGTTGTTGCAGCAGTTGGTCTGCACATGGTTTCCTGTTAGGGGCAGTGTGCGCTTTTCCCATGTGGATTGGTCTCTTAGTGCAATACAGCTGGTCCCTTCTTATTGCTGCACATTGATGGCTTATTTTGGTGCCCATATTGAAATAGCTAGCTGGTACTCTTGCTGTTGCTGCTTGAGCTGCTATTGGGTTTGTTTTGGCTGCCCATGTTGTTGGTTCAACTGAATTTGCAGCAGCATCAAGAGCCCATCCTGCAGCTTTCATCATGTTGATCAGTGGTCTTATAGAATGAGATTTAAGTTTGCTTGGTGTTCACTGTCAGTAGCCCTTGTATGGCCTTGTTGTGCATTTGTTAGTTTTTTCAGAGTTTCCTTTACTACTATTTGACGCGAACTAAGACCCAAAATTTTAACTCTCTTAATAGCTCCTTTTTCGATTTATCTTTTGCCAAGTCCGATCCGAGTGGTTTTGATGATGGCTAGAGTATTTAGAAGAGTTGGTTACTCAACATGATATCCATTGTTGATGTTTTTCCAACATGGAACATACTTTTCAACACTCATTGTTGATGTTTCTTCCAACATGAGATTTACCGTCATGCTAGTTTGCATTCTTCCAAATACTCTTTAGCTCCACTCTCTAGTGATTGATTCCTTGTGTTTTCAATAGTCTTCCTTGTTTGGAGCTGCTGCTCTGTTTTGCTAGTATGGGTTACTCTTATGGACAGTCCTTGTGCTTTCTTGGTGTTAATGGTCTTAAGATGGTTGTTATTGCGGTGGCCTCGTGACTTCATTCTCAGCTCCATTGTGCTTGTTTCTAGCGCCTCCGCATTGTTGTTGTGTTGATGGCTTTGCTTACATCGCTTTGGGTTGTTAATTTCCTAATTCTCTAGCCACCTGCCTAATATACACTACCCTAAGCCTTCATTCCTACCAACTTGCAGTCCATTCCTTAACTAGTACCACTTACCAATTGGGTCAGTAGTTGCCCGTGGTTTACTAGAATCTTTTCTGGGCTTGCTTTTATGGTAGAGATCTTCTTATCCATTGTTGATGTTTCTTCCAACATGGATTCTTCCAACATTATATCCCTTGTTGATGTCTTTACCAACTTGGGATTTCCTTTTCTTATCCATTGTTGATGTTTCTTCCAACATGGATCCTTCCAATTTTATATCACTTGTTGATGTCTTTTCCAACATGGGATTTCCCGTTATGATTTGTCGACGCTTCTTTGAGGGGGAGTATTAGCTCTTCCAAATGCACTTTAATCAACTTTAGTTAAAGTTGCATTTGAGGGGGAGTTTTATGCTCTCAAGTTATATCCTTTGAGGGGGAGTTTTATGCTTCCAAGTTATATTCTTGTTGGTGTCTTTTCCAACTTGGGACTCTTTGTTCCAACACCTCTTTGTGAATCTTGGTTGATGTTTTTCCAGCACCTCTTTGTTGATGTTTCTTCCAACAACTCATTGTTGATGTTTTTTCAAACACGAGACTCTTTGTTAGCTACTTTGATCTCTTTCAAATGCACTTTAATGAACTTTAGTTAAAGTTGCATTTGAGGAGTATTAGCTACTTCCTTGTTTTTCTACACCCCACTTCCTGGTAGCTGATTTGCAGAACACTGGCTTCTTGGCATACTGCAGTTCTGTTGCTTGCTGCTTACGTATTGGTGGCTGTCTCCGTTTTTTATCTCCGGCATGTCTGGTACCTCATGCCTATTAGTTTTGGGCTCTTGGGTTATTTATCGGGTTGCTGTGCATCTGTTGTGATCCCTTTGTCTCTTTCCTGGTATTGCTGCTTGTGCTCTTCTGCAGCGATTGGAGGATGTCTTGTGGGTATCTTTTGCTGCTGTCGTTTCCTGATTTTGCTGCTGCTGTTTTGTGCAGCTACTGCACTTCTTTACTACTGAAATTTATGATTTGCTATGTTGTATCACCCATTCCGTTTCTCTGTTTCAAGTTGGGTATGTGTGACATCTATACACCAACTTGAGGGGGAGTGTTAGAATATAAAGACAACATACAGAATATGCTAGCTGTGCTTCTCTATAGCCTTGCTAGCTGTGCTTCACTACAGCTGTAATATCATTTAGGAGAGTAAATGTTGCTCCTTGTTCCTCACTGTACAAGGCATATGTTAGCCCATAAGTCACTGTACATGGCTGCCCATGTACAGCGCTTCTATTTGTATAAATCAGCCTCGAATGTAATAGAACAATACATAAGCAAATACTACAATGTAGATATTCAATTGAGAAGTCTGCCTCGCATAGTTATTCTCTTTCTTCTTGCTTTCAACAGATATATTACCACTCTTTAAGCCTGATGTTCTCATTTATCTGTATGCAAGTGATTATATCCTTATTCTATCAGCTTTGCTTATATAAGCAATTACTTTAAGATTGCAACAATGCCATAATTTCATTATTTAATATTTTCTTAATAGTCTTGTCACCACAACACTTAGATCCATATAGATGCAGAGAAGCATCGCTTGACAATTTTTTTCTTGGTCTTTAATAGTTTTGAATGAGTTACATCTTGGGATGCCTAAGCTCTTAAGGTGGCCAGACTAGTAAATAAGTAGAAGTGAAGGAGATAAGCAGCTAGTAAAATAAAATCTGGTGGTGCATCATTCCCTCTGGTTATTAACTTTTCTTTTTTGTTTATTGAATGTAGAGATGCCAGGTTTTTCAGCGCTGGGATCAGAACCATCAAAAACTATTCTTTTTGATCATCGTCCACTTCGATTGAACGATGATGATTATCAACGTGTCTGCCATGTTCCTGTTAAAAAGGTTCGATATCATCTTTATATATTGTATGTATATTTAATGATAATTTTGGAGTTTTAGGAATTTCTCTTTAGTGTTTGTTTATCTCTTAATACCTCTTAATAACTTTACATTTTATTGGGTAAGAGTGTAAAATTATTTGGTAAAATTTTATTTATTTTTTATCCTTTCTTAATCAGTAAGAGGAAAATATAAATTTAAAACATTAGGGCCATGTTTGTTTGCACGGATTATAATTTCAGGATTATAATCCACGAGATTATAATCCAGGACTATTAATCGATTAAATAATCCTAGTCACATGTTTGTTTTTTACGGGATTATTCAGGGGATAACTTAAAATAATCCCATGTTATGTTTGTTTTTTCTAGGATTAATTAAAGGATTGGATTAAAAAATATTGTTTGAACTATTATACCCTTACCAATAATAATATTTTAAACTATAATTTAAACTTATTTACACATCAAAAAATTATAAAAAATTAATTAAAATTTTTTAAATAAATATTTATATTATTCAGTAAATATTTTTTTAGAGGGTGGTAGTGGGGGGTGGGGGTGTATATATAATCAATAAATATTATTTTTTTAATTTTTGTGGTGTGGGGTGGGGTAGTGTGGTGTAGTGTGGGGTGTAAATATAATCAATAAATATTATTTTTTTAATTTTTGTGGGGTGGAGTGGGTGGGAGGGGTGCGGGGTAGGGTGGGGGTGTATATATAATCAATAAATATTATTTTTTTTGTTTTTGTGGGGTGGGGGGGTGGGGTGGGGTAGGATGGGGTGTATATATAATTAAGAAATATTATTTTTTTAATTTTTTGGGGTGGGTGGATGAGTGGGTGGGGTGGGGGTGTATATATAATCAATAAATATTATTTTTTTTAATTTTTGTGGTGTGATGTGGTGTTGGGTGGGGTGGGGTGTATATATAATTAATAAATATTATTTTTTTAATTTTTGTGGGGTCGGTGGGGTGGTGTGGGGTGTCTATATAATTAGTAAATATTATTTTTTTAATTTTTGTGGTGGGGGTGAGGGTGTATATATAATCAATAAATATTATTTTTTTAATTTTCTTTGGTGATAATCAATCATTATTAAGACGTTCAATCTAATTTAAGGATACATTAGTCATATTAGAAAAGACAGGTTAATTTTGTCCACAAATTTTTAATCCCTTCTCATGCGATTATAATACTATGTTAGACATGGTATTAAATAATCCCTCATTCTAAGTCATTTTGTTATTTCGGGATTAATAGTCTGGAGTCTAATTTAAAAAATAAACAAGAGATTAAGGATTATTAGTCCAATCCCAAGGGTTATTCTAGTAAACAAACATGGCATAATAGTTGTCTTTTAATGAAAATTTTAAATATATGAAGCTTATATAAATATTGTACTTTCTTCATTCCAAATTTTAAGATCATTATTAATTTTTGAAAAGGCAATTTGAGATATTTTTAAAATTTTAAATTTAAAAGTAATTCAAATATTTTATAATTTTTTGTTATTAAATAACTTTTGAAGTTTAGATGCTATACTCTTATTAAGATATACTAACTTTAGATCTTAATTGTTCAGTTTTATCAAAGACCACCTTAATTTATTATGCTTTGGTTTAGCTACTAATGTTTATATGTGAAACTCTCAGGGTGCATGTTTTAGGGATTTTAAAGGTGTCCGAGTTCGGCCTGATAACAAAGTGGAATGGGATCCTGCTGTAGAACGTGTGTATCTGCCTTCAGGAAAGCCACTGGTATGCTTTGCTCATTAGTAGGGTTGTAAGATTCGGTACAACTATTTATTTTACCAGTACCAACCGATTTGGTATGCACGATTTGGTCAAAATTAAAACAAGTCTGGTAATAGTAAAAAAAACCGGTACCGGTATTGGTATCTATATATACATGACCGGTATATACCGGATATATTATATATAGTATATTGAGATTTATCCATCAAGAAGTATTAGGAATTAAGAAACAAGATAATTGGAGAAATTTAAATTTAAAAGTTACCAACAAAAACAGCAAAAAATAAAACAATGGCACCATGGAAGCTTACTGGTGCTTACTGCTTAGCCGAAAAAAGAAGCATACTGATTCTGGTTTCTTTTTTGTATATGTAAGGTATGTTATTGTATAGTTGTATTACTCTTTTAGCTCATAATTATGGTCACATAATTACAATAAAAGTATTAAAAAGCTTTTCTCAAAAAAATAAAAATAAATTGGTAAATAACTGGTATTATTGATACCGTCCCTATACCGTCACATATTAGTTTGGGACACTGGAATTTCACATAGTTGTCATGGCGTTGCCTAGGCAACGACTATGCATTCTGTTGCTAGAGAAGAGCAAGAAAATACCTTGGACGCCGAACTGTCAAGGCTTATCTCTTGGTTGCTGATCCAAGTTAAGTGATTAAGTTATTTTGTACGCATAACTCATCGTAACTCATGGATTAACTATATGATGTAATTTTTATTATTTATTATTTATTAGACTTCTAATGTGATGATTGTTGACATGGTTGATTCATTTATTCTTTACATAGTGTTTGTTAACTTGTTCTACTAGTTTTTAATGTTTATGAATTTTAATTGTGAAATATTCATATAATTGTGTTTTTAATTGTATTCCATAGTGTTAATTATTATATTTTGAGTTTTAATGTATATAAAATTTTATTGTTGAATATGCTTTTAAAATAAAACCAATAATATATAAATTGTACATTGTTAATGACTTGTGTTCATATGGATGTCATGACGGGTGTCTTATCGCCTAAGCGTTCTGACGGTTGGCTATCGTCGCATCTCGTCGTGAGGCCATGACAATTATGATATTTCGGTAGTGGTATTGGTACCCATTTTTTAGACATTCAGTTCGATACAGTTTAAATTTGTTTGGTACAATTTTCTTACACATGAATACCCCTACTTGTTAGTACTTGCTTTTGCACTATTTCTTTCTCTCCATTTTCTTCATAGACCTAACTAAATTCTTGTAATTCTAGGTACCTGATTATGCAATGACTTTTGTCGGAGGAACTTCTTCTAAGTATGGACTTTTTACTTCCCCTCACTTGATTGCTTTATGTTGTTGTCCAGGATAATAACCACTTTTTGTCTTAACTTATTTTGTAAAATTCTGCAGACCATTTAGTCGTTTATGGTGGGATGAGACTGTACCTACTGTAGTTACCAGGGCTGAACCCCATAACCAGGTAGGCTACTTACTTTTTTCTTTTCTAGGTTGTGAATCATATTCATAATAGTTGTCACTTATAATTTTTTTGCCTGTGGCTCACTTTTTTGATTTCTTGCTAGACTATCACACATCCTGAACAAAACAGGGTACTCACAATCCGTGAGAATGCCAGACTTCAAGGATTTCCAGATTATTATCAGCTTCGTGGCCCAATTAAAGAAAGGTAATCACTTGAATTAGTTCCGAACTCTTTAAGAAATTAAGATATGATTCTAATGTTTACAATTGGAATTCACTTACGAATTCCAGAAAGAGATAAGAAAATGAGGAAGAATACAGAGTGATTAGGGAGAGAAATGAGAGGACAAAAGTTCAAAAGTCAAGGTAGCAGCCAAGGTCGAAGATTTTTTTTTTTTTTTTTTTGGTTTTGGGCATTATGCAACATTATGTATCCTTATTAGATCGATGACAAAGGAAACCAAATTGAGTCGTCAAGATTTTGGACAACTTGGCTGCTACTTTGAACTGTGGGACCATGGCATTATGTTGAAATATTGGTGTATTGGTTAGGTATTAGTCGGGGTCAAATCACAAACTTGACATGAATTGTAAAATTAGGAATTATTCATATATAGGTAAGTTTCGGACCAAATAAAGGATAAATTATAGTATAAAGGGGAGAAATCATGACGTAAAGGGAATTATTCTTGTAAATGATTACTTTCGGCGAAGTTTTGGCAACTTGCTATAATATAGTGGTTTCGGACCAAATAAAGGAGAAATCAAGCCACAAAAAAATCAAATATATTGAAAGCCATAAAAGGGAAATGACAAAACAAATCATATTTTTGTCTATAAATTATACTTAAATCTACTTATGTAGTACCTAGTTAAATATAGCTTATAAAAAGTAAAAAAATATTGTACTTTAAATGTACCTAATTAAGTTAAAGTGTACGTAAAATATACTTATATAGCACTTATTTAAGTATAACTAAAAAAATGTACTTAATATATAAGTAGTTAAGCTAAATTGTACTTCAATTATTATTAAATTGTACCTATATAGTACCTAGTTAAGTAAAACCTGAAAAAATTTGAAAAAATTGCACTTAAAATATACTTAGTTAAATTAATTTGTACCTATGTAGTACTTAGTTAAGTACAACTTGAAAATTTTTGAAAAATTATCACTTAAAATATACTTAATTAAGTAAATTGTACTTAAATTTTATAGAATGTGCGTGCTCTATCGAACACGTGTGCTCAACCATTTGAACTATGATAACATTAATATCAATTTTATTCAAACGTAAAATTGATTAAACATATATGCGAGATATTTGTATTTATCATTTGGACAATGTTATGTGCTACAGATAATGTTTTTTGTGAACTTAATTAAATCATGTTGTTCTTATTATTTAGATTTTTTTCATAATTTTTTTGATGCTCCCAACTTGTTAACGGTGTGTATTACCCGAAACCGATATTGAAATTGATATCGAGTCAAAAAATGATCTTTCGAAACACAAACCGCTATCGTATCTTTGAACCATGTGTGGGATTGGGACTGAGGCAATCAAGAAAGAGAATCAGTTATTTCTTCACAATCCCCAAGTAGAGAAAGCAATTAGAAGCACTAGTACACTTTTTACAACTAATTCCAACAAGCTTTCCCGCGCAATTACATAATCTAAATTTACAAGAATACCCCCAAAGTAACTACTTCCTAACTAACTCGAGCATGCTCCTTTGACCTTTGACTCCTTTTCCTTACATATTCTATAGTTCTTTTTTACATATATATGTGATGTGCTTTATATTTCTACTATTAGTCTATGCCTTCATTTCTACACCATGTTTCCCTATAATAAGTATGTCTAAAACCCACCAATCCTTATTTCTTAAAATATGTCATAGGTACATTCAAGTAGGGAATGCTGTTGCCCTCCCGGTTGCAAGAGCCCTAGGCTTCTCTCTAGGGTTAGCTGCTAAAGGTTCATCTAGTGAGCAACCTTTGCTTACATTGCCCAGGAAGTTCCCTAACATTCAGGACCGCCCATCTCCTGCCATTGATGAGGATTGAGGAACACATTAGTTATTGCTGTATTATTATTATTATTGATGATTATTTTAGTGTTATTATTGATGAGGGCCGAGGAAAACATTAGTTATCGTTGTATTATTATTTTTTCGGTTATTATTTAAGTGTCCCAAATTGGGAAATAGACAATTGGCAGTTATCTCATGTATCTACTGTCTTGAACAAACTAGTCTCTTCTGGTTTTGCTTTACATGGTTGATCTGATTCATTCTCCAATGCCTAGCATTTACTTTCTTTACAATTGCCTCCATACAAAGTGATAATGTTACATGTATATAGTATAATTTAGTCAATTGACATGTCACTTGTTGTGGCAGTTGGATCAAGTGCTTGTAATTGCATTGAGTCAAGTATGTGATGATGGGCAGAATGGCTAATGAGGTTTTAGTTGAGGCCATGTGATTTTTAGGTTTAAGATTTGAGTCTCACAGTTGTGCGTGTATTTATTCCTTTATGTGAAGTTCATTTTCTCTTTATGTGAGACATGGTTTCTCTTGTATGCGAGGTTTGGTTGATTATTGAAATTGTGATTGTATGCTTGATTTGATTATGAAAGGAGTCTTAGTATATATGACGATAAATTTATGTTGATAATAACTGTTGACATATGTACATACATAATATAGATAGGAATTAGGAATGAGTATACCCTATTTTATTGCTTAGAATTTAAATTCAGCTTTGTCGTAGGTTTGTTGGTATATAAATCATTTCTCTCAAGAAAATTATATTAAATTGGTAATGTGTACTTGATTTGATAATGAACATTTTATTTACTCCTATTGCACCCCCAAATTGGGGCTTCAAAGACAAAAAAAGTAGTATGTGATGAATATGGGGGATGAATACTTGTATATCATATAGGATCTATTGAGCTGAAGAGTTGTTTTAGACTTGTTACATTAGACATTCCCACTACTAAAATTTTTGCCACAACTAAATTCTGCTGCAGCAAAATCAGCTGAAAAAAGATCACTGAAATATGTGATCTTCTTTTACAAGACTGTCATTTCTGCTTCTCCCTGGCAGTTTCCGAAGGAAAAAGTCAAAACAAAGGTTGTGTTTTCTATATTTGTCACATAGGGCACAAGGGAACTCAGACACTTCTATTTTTAGAGTAGCAAAGACCAAAGAGCTTCCAAGGCACATGTCCTGTAATTTAAGTTTATTTCATTGATTGAATAACTTAAGTACACATTTACATGGCGTCATAACCCCGCCCTGGTGATAAAACAAAACACAAAGAAAAAAAAAACCTAGTCATAAAAGTCTAACCTACATGAACCAAAACTAGGGGGAGGGGGTTTGCTTAGAGTTAATGATTGAATCGGTCAGTTATTCACTGCGTTTGTTTTGAATAAAAATCGTCTGATTGGCTGAATCGGCCATATTTTGGGCTGAATGACCCAGTGCAATTTTTTTGGCTGAACGACTGTTGAATGAAGTATTTTATATTTATTTTTACAATATTAACTATTATATTAAGTAATATTAAATAAATTTACAACAATTTTGAATTTTTTCAAGGGGATAAAATAGTAAAACACTATAATTAAGATGTTAAGACATCAATTATCAAACAACTTTTTTCATTAAGTAATCAACTCCATTCAGATTACTTAAACATTCTTCATTCAGTTTTTATCAAACAACCCCTGAAAGCTTAATACGCCACAATCAAATTGCTGAACTTGCTAATATGGGTCGAAAAAAGTTGTAAAAAGTTATATCCTGTAATACATAATAAGATACATCCAGAGCTTATAATGGTGGCAGTCCAACTGCTACATCAGATGATCAGAGAGGGGAAGCTCCAAGATAAGAAAAGATGATTCAGGTCTGGAGAAACATTTTTAGCTTTTGGAGGGGAATTCAACTTCCATACGTACCCTCAGGGCACAAGCCAAGCCCAGGCATAAAGCACAAAAGCCACAGCCAGAACATAAGCCATCAGCCATTTGCCACCAAAAGTTTTGAGGCCACCACCTATCCAGAAGTCTCCACTACCATACTGTCTCCTACCCAAGACATCATCCAGTAGAGATTAACAAGACATGCACGATCTTTCCAGCCCGGAAGATTAGCGCGACTCCCAACTCAATAAAAGAAGCCACCCCACAAGCCCCCATCAAACTCTCACGCCAACTGAATTACTTGGGAAAAACATACCACTCACACACACACACACACACACACACATATATATATATATATTTGTAGCAATAAGAGTTTCTGCTGAATGAATTTTGCTCCAATGATCCAAATAGAACCATGGTTGGAACCTTAAACAAGTCTCTGACGTCCATTATGCTTTTCCAAAACCATGAGCTCTTCATAAAAGATTGAACCTTTTCAGTTTCAGTCAAGGAGATCAACCACCACCATAAGTTTGTGTTTTAAACCTCAGGTTTTTGTTATTGAGATATTGTCATGAATAACATATCCTCTCTTGTAACTACAACAATTCTGTCAGGCTAGGGGCATTCTGGAGAATATAATATAATAGTAGATTCTAGTAGTATTGTAGTCCACGTGAGCACATGTCAGAAGTTAGTTATTTTGAGTGCAGGATAAGAGAATGATGTAGGATTAGCTTTATTTTTCTGCAAGTAATCTCTTCATATAAATAAATAGTTGTAATAGCTTTTATATTGACAAGTATTGAAATATATGAAAATGAGTAGCATTTGCTCTAAACCCTATCTCCCTCCTTCTACCTCCCACCTACTGAATTCTATCAGTCTCTCTCTCCTCCCGATTCTCTCTGTCTTATCTCTGTGATTCAAGGTCAGGACCAAGTGTGGCTTGACAAATTCAGTTTACAATAGACTTGAGTTTGTATTCTCTATCCAAGTTGCTTGCTGAAATTAAAAAGCTCAGAGTGTGCTTATATTGCATAAATAATCTAAGTCGATCTCAAGACCAACTTGAGTAGCCTATTGTTTACATTGTACTTCCTCAAGCGAAAACAAGAGTCCCAAAATAAAAAATTTATGCACTTCACAAGATCAATATGGCTCCCATCTAACCTCCTAATTTAACTTTAAATGACAATATAGAGATTGAATGAAATTATGTTTAATCACTTTATGTTATGGAGAAAAGCATATTAAGTAAGATGCTATTGTGTCTAGCATAAAAAGAAAATGAGACTCATTTTGAGGTAAAAAAGGAATATTAAGTTGCTACTAAACAAATGAACAAGCTAGTGCCAAGCTTAATTTTTAACTAGTGTAAAATTGCGATCAAGCATAAATCTTTGGTCTTACCAATTATTCAATCTTAAACAAGTTGAATTTGAACAGTTGAGTACTCACTGTCCCAATTTGAATGACATGGTTTCCTTTATTCGGGAAATTTCATGGTTCTAAAATCAAATTGAATATGCCAATCAGAGATAAAAAAAGAAACTAGGTATTTCTTTTTCTTCAAACACCATGTTGACAATGACTGAATCAGATCAGAAACAGAGCAATAAAAAAAAAAATAATTTCAAAACCCCATTTTTCACTTGTTGAATTAACAATCCAGATAATTCTTACAACAGATGAACTAATCAACAGAGCTTCAAGAAAATGAGCTAATCTAATTAATGAACAAGTTTCATAGGATAAAAAACATATAAGAAATTCATTGAGATTGAGATTTTGATCTGATTACAGGGAAAGGAGGCACTCGCAGAACAGCTTCTTCAGTCTCTGTTGGGTCTGATCTCAATATCTACAAACAATGAAAAAAACAAATTCAAAATTTTGTTTCACACAAAAAAGTTATGCATCATATATATATATATATATATATGTATAAGTATATATATATATATAGAGGGAAGAGAGATTACTGGGTCTTGGAGAACTGGTTTTGTATCATCTTTAGCTGGCCTAAAAGGGGGCTTTATCTTTCTCTTCACTTCATTTTCCCCATTGCTCCTTTTCATTGAGACCTCTGAAGCTTTCATCTTTCAATCTACTCTCAAATTAGGGGTATAGAGTCTCCTCTCTTTCTCTCTTCCCCTCCTTCCCAATATATCTTTCCCCTGTTTATTTATTGTGCATTTTGAAAAAAAAAAGAACAGAGAATATCTAAAATTAGTCTCAAAGGCTTTTTTTTTTGGGTTAAAGGTCAATAGAGAGTTTAAAAAACATTAAAAATAGGGTTATCTGAAGATTATTCCGAAAAAAGTAATACGAATTTGACTTTCATATTATAAAAAAAGGTAACAAGAATAATATTTTATACAATACCCTAGATGCATTTTTATTTCATATGAGATGCATAGAAAAAGATTGCACAGGGAATTTTTTTCATATTTTTCTTATGGTGTTCTAATTAATCCTTTAAATTAGTATTTGTTGAACTACATTGAAAAATCCTCTCTTTATAATTATTTTACTCTTATCTTACTACACATTACATTAAAACAAATTGATATTTTCACATATGATTTTTTTACAAGATTCTCTTCACAAATGATCTTGATATTTGTATAAATGAAAATATTAGTTCTTCTTATTTCACATAAGGGTGGACCCCACTTACTATTTAATGTGGAAATATCGATTCCCATGATCTAGGCCTAAACTAAACTTTACATGAAGAAAAGTGCAGATGAATATTACTTCATCTGGAAATATCAATGCCCCTTCATAAATGATCTCAGATTCAAAGAATTAGGCTTGGAGGGATGGTGCATTCTTTCACCTTAGAAATGGGTTTTGATTGGGATAGATAGGTACATTATGAAAACACTACAAACAATGGGTGTTTTTGGTAATCAGATTGGGGTTGCAAGATAGGTGTTCGATGAAATAACTGACAGAGATGTGGTTTCTTGGAGTTGAAGTTCTATGATTGCAGCCTTGCAGAATATATGATCTGTTGGTATGTGTTTCTTTCTGTGTAAAAGTTTTATAGGAAGGTACTATTATGGTGTTACTTCCATGCTGATCTCACTAATACCATGGGACCCACATGTTAGGATTACTTGCATACTCAAATCATAGAGGAAGAAATTATGGATACTACCCCTAGATGTTAGAAGTTTTCCCTCAATTTGGAACCAGGTACTTGAATTCTTGCATGCTATTTCACCACTTGACTAGACCAAATTATGACTAGAGTGGCTCTGTGTGTGTAGCTATATTTCTTGGTCTTATGTACAAGGATGATTAAAGATATATGGAATTGCTTGGGGAAAAAAAAACCTTAGCAAAAACAATAGGGAAACTGAAAGAAAAACAAGTACACACAAGACACAAAATTTTACATATTTGGCACAAAGTTTGAGTTTTTTTACAATCGGCGGGGAATTAATCTCACCATCTCAAAAGGTCGTACATAATTTAGTACAAGATCCACCTTACATAGTCAATATTAGAATTCTAAATCACCCCAAAAGTACAAAACAACTAACCCTAAAAAATTTAGTCTGGACAAACAAAAATAGATTATGCTTGTGGGGCCTGTTTCTTTTGCTCCAAATCTACCGACCATTCGCTCCAAGAACAAATCCATTCTACCTTTACAATCACCTTTTAGTACATTTTTAGGCTTTACAATCACTTGTAAATTAAAATCGAATAACGGATTGACTTATTAACACGATCGAATTGCATGCATGAAGTAGGTCAACATATATATTTTGTGAAAAAAATGCATATATAGTTTCTATAGATCTTATAATGTTGCTCCTATTGTATTTATTACTTGGTTTTCTTGAGTAAGCATTTTTAGATATTAGGAAACAACTTCTGCACTTTAATAGCATGCAAAAGCTTCCATTATCTATGTAGTCACTAGCCTACAGTTAGGTAGCTAGCATAAACTTTTGTTTGAGGAGAAGAGAATATTGGGGAGAACAGTGAGGCAAAATGAAACTACAAAGCTCTGTTATTTATTAAACTGCACTACTACAGTCATGTGCTATGGTTATGGGTGTCAAAGAGTGTCAGAATGATTAAAGGCAGACATGCCTCATTTTCTCAACTCTGGTTGGCTAATTCATCATTCACAGTAGTTTTTTTGAAACAAATCCAGTACATGCCTTTAGCTTTTTTCCCCAATAGACCGCGTAGTTGCACAGTGTTGGAGACTTGTGACTCATAAATTAGAGACCTACTGAAAAAGGCTAGTGCGGAGTGGAACATCGCACTAGCCTATCAGGGTTGAAACAAAGGTTGGGGTCTGCATCACCAGCGCGGGCCGCGCCAGTGCAAGGCTAAGAGTGGCGCGGGGCGCGCCAGGACTCGGTGCAGAATCTGTAGGGGTAGCGCGGGGCACGCCAGAGGAAGCCTTGGAGCGGCGCGGGGCGCACCGGTCGGTGAACAACAGTTTCTGTTAGGAATAGAAAAGGATATTATGGGGTATTAAGGCTATAATGTGTTAATGGTTGAAATATAATTAGTAGGTATAAATACTATCTATTGTAAAGCTCTATGTAACTCAATCATTTATAATAAGAAAAGAAACGCCGCTCCCGTGGACGTACCCATATTGGGGAACCACGTAAATCTCTTATGTTAATTCCTTATTGTTGTGTGTGTGTGATCCTATTTCTAACACACAGATATCAATATTCCAACATAACAGTGAATTCTCAAACATCGTATTTGTTCTAAATTAGTTATAAAACAACCAACTTGTTGATTCAACTAAAAATCTTCTAAAAAACTTAATTTATTCTAAGATAATTTCTAACCATAAGCGCTCATATAAAACTATCCTAATGTACTGCATTTTAGTTATATAGCACACCTGTATCAGTTTCACATACCGAAATGACAGTATTATTACACATAACACTTATTCTAGCCAGGGTGAAGGGTTATCATGGCTCCATTTATGGATTATTTTTTTTACTGTGTTTTAGGACAGGAGTCCATACTTCAAAATTTGAATTGATTTCTGCAGTAATTCAACATTCAAATTAATTATGCTATGTATTTGCTAGCACGTGGGCTGACAAACCAGGATGCATCTTTATAATATTCTTTTGCTGAATGTGTTGAAATATTCATTTGCACTTTGTTTTATCATGAATTTGGCTCATTTCATGCTTATGCTTTACAATTTACTGTCTGCCAAAAGAAATGCATTACCTTTTTTTTGCTAATGTTTATTGTTTAAATGATCTTGAAGCAACTGCCCTTGCTAAAATATAAGCCACAGGCCTGCAAAGCCACCTTTGTTGACTTGTTGCCTCATGGGTAAAAAATGTGGACCAGCATGTAGAACATTTTTTTGGATAAGTAACCAACATGTGGAACATAAAACAAAGTCTCCATAATAGTGAGCTTTATGTAAGAAGCCTCAGAAGATCTGTGCAAGATTAGAGAAAGTAGCTTAAGTTTGTTTAATTTAAGCGCATACATATATTGGGGATTAAATCTTTTGGGCTACGTGATAAGATTATTTGTATTAATTTATTATCAGTCCGGATTATTTTATTCTATGATTAGTTTATTTAATCCACAGTCTATTTTTGATTATATAATGCCTCATTTTCACTTGGGATTATAAGTTATCATCAATTGGCTTTAGAAATGACAAAATATAGTCTATGAGATTAATTACAGACTAATTATAAGTTAAGATGGTCCAAATTGTAATAAATTAGTACAAATAATTTTACCCCACCAGCTATTTTTACAAACAAACGTAACCTTGGTGATTAATGAAGTCTATGTGATGCTATTTGACTTATTTATGATGAATATGAATCAAAAAGAGTACGTAACAGAAATGTACGACATTAATATATATATATGGTTAAAATGAAGGTACGCAACTGTGTAAATTTTAAAGTTACACAGTCTACGATAGTAGAGTGAATTCACTCTACTATCATAGAGTAGCACCGTCGAACGTAGATTGAATTCTCAAATCGTAGAGTGACTACTCTACGATAGTAGAGTGAATTCACTATACTATCGCAGACTGTGTAACTTTAAAAGTTACACGGCCGTGCATCTAGCGCTAAAAGTGTAATTCGGTGCTATGTATGCAGTGCATGCTTGTACTGCTTGCACTAAAAGTTGTACATGCTCTCCGAAAATATCGGTGTCGATTTGTATCTCATATACTTGACCTCTGTCTAGATTTACATGTAAAGGAAGTGACCTATCTACCCCTGGTGAATAATCTTTTCTGCTAAACTACTCCTGGTGAATTAGAAATTGTCAATAAGGCAGACAAAAGTTACAGAACAAGGACTCAATTATTTCCCTTGGTATAAGAATATATAGGACCTTAGTCCATCCAAATGAGTAGAGATGAATAATTACCCATCTATATACAGACATACCTGCATTATTAATTCTCTTCATATATATACATACACCCTTCTGTATCTAACCACCAGCTATATTAATTTCTCTTTTTCTCTGTTGCACTTAATTTCTCATGGCTTCAGACAGCAGATCAAGCAGCAGTAACCTCAAGGCAGCATTGATAGTTCTATTTATAGTATTAGGCTATATTTTATATGATGCCATAATGTCCACAGCTGCCGAAATGTTGCAACGTTTACTTATAATATCCCCTCTACTATTGGTCATTTTGGTCCATTGGATCTCCACACCAGATCAAATTAGCATTCCCATTCTTCCAGGCTCTGAAGACGCCATTCATCGAGCCGGCGGCTCGCCGTGGGGACTAGCATTTGTGCTGGTTCTGCTTTTGTTCCTCATCTCATACCAACCTTCCCTGAATGGCCTTATGTTTTATGCATTTATGACTCTTGTGTCATTGAGGATGATATTCTTTTAGTGGTTAGTTAGTTTTTCTTTATATTGATCTGGTGTAGTTTGCTTGTGTTTGTGTGTAAAATAATGTATTTAAGGAGGTAATGTTGCAATCATGCTAGTTTGTTAAGGACTAAAATGCAAAATATGTATGTACATTGAGTTTATTGGTCTATGGAAATATGGTACCTGATTTTACAATAACGAGACGATGTTGATGGGGAATATATAAAGAATAGAGAGTAATGAATTGGAGAGGATCCTAAACCACCCTAAGGGGTATGATTTTGTATTAAGAATTGTATTTTGAGGTAGGACTTTGGTAATTAGTCAAACTCAAGGACGAAAACATCACTTGAGCACAAACACAAGGGAGGATTTTGCATTTTAGTCTTTCTTAATTAGTAAGTTGTGATTTGGATAATACTCCATATTAGCATAATCTTAATCTTGAAGGTGGAGTGGATGAAGGGCAATGTGGAACCTTGAATACTTAATGCTACCATTCTAGTTTGTTTTCTTAAAATTTGGTATACATAGTGAATGAGGACATCCATAAGCCCTGTTTGTTTCAAATTTTTTTTTGACAGCTTCTAGCTTTTGAGAAAGCTACATGTGTATGTTTAAGCTTTTGGATCCAAAAGCTGTATCCAAAAGCTATCAAAAGCTGAAAGCTAGAATTAGTTCTTGAGATACTGTTCAAATTAACTTCTCAACTCCTAATAAAATAAAATTTTCTTTTTGCCAAAATATCCTTAATTTCAATTTCAAAATTACAAAACTATGTCATTAATACTGCAAGAATTTAGGTGTCGTTTGGTTGGACTAAATGCCCTTCACTCATATATACATATATATGTCATATTATTATATTATATAGTATATACATAAAATATATTATTATAACATAAATATATAATATATCGACTAATTTTATCACTCATATTATTATATTATTTTATTTTGGAAAATAATTTATATATGGACTAATTTTATGTCGAATACGAATCGCGACCAACATGTAATTGTAAGCGATAAAATACAATAATAATATTTGAGTCATTTCTTTACTTCCTCCCGTCTCGAGTATTCACGTACCTTAATATTTAATTATGACATAAATTTATCGTCATATATAATAGTATAATTTTATTTATTTATTTAATTTTTTTTATAGCTCTTGGAGATTGAAAATTCTATGGATTTGGGTGTCAATAATTTCATCTCATCATTCAGATTGTTTGTACTGTTGCCTCAGCAGAAAAGATGTTATTGACTAATTATGGATTGATTGGCTTTATTCAACTTTGTATCATATGAATGATTATTATAAAGTGGACTTAATGGAGTATGTTTTTAATCCATATCACCATATGTCCATTAGTAACAGTCACATTTATCATTATATATAATATATATATATATATACCGCGCGGTTCTTCAACGGATTGGGATCAGTTTTTAAAGACGGATTGTCCGTCGTTAAAGCTCATAAAACGGATCAGTCTTTAGCGACAGACTGTCCATCACTAAAGCTCGTAAAATACATTGTTATGAGTTTTAACGACGGACCGGATCAATCCATTGAAGAACCTCTCTTTATATATATCGAGAGAGGGATGATCACATCAGGTTTAAAACTGTATCACAAATTTTCTTCTTTTTTGCACTTATAAGTTCGATTGTTTTATAATTTTGTTCTTTTTAATATGTTTTCTTTTAATGCTATCCTTAAAATTTAATTAAATTATTATTATTTTAAAATAATTACACAAGTGGGTGTGACAAGTATATAATTATTGTTGTGGTAGTTTTTAGGGAATAACTACACTGCACTGCTGCTTGCTCTCCTTTTGGAATCTGCAATGTTTAATTATCTCCGTACACCTATGGTGGCCCTCCACACAGCTGACTCGTGAGGACCCTATAACAAGTCATGTGAGTTCTGGAATAAATAATAATACTGTGATATACTTTTTTACAGTGGAGGTACGGCTTATAACTTTCTTTAAATTAATATTTTACTCCTATTTCCGTCCCCCGCACCCCCACCCCCCACCCCCCACGCCCCAACCCCCAAAAAAAAAATAGTCCCATTTATAAACTTTATGAAAATTAAAAAATTAAAGATATATTTTGTTTCTTGTATAGTTCTAAAAATAGTGAGTTTTGTAGTATTATAGTAAAATTATGATGATAAATTTGAGAAGAGTGTCATTTTATATTATTATCACTAAAAAAATGGACTTTTTTTGTGAAACAAAAAATTCATAAATAAGACTAATTTTGTAAGACAAAAGGAGTATATACAAATGATATATACACACGCGCGCGCACACACACAAACACACACACATATATATAGTTCGTTTCTGGTACATACCCCTTTATTTTATATACCGTGCTCATCATCTTTAGCGATAAATCGGGCGATGGTTTGGTCCGTCGTTATAGAACAGATAAACGGTTTATATGTTATGGCGACGGTTCGATGCGTCACTAAAAGCTAAGACGACGGTTCTCTGATATACGCTACGGACCGAACCGTCGCCCGATCCGTCGCTAAAGATGGTGAACAAGATATGTTAAATAAAGAGGTATGCACAACTACACACACAAAACATATATATACTACACACACAAAAACATATATATACATACACACAACATAAAAACATATATATACACACACAAAACATATATAAAGGGGTATATACATACATATATATATATATAGGGAGCATTTCAAGAGCATAACTCTGAAAAGACATAACAAGCATAACACCTTTAGCGACGGATCAAACCATCGTCTGTCCGTCGCCATAGGTCCGTCCGACGCCATAGGTCTTATCCGACGGACAATATATAGCGACGGACGGTCTGACGGATAATATATAACGACGGACGGACCTATGACGACGCATTTAGCGCCAGTTTGGTTTGTCGCTAAAGGGGAGTTATGCTATTTAAGGAGTTATGTTCTTGATCCTTGTTCTATCTATATATATATATATACAAGTAATGCTAGAGACACTAAACATAAAAGTGTAAAAAACATATAGAAAATAGAAAGTCAGACCTACAATTAGATACTTTACATAATTTTTTTTTTATAAATAATACATAAGTCTTACTTTTTATACACAACTTTTTGTGTATAGTTTGTACGCAGTCTTATTCCCTATCTCTATCTCTATATATATGCTTTTAAAACTAAAGGAAGCTACTATATAGGGCTCTGTTATGAGCGTTTAGGACGTTTACAACAGTTGCATGCGTTGAGTGCTTTAATTTATTTAAAGGACCAAAAGCATTGTACTAACTAGTTGCTTTTGAGCCCAAACAGAAATATTTGTGAGTTAAAATAATTGGATTTGAAATAAGTTAGACGAACAAAATTTTCAAATACGTTTATATTTCTAAACACACTAAACGTCGTCAACAAACAAACTCATAATTTGAAAAAATGGACTTATCTTATATGGTATAAAATGTTGTTGGGAGCACCACCATGCAACATTTTATTAAAGTTGTGGTTGAACATTAGATTTGCACAACTTTTCTCCTTTTAAACATGTTGCCTGAGTCTAACCCTTTTAGATCTGCATTTTTTTTTGTCTTTTTCATGGGTGCATAAGCTGAGTTCAACCTGGCCTTAATAGTTCTGCAGAATTTTTCTGTCTTTTTGATTGTCTTTCACTCATTTGTGTTACTTTTCTTTTTCATTTACTTTTATATATCAATATCTATTGTGTTTTTTTGCTTTGCCTTTTTCTTGGTGTTCTTAAACCTTGTTTGTCAATTTAGAGTAGAAATCAGCAGACTCAGATTTTACTAGAGGCTTGAACTAGATGCTTCATGGATTTGTTGTTTCTCATATTAATTAAGATTGGAGCTAATCTCTATTTCATGCAATGTAATTTTTTTTTAATTTTTGTGAAAAAGTTGCCTAATATTTTATAAATGCGCTTCGTTGTATTTGAGTTCTATTATGTATTGCGACAGTTTTGTGTCGAATTACAATTGCGACGAACTTCAATACATACATGAGAATGAATATAATTAGGAAACTGATATTTGCACATGTAAACCGTCGCTATAGATCCTATAGCGACGGTTTTTACCGTCGTTATACATCTATAGCGACACTTTTCATATGAAAATATCAAAAAATCGTATGAAAATATCAATTTCCTATAATTATAAGGTTGGCCTACCATATCACATATCTAGTTTAAAGAATATAATAAAAAAGAACACTCTTTACAAAACAACTTTTTCTTGTATATGGTTTAATTCTATTTTTTTCCCTTTTAATGGAACTGGGCCAGTGGGGGAGTTCATAAAAAAAATAAAATATACAACATCTACAAAAGCCTACAATGAACTAATAAAAGCAAAGATTTCTTGTATTAAAGCTACTTATAATAACACAAAAGAGAAGTTTGGTAAGAAATCATGAACAAAAGAAACACAAGCAAAATGGCAACACCCCATGGAGACCCTCCTCCTACCCTATGAACTGATTCTTTCTCCGGCAGCGATATAACGAACAGAACGAGCTCTGGTTGATCATCACTTTGTAGAATTTGAGCCAAATTTGAAGTGGGTTTCATTAATCATTTGAAGTGAATCCACGTATCAATATGTTCTACTCCATGAGTAGAATAAAATTAAGTATTTAGAAGATCAAATCTATGAGATAATGAATGAGAAATTAACTCTCTCAAAGATCACCTTAGAAAAGTTACTCTTAAGTTTGGGACTCAAGGGGCACATCATTATTTTGGAGGAGAGAGGACTTAACCAAGGCTTGGTTTGAACCTACATGTGCGCTGACGGTTGGGCTTATGGGTTGTTGTATATATATTTTGGGCAAAATTTATTTAAAATTTTGTTTTATTTAGTTCTATTATCAAAAATTTGTCGTTTTGAGAAATTTTCTTTATTATCATACTACGTTGTTTTGGGAAGCGTCATTTGCCTGAACGGAAACGCTATTACTAATTAGTCGTTTTGGGAAGCGCCCTTTATGCATGACAAGCCTAAAACTACGTCGTTTTTAACTAAACGTGTCTTTTCAAGGGGTTGTGTCCTATCTGTTGGGTCACTAAACCCTCCTCTAAATAGTCTAGGGAGGGCAACCATTTTGATCATTCCATTTTCAAGCATTATTAAGCAATATAGTCTTTATTATTACATAAGTTACTCATAGTTTATTTGAGAGAGAAGTTCAGAGTATTTTCTTTGGTTCGTTGTGTATGTTATTTGTAGTGCTACTATAGTATACGTTGTCATTGTATCCTGAAAAACAAGTACCGCTAACTCTAAGCACCAATAAGGAGAACATAATTGTCTTAAGGACATAGTATCAAATACTAGCCTTAACAAGTTTACTTGTGCAGTTTGACTTACTTGAGATATATATATATATATATATGCCTTGTCCATTTAGTTTTCCTAACACACTTGACAGCCAATGAACAAGAAGAAGAAGAACAACTTGGGAGATAATAATAAAAATAAGATCGAAATAATCCATTAAGTCTTCAAACAAGGACTCATAGTTTATGTACCATGTGAACCCTAAGAAAAGGAATAGAATGGCTTAGAAGGCTAAAACACAAATGGATAGGTTTGATGTATTGGAGGTATATAGTCATAGAAAGAAGAGTACTTGTTATAATAGTTGGCCATGTTGAAGAGAAAATTAAGGGTTTTCAACGGAAACTGGTATCTCTTCTATTTTCATAGGAGAAAAATGATATTTTTACAATCCACTCACTACTTATATGAAAAAGATCATGTGAAAATAACATTTTTCTATATAAAAATATCAGTTCCTTTTTCAAACTGAATTTGGGATGGAAATTCAAAACAATGGGCTGAATTCCACTCGAGAACAAATTCCCAATTGTTTTTGCAATCCAAATTGAGAAAATTCAATGACCTTTGAGTCTGATCTTAGCTCAATTGTCTCCTCCCCAACATCTCATCACTAATTAGCTCAAACATTGTTCTTAGGGAATTAATTGGTAGACTTGGAAGTATATGTAATTCTGGGGAAATAGAGAGACAATTTGTAGTAAGAATTATCCCTTAACCAATAATCATCACTGGGATATTTGAAAAGTTACTACTCACATATGCAGCAAGTATGGAAATTAAAGTCTACTTACAATGCAAGTTCCTATTCCTAACTTATATTAAGCACCCTCGGAATACTTCTAGCTATAAATCTGAAATTACGGAAAAAGTACTCACTTCAATACACAAAAAAATCAACAAATATGTCAAGCAAAGTTAGGATTATAAGATATATGACAAAAAGCTGTGGAATTGAATGACACAACTTGCATTAGAAGAACAATATATTGAGAGCCGGTGACCGCTAGCCGCAACCAATTGTGGCTGGCGCCGGAGACATATTGAGGGTACTTCCATGACCAACAAAGTTCACTCGAAAAATTGAATTGCGGATGGCCTCTTGCCTTAACGGTATTGATTACTCTTTTGTTTATAGTTTCTCCATCTCATATTGAGGGTACTTCCATTTTCAAAACTATACTCTTCAGTTATGCATACATATATACATATTCACACATAGATACATCAATAGTCCATTTCAAGAGCTCGCCCCTTTATTTTACATACCATACTCACCCCCGGTCCGTCGCTATATTAGAAAATCGTTGACTTAACTTTTAGCGACAGACAACATATAGCGACGGACAACATATAACGACGGACTGAACCTATAGCGACGGACCGAGCCGTCGCCCGGACCGTCTCTAAAGGGGGTGAGCAAGGTATATAGAATCAAGAGATAAGCCCTTGATCCTTTCCGTATACATCAATACCTATATTTAAAAGAACGAATTGAGTTTAATTTTCAATTAGTTGAAGAAGCAACTGAATTAACTCGATAGTGATTCGTATTATCCAACTGAGTTGATTATGTAATACTAGTAAAATGTTGTGTTTAATAATTACAACCGAGTTAACTTGGTATTATTAGTTGGACTAATTTTTTATCTTATTTTTTAATTATTGGTGATAGGTGCCGAAATTTTGACATTCGTAAGATACCCATGTTTATTCGTTTTTCAAGTTTCATAAATGCATAAGGATCATTATATTTAATTAAAGTAGATAAATAAATGTAACCAATATTATAAAAATACTATAACTATTTTTAGAAAATTACAAAGAAAATTTTGAAGTAAATACTTTCATACTACACGGGCTATCGGACTTACATCTATCAATACAAGTATATAATAAGCCAAGAGGAGATCTTATCCAAATTAATTTGGTTGATCATTTTAAAGGTAATTTGGACATTAACTTGTAATTCTCAAATACAAATTACGTAATTATAATAATACATGTTCAAATTCTATAAATATAATTATAATTTCATATATATAAATATATGCATGAATCTCACAATAAAGTAAAAGAAAAGTCATAAAAAACATTAATGTCATATATATATACACACACACACATAATCTAAAAAGGGAACTTACAATTGAATTATTTTGATAAACAAATATAAATTATATAATAATAATAACAATAATAATAATAATACATTCATGTTCAAATACAATGAATATAATTATAATTTCATATCTATATATACATGCATGCATGAATCTCATAATAAAGCAAAAAAAAGTCATAAAAATATTAATGTCAACTTGGTTATCAATTTTTTTAATGTATTATACAATTATAAATATGATGCTGATACAAATTATTTTCAACATTATATATATATTATGTCAATAAAAAATTATCAAAATTTTGTGAATTTTTTTTATATAAACTAGATATAATTATCCAAGGATTGGAATAAAAAACTTACCCATCCTTGTTGAATAGGTAATAGAAATTATTTGAAGGCAATACAGAACTTGCTGAGGATTGTTTCGCATTGCATATCACTCTTAATGGGTGATGCTTTAGAATGGAGGTAAAAAGCAATATAAACAAAATATATTTATTTTGCCGTGTTAGAATTTAACGAAAAAAATACTCTGTTAATAAACACTAAAGAATCTGTCAACTCTACAATCTGAGAGAAAATTTTGTGTTAAAATTATTAAATAGATTTTACCATGATAAATAATAAATTTTACCATGGTAAATAATATTACATAATCTATTAAAAAAAACAATATTTGTGAATTAAGAAAGTAGGGCATGATTGTACTTATACTACATATGATTGGATTATTTATACTTAATTAAAACTTGCCAAGGAATAGAAACTGATAAAAATAAAAAATGACTTACCCATACTTGTTGGATGTGTTGCAAAGATTTTTTGAAACAAATGCTAAATTTTGTATTGCATATCACTCATAGCAGTTGATGCTTTGGGGTGGAGGTAAAGGGCAATATAAACAAATAAATAGAATATAAAAGCATATAAGTCATTCTACCCATTTTCTTATTAATGAGAGTTGTAGACAATTTTTTTTTTGAATATTTAGAGTTAAATAGGACCTATTTAGAAAATTAATATCTTTTTCAATGTTAGAGTCTAATAAAATATATATAGAGAGAGAGGAGTGATTCATAGCCAAAGTTAGACGAGAGCCCCATTCATCCAACGCAGATCCCACCATTCATTTCTGTAATCCAGAAGCTATAATTATTCTCACCCGCATAACTATGAGGATGAGATATAACTTCGAAGTTCTCATTTGCATAATAGCTAGGCGGATGGAATATATTCCGTGAGCACAACTATTATGCGGACGGGGTAAATCTTAGGTCATTCTACCTTTTTTTGTTTTTATAAATTGTTTGATGATTGATGAAAAAGTCAGTTTAATTAATGAATCTTGATACGGTGAACGAGTTATCCACTTTGGCCAAGACGTACATTATTTTAAGTCCAAAAAACTTGTTTTAAGTTATCTCATAAATTGTTAAAGTCATTGTCACACTTCAATATTTTTTAAATTTTTAAAAATTAATTTTTCTATCTCCTAATTCATGTGGGAGAGTATTTTAGGGTTATACATTTGCTAAAAAATTTGACTACTCTATTGATATTATCAAGTGTTCTTTTTGGGAGAGCATTGTATATCTTTCTTGTGAATTCAAGAATTTATCTCGATAGCGCTACTACGATATCTAATCATTAATGTTTGTGTTAGAGCGTTTTAGTCTAACCGTTATTAACGCGAAATCAAATTGTCAATGATTAAGAATGTTTTTTAATAGAATTTCATTCTCAACCTTTTGACATTTAATAAAGCTATTTGTACTAATTAACAGCATCATGTTAAAACTAGATAAGAAAAAAATAATAAAAGTGGAATAAAAAACTTTTGAAAGAATAGACATGAGAGGGGGCAAAAAAAATGGAATAAAAAAACTTTCCCAACCTTGTTGGGTGAGAAAGGCTTCTTGGCACTTCTGTCCCTTCAAGTTGTCACTCACTTTCAAAGTCGTCCCTAAAGTACCATTTTCGTCAGTTAGATCCTTAAAGTGGCATTTTATTGGCGTTTCTATTCTTTTAACCCATTTTAACCTAAATCCGACCCATTTCGACCAAATTGAACCCAACCCGACTCAGTTTGACCCAACCCAAAATTTTAATATTTTAAAATACAATAATATTTTTAAAAAAAAGTTTAAAATAATAATTATATTTAACATTTTAAAATATTTAATTATTTAAAATAAATTATTATTATTAAAATAATAATAATTTTATTATTTTAAAATAAAATAATTATTTTAAAAATAGTTATTTTTAATATTTAATAATAAAATATTAGTTTTTTAAAAAAATAAAAATAATAATTATATTTAATATTCTAAAATAAATATTTTTTAAATAATTTTTTAAATAATTTTATTTTTAATATTTTAAAATTAAAAAATAATTTTGTAAATATTATTTTTAAAAATAATATTTTCTTTTAAAATATTAAAAATAATATTTATTTTAGAATATTAAAAATAATAATTATTTTAGAATATTAAATATAACTTTTATTTTAGAATATTAAAAATAATAATTTTTTTATTTTTTTTAATAATTATTATATTTATATTTATATTTATTTTAATTTTTTAATATTTATTTTTAATATTATAAAATAATAATTATTTTTAATATTCTAAAATAAATATTTTTAATAATTATCGTTTTTGAAGGAAAAATAATATTTAATATTCAGAAATACTTATTAAAAAAATTATTATTTAATAATAATAATTATTAAGATTATTTTAAGTTTTAAAATAATTATTATTAAGCTTATTTTAGTTTTTAATGTAATAATTTTTAAGTTTATTTTAATTTTAAAAATAATAATTATTAAGATTATTTTAATTTTTTTTAATAATTATTAAATTATAAATTATTTAATTTTTATAATAATTATTTTAGAATATTAAATATTATGTTTCCTTCAAAAACAATAATTATTAAAAATATTTATTTTAGAATATTAAAAATTATTATTATTTTAGAATATTAAAAGTAAATATTAAAAAATTAAAATAATATAAATATAATAATTATTCAAAAAAAAACTAAGATAATTCTTATTTTTAATATTCTAAATAAAATATTATTTTTAATATTCTAAAATAAATATTATATTTAATATTCTAAAATAATAATTATTTTTAATATTCTAAAATAAATATTATTTTTAATATTTTAAAACTAAATATTATTTTTAAAAATAATATTTACAAAAATATTTTTTACTTTTAAAATATTAAAAATAAAAAATATTTAAAAAATATTTATTTTAGAATATTAAATATAATTATTAATTTTTTTATAAAAAAACTAATATTTTTTTAAAATATTAAAAATAACTATTTTTAAAATAATTATTTTTTTTAAATATTAAAATAATTATTATTTTAATACTAATAATTTATTTTAAATAATTAAATATTTTTTTTAAAAATATTAAATATAATTATTATTTTAAACTTATTTGAAAAATACTATTATATTTTAAAATATTAAAACTTTGGGTTGGGTCAAACTGGGTCGGGTTGGATTAAACTTGGTCAAAATGGGTTGGTTTAGGTTAAAATGGGTTGAAGGAACAGAAATGCCAATAAAATGCCACTTTAAGGACTTAACTGACGAAAATGATACTTTAGGGACAACTTTGAAAGTAGGTGGCAACTTGGAGGGACAGAAGTGCCAATCAACCGGTAAGAAAAGATAAATCTTTGAATACAATTGGTCATTCCAGTTGTATTGCATATCACTTATTGTGGGTGATGAAATAAACTAGGCAAACAATTTAATTTAAACAAATAATGAAAATACAAAATCATCCAATGGGAGATTAATAACACAGTTGTTAAACTTACTACAAATTATGTTCTAATTATATTCTCAAGTATACACTGTTAAACTATGAAGAGTTAATTGCATATTAAACCTAGAAGGATATACCCTTTAATCATTCGTACTCAGATGTTTAAACGCTCTCATCTCGCTACCCCAAGTACTGTTAAATAAGCATAACTGACCCTTTTAGTCAATTTGTTCGTCGGAAAATGGTCACGTGTCACAATTTAAATGGCCAAAAATTACAAAAAATTCAGTTATACTTACTTAACGGTACTTGAGGTAGCGGGATGAGAGCGTTTAAATATCGGAATACGAATAATAAAATGGTGTATACGTCAGAGTATAATATGCAATTAACTCAACTAGGAATATAAAAACTTGATCTTGTAGGTAGTTCTTTATAAATGTTAGAGCACGAAGAATCATCTTAGAAATTACTCAAACCTTATTCCTTATTCTTCAATGTTTGAACAATGCAAATTTGCTATTTTTTGGGAGACATGATTAATATTTCGACAAATTTATGATGAAGTTGAATTGGAACTTGTGTAGAACTCTTAAAATTATGTTTCTATGTTTTCAAAAGAAAGGAAAAAATAAGAGCTTAAATCCTTTAAATTTAAGGTGGCCTAGTATTTTATGGTTGAAGTAATTAAAACTTGTGAAAAGAATGGATATGAGAGATCATAGAAAGAAACACTAGATAAGAATGAAAAATAAAAGGAACATAACCATCCTTCTTGGATGGATCACAAATACACTTTGCAATATTCATTCATGGAAAATATTGCATATCACTCATAGTGGGTGATATTTAATTTTGGTGTAAAAAGTAATATAAACAATAACTAATATAGAAGAACATTCAATGTGAGATTAATATAGAAAATTGATATTTTCATATGTTAAAATGATATTTTCACACGAGTCTCCCACATAAAAGTGAGACCCAATTGCTATTCATGTGAAAGAAATCATGTGAAAATATCAAAAAAAAATTATAGAAATATTAGTTCCCTTATTATATCACCCTTGCATAATTTATAATTATTTGTTAATTTGTTCATGTTTTTAAGAGTAATATAAACAAGTGAGAAGTGTATAAAACAAACATAGTCCAAACAAACATCCCCTATACCCAATAGTCCTATACCCTATACCCTATATAAACATAGTCATGTTAGACTTAGATATTCCAGTTGCAAAATTTACAAAATGATTAAGAATGTTCCCCTTTTGTCTTGGAAAAAAAGAGAGGAGACTATTAACACAAAAATCATAAAAAAAAAAAAAAAAAAAAGGGTTTATTTTTCCAAGATGGAGGCATTTTTTTGTCATATCAAAATTTGGAAACCTCCATTAATGTTCAAAAAACTAAAATAAAATTGAAGTAAGTCATCAAAGAAATGAGGAAAAACAAAAAAATATAAAATAATTTTAAAAGTAAAAAACTGTCTTGAATTATTTCAATTTTTTTACCAAATTACAATAGCGATATGCAATACATGGAATTGGATATAATTTTAAGAATGGTCCGCCATATTATTTATCTCTTCAAATAAATTACGGTTAATATTATTCGTAACAACGAAAAAGTAAACACATAAATTCACAATATATATATCATTTTCAAATAATTATAAAAAATAATAGAATAAAAAACTGAACTAGCCATATTGGTTTGGTGCAAATTTATTTACTAAATTAAACCTTTCTTCACCACATTTTGTTGCATGCATATCACCCATTGTGGGTAATGACCAAATGCATGCAAAAAAATAATTTAAACAACTAATGAATATAGAAAAGCATTCAATGTGGGATTAATATAGAAAATTGATATTTTTATATATTAAAATGATATTTTCACACGAGTCTCTCTCACATAGAGGTGAGACTCAATCACTATTCATGTGAGAGATATCATATTTTTAAGAGTAATATAAACAAGTGAAAAGTGTATAAAACAAACATAGTCCAAACAAACATAGTCCAAACAAACATCCCCTATACCCTATACCTATATAAACATAGTCATGTTAGATTGAGATATTCCAGTTGCAAAATTTACAATTTGTTGTTGTAAAATGTCTTCAAGCAAATATTGCCCAAGCTTATAACTTGTCATTCTTCAAAATATTAACTTAATGCCCACCACCAACTTAACTAGGTATCTGATCACTCTTTTATTGTAAATTATAGAACATTGTCATATTTTATCTATCAAACTTAAACTTGTGGTTGGTTGCTTGTTTTCTTATTATATACGGGGACCCGAGTAAATCGATTTATCCTTTTTTTAAAATGATTTTGAGGTATACAATACAATATATAATCTCAAGTTCGTAATTATTTTTTATTACAAATAATTAATCAAGACTCCCATAAAGGAGGAAACATATTTCATACAAAAGAAGAAAAAAAATGCATATTTCATTCCTGCCTTTGGGATCCATTCTTGCCAAAGGCGGGAATGTTAAGATTACAGCTAAAAACTAGACAAAAAAAAATGCATACTTCACATAAAAAAAAATAAAAATAAACTCACACAAATAAGAATCAAACCTCGGAGTCGAATGAAGAGTGTTGTTAATATTGGTTAAATATATTATAGACATAAAACATAGTCATGTTAGACTCCTCAAAAGTGCTAGAATGTTTTTCTTTAAAATCAACTGCCAGCCATTTTCAGTTCTTGGCTTGATTTGTTAATTCACTCAAAAATACTAAGCATAGCATACAAAATGTATAATAGTTTTCCCCTTTGTCTTGGGAAAAAAGAGAGGAGACTATTAACGCAAAAATCATAAAAAAAGGGTTTATTTTTCCAAGATGGAGGCAGTTTTTTGTCATACCAAAATTTGGAAACCTCCATTAATGTTCAAAAAACTAGAATAAAATTGAAGTCAGTCATCAAATAAATGAGGAAAAACAAAGTAGGGAAAGCAAAAAAATATAAAATAATTTTAAAAGTAAAAAACTGTCTTGAATAATTGCAATTTTTTTGCCAAATTATAGTAGGGATATGCAATACATGGAATTAGATATAACTAGATACAAATTCGCGCGTTGCAGCGGAATTATTTATTTTGTTAATAATAAATTTATATGTGCAATTAATAAATTAAAATATAATAAGAATATGGTAGATTGTTGTGCGATAATCAAATTTTGGTAACATATGTTGCATAGAGTTGGGTAAAAATTTTGTGCGCAAATACATATCTAAGTATAAAATTAATTTGATCACTAAACTCGAGGACATTATATAACAATTGTGTGTGTGTGTCGGCCATATTATTTATCTCTTCAAATAAATTACAGTTAATATTATTCGCAACAACGAAAAAGCAAACACATAAATTCACAATATATATATCATCATTTTCAAGTAATTATAAAAAATAATTAATAGCATCAAAAACTGAACCAGCCTTATTGGTTGGTGCAAATTTATTTATTATTTAATAAACTATACCAAGCCTCAATTATTGCATATCACTCATTGTGGGTGACGACTAAATGCTGGCAAAAAAATAATTTAAACAACTAATGAAAAGAGAAAAGCATTCAATGTGGGGCTAAGATAACCAATATGCTAAACTTACTATTGTGTCTTGTGATATATATATATATATATATATATATATATATATATATATATATATATATATATATAATATCTTCTGAGCAATTGCAAAAGCTTATAATAATTTGTCATTCTGGGAGAAAATAAGCCTCTCTCTTTTTTTCTCCTTTCATTCTATAAGCTCCTTGTTTAATCCCTTTGACTGTCTACTAAGAAGATCGTTATATAAATTTTTGGGACGATTAAAATTTCGTAGTCCCAATTATAAATGATGTATGAGTTAAGTTTTTTAAGGTATCTAAGCTTGTCCAAAATTAGAGATACATTTTCCTTTTTAGTTCGTTCCAAAATTAGAGATTTATTTTTATTTAAAGAGATTATAAAGTGACATGATAATCCTAATTTGTTATTAGTTCTTCACTATCATTTTCATTATCACACAAGCACAACTGAATTCCTAGCTAATATTAGGGTTATATTTAAGAATATAAAATTATCTTTAAAAGTCATCGTTTTACAGACAGAGGGACAACTTGTCATCAGGAACTCAACTCTTAGAAAAATGACGAAGACAAATATGGTACTTTATTGCTCAACTGTTATTGTAGATAAGGGTGTAAATAAATCGAACCGAACTGAATCAAGCAGAATATTGAGTTATTCATATTTGGTTCACAAAATTTATTGAGTATAAAATAAGATTTGATTGAGGCTCGTTTAGCTACCGATCATCGAGCCCGATCAGTTTAAACTTTTCGAACGAATATAATTCGAGTATCAATAAAAAATTATAATTTGAGGAGATTCGAGTAATTTATCGAACTCTAAAGTTTGTTCATGGTTGAATCATTTATATTTCGAGTCGAACTCGAATCAAACTTTTAGTCGAGCGAGTACGAATCGAGCTCGAACTGTTTGCTCATTTTACCGCCTTAATTGTAGACATAACTATTTCTTCTTCCTAGAGGACTTGAAATTAAGACTGGCTTAATTTATATGACCGTTTAATCTATGCCTATTTCCTCTTCCTAGACGACTTGATAGACTGAGTTTATATGACCATTAAGATTAAAAGGTAGTGAAGAGTTTATTTGACCATTAAGATTAAAAGGTAGTGAAGAGATTTCTTTTAGAGTAGTTATTGCATGCATGTTCCATTATATAGCAAGTATAAATCTTCACACTATTGTTTCCTTTTCTGAATTTGTTTTGAAGGGATTGCTATGTATGAAAAGGGTACCTTATATACAAGATGGGAGTGATTAGTATGAAGTTAATTTTGATCAATTGACCAATACAGTGTCAATTGATTATAAATGTGTTATATGCCTATATCTGTCTTCAAGCAATTGTACAAGTTTATAATTTTAGGATCCCCTTCATTACACTTATCTTTTAATTTTCTCCAATACATATTTAACGACACAAATATTATATTTAGCTATAAAATAAAATTCGTCGCAAACAATTAGCAACACAATAAAATTCGTTACAAACAATTGCATCGTTAAAAACGTCGCTAAATATAATATTTGTGTCGCTAAATATGTATCGAGGAAAATTGAAGAATAAGTGTAATTCCTTTTTTTGTTTGTTTTTCTTCTATAAAGAGTGAGAGCCTTTCGTTATGATTATTTATGCCCTTCGATTAAATTTAAAAAATTGGTCGATATTAAATATAGATATATGTGGGATATATGGGATAAAATTACATTATTGTGCTATGATCATCGCTATTTGTGCGCAGAGGCGGAAGGAGGCGGGGGCGGGATATGGCCCCCAATGCTGGGAAGGGAGGGGATATGTATATGTAATTTCTAATTCATAAGGAGAAAAAAAATAATTTATTAAATATATTAAATTGCAGTACATAACATTATTTCATGACACTTGTTATTCTCAAATTACAACACATGTCTTACCTAATTAATGTGTTCATCCATTACTAATTTAATTATTATCTCTTAAAATCACTACTTTTTTAATTCCAAATTAATATTTTGAATTTATAATCCCCTAAATCACTACAAATCTAAACTGTTTTGGTAATGTCAACTGTTCTATATTATCCTTTCTAATTTTATATTTAAAATTTTGGAAAGTATATATAAGATTTTTGCCAAATTACCAATACATTTAATATTTTATTAAGGTAAGTAACTAATAGAATCTATTCGAATTTGCTAAGTAGTAAACATATTATGTGATTATAATCCAACTCAACGCGTGATATATTTTGGAAGAGAAAATAAAACTAGCAGACCAAACAGGATTTTAAACACAATTTGTTTTTGAATTTTTTATTTTTGAAAAAAACAACATTTTTATATTACAATAAAAAAAATCACTACAAATCTAAAATGATTTGGTAATGTCAACTTTTCAATATTATCCTTTCTAATTTTATATTTAAAATTTTGGAAAATATATATAAGATTTTTGCCAAATTACCAATACATTTTATATTTTATTAAAGTAAGTAACTAATATAATTTATTCGAATTTGCTAAGTAGTAAACATATTATGTGATTATAATCTAACTCAACGCGTGATATACTTTGGAGGAGAAAATAAAACTAGCAAACCAAACAGGATTTTAAACACGATTTGTTTTTGAATTTTTTATTTTTTAAAAAAATAACATTTTTATATTACAATAAAAAAAGTCACTGCAAATCTAAACTGATTTGATAATGTCAACTGTTCTATATTATCCTTTCTAATTTTATATTTAAGATTTTGGAAAATATATATAAGATTTTTGCCAAATTACCAATACATTTTATATTTTATTAAAGTAAGTAACTAATATAATTTATTCGAATTTGCTAAGTAGTAAACATATTATGTGATTATAATCTAACTCAACGCGTGATATACTTTAGAGGAGAAAATAAAACTAGCAGACCAAACAGGATTTTAAATACGATTTGTTTTTGAATTTTTTATTTTTTTTAAAAACAACATTTTTATATTACAATAAAAAAAATCACTGCAAATCTAAACTGATTTGGTAATGTCAACTGTTCTATATTATCCTTTCTAATTTTATATTTAAGATTTTGGAAAATATATATAAGATTTTTGCCAAATTACCAATATTTTATTAAAGTAAATAAATAATATAATCTATTCAAATTTGCTAAGTAGTAAACATATTATGTGATTATAATCTAACTCAACGCGTGATATACTTTGGAGGAGAAAATAAAACTAGCAGTCCAAACAGGATTTTAAACACGATTTGTTTTTGAATTTTTTATTTTTTAAAAAACAACATTTTTATATTACAATAAAAAAAACCACTACAAATCTAAACTGATTTGGTAATGTCAACTGTTGTAATATTATCCTTTATAATTTAATTATTATCTTCTAAAATTACTACTTTATGATATTATCATTACTGAGCTATTATCTATTTCGTATGTGTTTTACTCTAATTCTTTTCGTTTTTATTTAATATATGAGCTAAATTCTTTTATGTTCTGTTAGTTTTCACGTGAATTTTTAGCTAAGTGTGAGACTTTTTTGTTCCCGAGCAAAACAATTTCCTATAGAAGAGTTGTGGAAAGATAATTATTTATTTGGTTGATAGTTTATGCAATGTTGAAATCAACTATTAAGTATGTTTAAATTTTTATATCTTACTATTGCCTATATTCATGTTGCAAATATTTATAAGGTTGCAGCGACTGTTAAAAAGATCCTTTAATTGCTACTTTTTGTTTATGTGGATATATATTGCACATTCAATAAACATAACTGGATTGAAGCCTAAACTGAAAGCAACTTAATAGTGATAATCCTGGTACCTATGGTTCAATGATTATGTGGTAATGAATTTGGTGTATACAGTTCTTGGCAGTGTTAATTTTTTGTTATCATGTTTATTGCATTATTTCAGGTGCATCATGGATTTTATTCTACTTATCACAACATAACTTTGCCCCTGCAATTCTAAATACTGTTGAAAGTGCAAAGGAGTTATATGGAGACCTTCAGAATATGGTGACAGTGCATTCAATGGGAGGGGCTATGACTTTATTTTGTGGACAATATCTCACGGTGTTTATATTTATATCTTCTTCATCTATTGCATTCTATTATCTGGATTGTGACTTTGTATAATTTGTTAAGTACAAGCATCCAGTAAATCATTTTTATCATCATTAATAAAAAAAATTGGCATTATGATAAAATGTGAGTGCATCTACAATTGTCGAAAATGGATAAAAAAACTAATGAGGCAACGTATTCGTTCTTTAGCTATAACATTGTGTTATGTATGACACGGTGCTATACTGCTATGTTTTTGGACATGGTGTTTATTTGACATGAAGATTCAACATAATTATTAATACTCGTGCTTTTCAATTTCCGCATGTTTTGTCAATGTAATTTCCCTTCAGGTTTGAGGATCGAAACTAGGACATTCTTCCGTTGTTTCCCCTTTCGTTTGATTGTTAGAAATCTGGTGCAAGTAAGCGTATATGAGACATGAACTCTTTAAAATGTATCAAGTATCAGTGTCAGATATTTAAGGCTTGGTGAGATTTTTGTAATGTGTAACAGACTTCAAATATGCCAATAGCAATCATATCAATATAACAACTCGATGACATTGTATATTACACTTTCTAAATATTTGTTAGTGCTTTAGAATTAAAGAGGTATCTATTTTTAACCCTATTGATTACATTATAAATATTTTTATCAAGAAATTACAACATATATATATATACACACACACACACACAAAACTGTTATATAATATCCTGGGGTTTAGTAATCAGATTAATTCTATACTTGGATATGTATTTGCAGACAAAACTTTTACCCAACTTTATGTAACATATGTTACCAAAATTTGATCATCGCACAATAATCTACCATCTTCTTATTATATTTTAATTTATTAATTGCACGTATAAATTTATTATTAACAAAATGAATAATTCCGCCGCAACGCGCGGGTTTGTATCTAGTTATTTACTATTTCTAGGAACAAATAAGGAGCAAAAAAATCATTGTTAATTTTTCTAGACTTTCTAAATATAATTTGTGTGTGAAGTCAAGGTAGTATATTTAACTATAAAATTCATAACTATTAAAATTAAATAAATATAATTAACGCTAAAATTGAAAATATGTCATTTGGTATTAAAATATGTAACTTCAATAATTTACACGTGCAGTAATAGCGTGTAGGCAATAACATTTCATCTTCTAGAGTAAAAAATAGATATGTATGACTTCTACTTATTGGTATGTCCTTTGTATGCCGAGAGAAATAATTCGAAGATTTGGTAAGTCTTGCTAAGAAGTTGATTGAAACAAAGAGAAATATGACTTTTATATTGGTATATCGATTGATCGAGTTGGCTTTGGTATTACCAGTTGCGACTGCTACTATTGAAAGAGTATTCTCTGCGATGAAAATTGTCAAGACTGACTTGCATAATAAAATGAGAGACGAGTGGATGAATGATAGTCAGATAGTTTATATTGAGAAGGATATTTTTTCAATAATTAAAAACGAACAAATTGTGAAACGTTTTCAAACTATGCAAAGTCGCAGGATACAATTATTTTCTCTCAGTCGTACATTCAAAAGAAGCACTTCAAGCGTCAATAATTAAATTTTTTTAATGATGTATTTTGCCCCCCTTCAAAAATTGTTCTGGTTTCGCCACTGATTAGCATAGTCTATGATAATTTTGACTCAGTATTCTCAAAATCGACACTGATAGGATATGGTATATCACCTTTTGGGCCAGCCCAATACATAAGGCCCAAATATATTATATTTACGTGTCCAAGGCCAAAATGGCCCACATCGTGCCAAGCCCAAGTGGCTACCTCCCTCCCTTTATACATATGGAGATGTACACAAGACTAAGTGTCACAGGGTCTACAATTTGACACTAAATTTTTTACGTCTTTGTTCCCCTTGTGATGCACTGGTTCGCCCCAACCAGTCAACAAGACTCACACATTGGCCAACCATATGTAAATCACAGTCTGTAAAACAAGTCACTCACACAAGCCACACGAATTTACAGGACAAGGTCCCAACATTTTATTGCTTCTCTCAATAAACTAAGAATTACGATTTGGCTAGGGCTTGCAGACTCACATTTGTTCGGTGTGTTTTTTGTCCCCCAATTGCCTAGGATATTCTAGCCAATGGTCTTCCAGCATTTCAAAATGTAACTGCCCACAATTTCGCCTACTAAGCAAACTGCAGGCAGTGGCTGCCCCATGTTCTGCATATCAACCAAGCATGCCAGTCATGTGTGTTAGTGGATGGCTGAGTCAACAACTGCCCATAATTGTCCATCAGTTACATCAATGCTCTAGTCAACCACTCCATTTAGCCCACATGATCAACCCACAATATTTGTTGCCTCTGCCCATAATATTTGTTGCTTCAGCCCACGATCTAGTCCAACATGTGTTATCTGTGCAATATCCATCAAGCCCACTGAATATCTTACTATGCCACGCACTTGCCCAAGGTGCGACCCAAAACCTTGATGTGCACATCCAGTCCAATTGTCTGTGCATCAGCCTTGTATGCTACCCAACCCAACCCAGCATGTCTAGCACTATCTTGAGCAAAGCCCAACACGTACTATTGTCACGCAGCCCACGCCTAGCGTTGTTTGGCAATCCTCGTAGCTCAACATATAGTGTTGCCTTTGTCCCTAACATAGCCCAACACTTACTAACACTGAGCCCATGCAACCTTTGGCACGCTAGGCCTTGCTTATGTCATGCCCCGATTTGCCAAGCCTTTGCCCCCACAAAGCCTTGTCTTTGCCACTGAATGTTGCACCATCTCGAACACCGATTTCCCAACATTGCCATCAATGTCTTCCGAAGGTGCAAAGCATACGTGCCATTGCGAACACACAGCCCGCATGATGCCCCACATTCATTGTTCTTCCCCAATTCATATGGGTCTTCGATCCAATCAAGCCACATATCTGTTGTTAGCATTGTTGTATGGAAGCCCAATCAATGCCAAAACATGCCCCCACGCATTGCTCATTGCAGCCTGCCCATGACCCCGGGTGACCTTCACGGAGCACCCCACTATAGTAGCAGTTATGAAAATTTCTAAGTTGCCACCAACAGACATCAGGTGTGTTTGAGGAGTCATAATGTAAATCCTCTATATCTTACATTTTTCTGACATGTGTTAAGTCTGCCTACCAAGTGCGCCCAGCGCCCCAAGCTATCGCCTACTGTCGCACAATGTTGCACAATGTCGCCTAAGTGATTGTCAAGTTTCAATCTTGGCATTTGGTCATACCCCAAATCTGTCGCCTGTTGTGCCCAGCTACCGCATGCTTAGCTGCTGCACAATTTGAGAGTCAACCTGCCTTTCCACACAGACTAAGTGTCAAGGCCTAACCTTGGCATGCTATCTAGCCATCCCGCATGCCAAGTGTGTGTCAACACATTGAGAGGCTAACACTAACGTAAGGCTTGATTGAACTTTTACTCTAGAATACAAAGTTTCTCAAATATTGTTAATGCCTCTAAATCCTATATTTATTCTTACACCGGAGAGCTCCCGATGGTTACGGTTGTGCAGATCATCGGTTGTTGCATTGTGCATGCAACTTTTATCCGCCGACAGCATCGTGAAATTATGACGTTCCCGGCTGTTACAACTGTGCGGGTCACTACTTTATTGCATTGTGCATGCAAGTTTTATCCGGCAACGGCATCAAGTCACCGGTTCATTACATTGTGCATGCAACTTTTATCCAGTAACGGAATCGTGGAATCATTATGGCGTTAACAGACACCAAGGGCAAAAAAGAGTTCATTTCATCCCTGTTAAATTTTCAATATTCAACCATCATTAGTGTATCTACAAATAATAGTAAAGATGACTGGTAAAAATTAATGGTACTCATTTGTTGGAAACCGATGCAAGCCAACAGATGCAAGCTAATAACTAAATACATCCATTTACATGAATCAAATCTAAAATGTCGTAATAAGCGCATAAACAAGCGATGGGTTGATGCTGATGATATTTTTTTTCAGATTTGCCCTATATGATGTTATATCAATCGGAAGAATTGGGGATCCTTATTTATGCATTCCTCTCAAGGCTCACTGTTTGGCAACCTACTGAGAATAGAGTGCTCTGGTTTGTGATCGCATTCAAAGTCAAGATGAACAAATGCCCGTTCAACTTCGGGAAGTTTCTCGATATTTATCTGTAGGCTTTCCCCTATGGAATGAGCTTCTTTCAAGGGTAAATCTTCTGGAAGCTCAATGTCTACCTGTTTTGTTGGGGGGAAACATATGACGGGAGGAAAAAATTAATATATATATATATATATATATATATAATGAAATGGGAATTGATATTACCACAAGTAAAATTTGATATTCCCAGTTCCATCTCAAATGAGTGTGGGACCCATTTACTATTCATGAGAGAGATCTTGTGGAACTATCAGTTTTGCTCGAGAAAATATCAATTCCCAAAATGAAAACTTCACGAAAGAGTAACAACTAAGAAGTTAAAAATTACTACATGAAATATAGGTACCGCTACATCATTTAACTCGATTTATTCGAGTTACCTTACATGCCATATAGTGCAACTGAGTGGTAAAAGATGAGAGGACAATAAAGAACCAGAACAGCAAAACCAGGCAAAGAGTTTCTAGTAGATATTCCTACTATTCAATTGAACTGACAGAAATGAGACTAACCTCGACAAAGTACAGAACTCCAAAAGTATAAGCACGAACTGTATCAATGCGTTTGACTTGAGGGTGTCGTATGACGAGATATGTCAATTTCTGCATTACTTCTGGTGGGGCTGATTGTCCCACTAATGATGCTGCATCATGAAAAACCATCATAAACTTGGAAACACTACATCAATTATGCTTCAAATATAGCCAGTACTTATTTAGCATATGAAATCCTTACTAAAGGTTTAGTTTTGTCGCAGAGTATTAAATTATATCATGTCTAGAATGTATTATAACATATAAATACAGAGATGAAGATTTAGAATCTACCTGCATTCTCCAGAACAGTCCCTGACCAATTTGTGATTGTATAGATGGCGAGGACAATAGCACCAGCCGGGTCAATCCACCAGTAAAACTTGTCACCAAGAACAGCTGCAACTAGTCCTACTACGTTTGTTATCACATCAAAATAGTGATCCTGGGTAATCAAATTTAAGGATTACACAAGTAGGTTGTAAAATGAAGAACGGCTAAGATCAAGACAGTCCTAATACCTTTGCGTAGGCACGTACTATCTTGTTTCCTGAGCTTTTGCAGTAAATCCAGAGGGCAAGTTTTACCACAGTAGCTGTTATCATGATTGTGTACAACCATAGCAATTGATCCAAGTTCATTTTACCAGGAGGATCGTCTTTGATAAGTTCTTGTACAGCTTGGATCAAAACCTGAAAGCCTGAAAGAGAGCTCAACAGTAAGACACCTTCACTGCCCAGAATATTTTTTCATACTGCAAGAGGTTGGGGTTTTGAGAGAGGGAGAGATTGTGGTTTTTCTCAGGCAGCACAAAGCACTGTTCTAATCTAAGTTAAATCACATAACTAAGACCAAAATATATGTTAGATGGTAACATTAGCAAAATAATGGATGGACAGACATGGCAAAGATTATGCAATAGCATCAGAGATATACATTGAAATAGACACATGCACAAACACGAACATAACAATTGATAGGAAGAGGAAGAAGGGGGAGACAGAGACAGAGGCACCAAACACGGTGTAATGTTGTTGTTTTTCGTCCTATGCCTCTATCTATCAAGCATTGACTTTTATAGTTTTTATCAGTTATTTGGTTATTTATGATACATCTTACCTTCTTGGTACTAAATTTAGAAATTGTACAGAGACGAGCCTAAACATTAATTTCTAACTAAAACAAGATAACGGAAACTTGCAGCTTTCTTGAAGCCCGAACAAAAATAAAATAAAATAAAGTAAACACAGAAAGAGAGAGAAGAGAAATGGCTTCCTTGAATCTCCTGCAATGAAATGGTAGTACACAAAACCTATAAGTACATCAAATTAAGGACAGCTGCAAAGGAAAAGCACCCATATCTTTTTAAAAGGAAAAAAAAAGTACCATATCTTAATCTTGGGGAAAAAAGGAAAAGAAACCATATCATGTCAATGAACAAAAGAATGATCAAATAATATGCTTCCGCTGGTTACAGAAACTTCTGTCATGTTCTTATGACAACTAATTATAGCATATTTAATGACAAAGGGAAATATTTGCCTGACTTGAATGTTTCCCTCCACTTTTTGTTATAAGGTACAACTTAGATATATGCCATTTAACTATAGTGTTAGTACATCATACAAAAACTTAAAATGTTTAAATGTATTATATCACATGTTCACTAATTAAAGTTCAATTCATAGTCATGATGTGCTGTCTTGTGGCAACAGCACATCATAATAAGCTAATACATGACACGATTATTCAACAACGCTTACCACCAAAAGATGGTATGGCACAAACAATTCCTTGAGAAATAGCTAGTCTCACTTGAAATCAAACATGGGCTTAAGGCACAATGACATACCAAGTGTAGCCATGATTGCAGCAAAGATAATTATTCCTACTGGCTGTACCCTCAACTTCCCAATAGGATATTTATAAATGTTAATGTTTTTCATTGACAAATGAGTAAACCAAAGTATGCCGCCAGCCATTAGATCAAGTAAGGAATCCAGTGTTGATGCCGCAATAGCTAGGGATCCACTCTTAACTGTTGCATAAACCTGCAAAAGGCAATACAAATGTTATTCTGACCATCAATATTTTAATATTCAACAACTTTTCAATAAATGTTACATAGTAGCAGTGTTACGTGAACAAGAAGCAATTGAGGAAGAGCGCCAATTCAAATCTGCAAATACTTTTTGCCTTATTACAATTTGTGTAAAGAATAATTACCACAAAAAATGAAGACAACGAAGAGGCATCTTTCATTCATAAATCAACCTATTTACCGAAATACATCATTCAACCGTATTCTGCTAGTCGTAAAAGTTAACTTTGACCAATAAGTCACCTTGAATGCCAGTAGCAGAATATTTGCGTAATTAGAGATTCTCATTGCTCTTTCTTGTTGATATTGTTCTTCTAGATCTTCCTCTTCAATGCCATCGGATGCCACCACCGAATCTACTTGCTCAAATGATTTTACAATGCCAAATTGCCTTTCATAATACTCCTTCTCACCTATAGAAATATGAGGAAAATTTTTGATGTTATGAGAATGGAAACGCATATACAAGACAGAGAGTTGGGAGATACAGAAAGACCACTTTTTAATACATCTAGTGTTCAATTTTAGCCATGTCCACCTTTTAAAGGACGATTAATTTTCTCCCATCTCCTTTTGGAAAGTTATCTCTGCTAATATTGAAAATTTTATTCCTAATAAAAAAAGGCTTATTATCAAAGTTATGCATCTCTTTTTTTTGGCTAGAATGTAAATATTGAGGGGCTGGCTTAACATGAATCAAAATTTCGACACAGCTGACAGATTTCACAGAATTAAAATAAAAAATAAGGTATCATTGCAAGATACTTGAGTAAGTTTCCAATGACTACATAAAGTCGAATTTTTTAAAATCCAAAAAAAAAATGAAAAAGATTTGACTTCTAAAACTCTTTCTATGGAAGGTATTAAGTATATAACTTATTTATGCTCCCTCTTCCCCAAATGAGAGTCCCATACTGAGGAATCCCACAATCTAAGAAAGCTCCATTTTTCATGAAAATGTTTTTTAATTTCCTACTTAACTTCTTATTTCAATTTAAAAATCACAACATTAGAATTTAAATAACATTTTAATTTCATTTATTTTCCATTAAAAATGTAAATTTATCAACATCATGTAATTATTTGTATATTCTTAGAAAATGCATACAAAAACTGAAAAAAATCTGAAAAAAGGGACTCTAAATTTTTAATTCCCATTCACAACATTCAATCCTGTAACACTTCATATTCAACAAATTAACCAATCACATAATACAATATGTACATGTGTGTATACATTTAGAGATAGGTAAAAGGAGAGAATTAACCTTCCGTTAAGGCCGCAGACTTGGAGACATTAAAGTAAGACGAAGACTCGAGATCAACACCAGAACGGACCTTATCAGGAAGTCTCGACACAAAGTCGTTCTTCAGCGAGTTAACTGAGTTCCGGCGAGTGAGTCGGCCTCGCCGCCCACTGCCACTCCCACTCATCCGCCGTCCTCCACTCGCCGGCCCCAACAACGGCGATTTCGCATCACCTGACCCGCTCTCCATACTATATGTATGTATGTATCTCTCCTCAAAACAGTCTGCTGTTAAAAAAATTTTGAAGCACGGTATATATAGTCCCTACAAACTGTCAGTTTTATTACATAGAACGGTCACGTGACAAAAAAATAACCCTATTATCACATAAAAAATGATCACATAAATTTCACATACACACATACATATTATGGATCCCACATATCAGACAGATCCAAAAATATATATGTGTGTATGTGAACTTTATGTGACATTTTTTATGTGATAGTAGCATTGTTGGTGACAAAAACTATCCATTATTGATTAATTAAATGATAAAATATAAATTTGTTCAATATATTAAATTACATTCCATATGTATTTTTGATATTTTCACATGTATATTATATTATCTATTATTATAATTTTTTGATATTTTATATTTTTAATTACTAAACAACATGTTAATATTTCACTCAAATAATCTAATTTATTAAAATATAATAATCATTCAAATTTTAATGGTTCTATTTTATCAAACTCCACAATCTAAGACATTATAACACACCTAACAAACATTAGCTAAAAATGTGAATCATGTTAGTTTAGAGTTGCGCAATTTAGCGGGTAAATTCAATTATACTATTCGCACCGAAAAAATAATTCAAATATATACTAATATAATATCTTGTGGAATATGGACCACCATATCACATGCGCATCCCTTTTGTCTTATGTATATATTTTCCCTTTCATTTTCTTATTCTCATGTCATCATCAAAAAGTTAGATAATTATGGATAGAAATTCAATGGTAAATGTTTCTATAATTAGGGATAGTAGTCATATACAGTTGTACATATTTTATTTGTATATAGTCTGTCAAAATTACGTTATTTTGGTAAATTTATTTTTGATTTCTGATTTCGAAAGAGAGAAGTTTTTTTTTTTTATTAAAAAAAATAAATCTGCCAAAACAATGTAATTTTGTCAGACTGTGCTTCAAATAAAACATACACAACTGGGTATGACCATATTGCCCTTCTATAATTTTGTCTTTTATATTTAATCGCTTTTACAATATGAGAACGTTTTAGAGTTTGTTCGGTTACTAGCGTTTATACCACGTCGTTTTGGCAGATTTGTTTTTGAATTCTGATTTGGAAAGAGAGAAGCTGTTTTTTTATAATAAAAAAATAAATCTATCAAAACGACGTAGTTTTGTCAGACTGTGCACAAATAAAACATAAACAACTGGGTATGACCATATTGCCCTTCTATAATTTTGTCAATTATATTTTTCAAAATCGCTTTTACAATATGAGAACGTTTTAGAGTTTGTTTGATTACTAGCGTTTACAGCATTGGACCTCCAAACGCACGACATTATTTTTGGTATATTGTTTGAGTCCCTAAATGTTGTGTTTACGAGCTAAATAAGTTTTATTTGAAATAAGTTATTATTAAACGAATAATATTTTCAAGTGCGTTTAGACTTTCAAACGATCCAAACGCTGCGTAACAAAATATACGCTTGGTGTTTGGTGACTCTTTAAAAACATTTTAGTGAATAGAGATTTTGGTCTTTTAAAATTACTTTTAAAAGTATCAAAAAACTAAGAAATTTCAAAAATATTTAATCTCACTGCACCACAACCCACCACTCCTACAAACGGACACTTATACGTATTATTCAACTGTCTCTTAAAATATTTTTTAACAAATATTCTATAATTAAAAATGTGTTTATATTAACGCATGATATCAACCACACCAGAAACGCAGAGCCAGAAACAAATATTTTGTCTGACTGGCACACAAATTCAACTAATTTTTAAACAAATATTATAACATTACTAAGAACAAACTGCATGATTTTCTACAAAAATCATTTACATATAAAAACAAGATATGTCCAAATTATTTAATGAAGTCGGACTGTTGACATTTGGGATGATTGATACTATTAAAAGTATTTATATTATTATTATAAATTACTTATAATGATCTTTCTAAGAACATGAAGTATACCATTTTGTAAGATTTCTTTTTATATTTTTTTATTCTTGAGAGCTGGCCTTTCTTTATGTCTTTGATCCAAGGCATTTTAAATTTTAAAATGCTTTAAAATATAGTATTATATATATATATATAGCTAAAATTAATTATAACTGCTACAATTGACCCCCAAAACCCTCGTGTCCTTCCAAATGTCATCTAATTCACATTTGACAAAGCCATAGGTGGTGGTCCATGCAACTTCCCTATGCATACCTGGAATAGGGCAATGGTTCCAATTTTAATATTTTCTCCAACGACCACTTATTTTTTTTACTTTACATTTCGTTATCAAAAGTAATTTTCTTTATTTTTATTCTTCTAATAAATTTTACATATTTCATCTCATTAGACACAAACTAAAATAACAACCATGACTTTAGATTTAATTGTACTTTAATTTCTCAGTTTATCCTGATTTTGCACTTTGCATCCCACACTTCAGCGCATTGACACATACCATCCTGCGGTCAAATAGTCGCTAACTGAGTTGACGGAGTTAGGTCCCACATCAAAAGATATGGAAAACATTTGTCTGTGTATAAGGAATTAAGTTGCTACCAATAATACCTTAAGTCATAACTTTTTAGATGAGCTTATGGTGGGCTAAGATAACTTAAGAAATGGTTTAAGACCTTATTGTATTGGCCTTATTTTGATGGACTATCGGTCGGGTCATCCGATCGAGTTGTCGGAGGGTGAGGACACGAAGGCTAGTGGTATTATCCCACAATGGAGAGTTGCCGGAGGGTGAGGACACGAAGACTAGTGGTGAGCCTGTGGTGGGCTAAGATGACCCAAGAAGATATTATTTGGCCAGTGGTTTAAGGCCTTATTTTGATAAATTTGATTCGATCCGGACTTAGAATTTGACCCGAGATTTATTCCGGATTCGAAATTTGACCCGAGTTGTTTCATAAGCATTTTTTATCCATGTGATGTCTTTTTAAAAGACAATGCGTGGGTTAAGGCTGGTGGTATTATCCCACAATGGAGAGATGGAGGTCCGGAGGTGGAGACACGAAGTCAGCCGGCATTATCCCACAATGACTAGAGAGACAAAGATTTATGGATCATGTGTGTGATCGGTTCTGACGTGAACGTCAAAAATTTAAGTGGGAAAGTTTGTAACACCCTAGTCCCACATCGAAAGATATGAAAAAAATTTATCTGTGTATAAGAAATTAAGTTGCTACCGATAATACATTCAGTCACGACCTTTTAGGTGAGCATGTGGTGAACTAAGATGATCCAAAAAGATATTATTGAATCAATGATTTAAGGCCTTATTTTAATGTATTTGATTCGATTCGAACTTGGGATTTAACCCAAATTATTTCATAAGCAATTTTGATCAAGGTGATGTCTTTTAAGAGACAAGAATTTCAATGATGATATTATTTTGCCCAGTGAAAAGACAACGCGTGGGTTAAAACAACTTAACTTTTCAACTCAGTTAAGAGCAATGCTACTATCACATAACTCTCACATACACTCACATACATACCGTGAGTTCCCATACATACTATGCAGGACCCGCAGTATGTATGTAGTGTATGTGAGAGTTATGTAAAAGAATTTATGTGATAGTAGCATTACTTCTCAGTTAACGATTTTTTGGAGGAATGTATTATGTTGTGTCAGTATCTTGAACGTGTAGTATACAAAGTGTCTATTTAGAAAGTGTAAAATGCAAAGTATATTTAATTCATGATCTAATTACCCCAAAAAAAATTACAAGAACTCTTTCCTAAGATTACATATAAAAGGACTATTAATAATATATCAACAAACCCCGCAATAAAAACGAATAATATAAAGATACAAATTAGAAATTTCTAAGAAGACAAATTGAATGACCTACCTGTTAACTAAACACCATTAATTATTTCTCTCATACTATAGAAAATAAGAGTTCTATTGGTCTAGTATATGTTAAACTCTCTTTTTGTCAAATAAATATTTTTAATCTTGACATTTAAATTTTATAAAATACAATATTAAGTTTCACCCAAGAAAATTTTAGTATGCGTAAGAAATATTAAAAAAAATTAGGTTAATTAAAACTATTTTTCAGAAAGAGGGCATAAATAAATAATAAAAACAAGGAAACTAATAAATCTACAACAGAAATGATATTTTCACATGAAAACCGTCGCTATAGATCCTATAGCGACGGTGAATACATTTATAACAACACTTTTCATGTAGAAATATCAAAAAATATTGTGAAAATATCAATTTTCTAAAAACAAATGGCAAAACTTCAAAAGTAGGCCGAAGAATGCAAAAATTGGGAAGGTCACACGGCAGCAAGTGTAAACCATGCACATATATGTCCAAACACACAAAAGGCAAGAGGAAAAAAACAATACAAAGGTCAACTACTTTGTTTAGCTTGCAAAATACTCATACTTAAGATAATCTAAAAGTGGATGAAACCATAATGAAATCATCCATTTGACTTTCTAAATCTGCACATTTGATAGAATTTTAACCAACAATCACAAAATATGTTTCTACAAAGAAACTTCGAAAAAACATGAAACTAGTTACATTCCATTGCATCAACTTTATGGGTTTCTTCTGTTACTAGCAATTGTATCGATAGCGTTTGCAGTATTTGGACATCCAAAGTCCAAAAGCATACTTTTGGTGCATCGCGTCTGTGAATTAAATAAGCTGCGTTTGAAATAAACTGCTTCTACACGAATAAATGCTTTACATGCGCATGTTTGTAGTTTTACACAAGACATAAGTTCAATATAGACAATTCTTAACAATTGCCTTCAGATTCTCCCATAACTACATGATCATAAGCCAGCCAACCGCACATTCAACTAACAGCAACCCTAGTATGAAACTCACCAGAAAGCTGCACAAGTTTCATCAGGAACATCAACTAAATTAAACTCCGTAGACTTTGCAAAAGGAACATGATAATACTTGGATAATGGAGTATATACAATCCAAGAAAAGTTTTAGCTGCAAGGGTGCCCGAAGAGTGAAATTGTTCCTTCAATAGAGTAACCATATCAAGTAAGTACATGACCATTGCATTTTGACGTTATATAGTACTTGATTGAAGAAATGAATGGGGATCATTATCGCAACAGCCAAAAGTTATAATAAGCTTCATTTCATCCACAGTTAAGAAAGTGTTAATATCTGTTCTTACTCGACTTTGGCGAAAATCTTGGTTTCATGTTGCTTCATTTCCTAACCCTTGATTCCATGGACAGTCAAGTAAGCAATTTCTGACCAATCTCAGCCCGGGGGGGGGGGGGGGTCTCTAGCACCAAGGGTTATGATGATGATACATCAGGAGCTACTGTTGTGACGTTCCTCACTTTCCTTTTCCTTGCGTTCTTTCTCTGCTTATTTGATGCATGGCGTGAGACTGTAAACCCTGCAACTTCAAAATTGTATGCCCTCTGAGGAATCAAGGCATTGCGAACAATAACATCAACACCATCATAGGTCCAAACACCTAACAGAGCCTCTCCTTTCAGTCCAATGGCAAACCAACCAAGTCCTGCAGCTGCAATGTCAACAGAACTTGAATCCCACCAGTGGCCACTGACACGAAATTCCTTTCTCACCCATTTTCCAAGCTCTTTAACTCGTGTCTCCCCAATTGGTGGCTGAAGCAAAGATTAAGAATGGCATTCAGTCATGGACAGATAACCAGTCATGTACCACTTACCATAAGACACGTATCAATAAGAATAGTCATACAGTGAGAAAACTTAAACGGTTTAACCTTTGTCTCTACACTAAATTGAACCCTTAAGCACAATCTGTGGAATTAGCGAATGCATAAAATATTTTAAGAGTTGAAGAAAACCACCAATTGTTGATATTCTGCTTTTAGAATGTCAAAGCCACATTCATATGATCTGATAACAAAATTTGGACATCTCTCTAGAAAAGAAAAGTTCTAAATCATTGAAAATAAGAAAATGTCAAGAAATAAAAACATTTGATGAGTAGCATAGAAAGAGTGCAATTACAAAATTTCTGATTGCCCATCTTGAGGAACCAGGTTCAGAACAGAGGTTAGATTTAATTTAACATCATGTTGTAAGATTTGTATGCTTTATTAACTACTAGGGTAAATGATGCAGGCCGGATTTAGAAAAAAGGTTTAGAATTACGATTGAGTAGAAAGAATGACTAGAGGACCTATCCACGCATGGAATCGGTAGAAGAACACACAAAGCACAAAACTTTTAACCCTCGCATCAATATATTCAATAATCTGATTTAACTTGTGAGAACTACAATGCTTATATAGATTGCCCAAACTTGGAGACCAAGTAAAATCCCAAGTAAAAAGGAAACAAATCTCAATGATAACAAACTCTGTAATATAATTAGTTACAATAATTTATCTCCAAATAACAATATAAGTAAAAAATTAATAACGCTTTAATTCCCTTATGTTGCTCCACATCTGCAAAACTGTCCAGCAATTATCTGTTGCAACTAAATAAATGTTTCTAGGGTCTTATATGGTATCTTATTTAGATTTTAAGCTCCAGAACGATAGTAGCTAATAGAGTTTCTAAGTTTCCTATCTTAAACCTAGAAACCTATTAATATTTGTGGATTTTCATGTACTTTAATTTATTATTGGAAATTTAAGATTATGTTGTGTCTAGCCTCTTAAAGCTCCTTAAAAGGGCGACCAACCAGAATTCCGGCAATATAAAATATAAACCTCTGCAAGCCTACCTTGCTTACATCTTTTTCTGACATTAGTCTCTCTAGTAACTTTTAGCATTTGCAAATACCAATGCATTGAACAGTATTTTGTAACTCTAATTTGCCGTGCCTACACATCTAATTTCTTTTAAAAGCATACTCCCTAATTCCCTAATAATTTGTCATTTTTTTGTGAGTAACAATTAATAATTCTTTCTTTTCCTTTTTGGGATATTCCACAAAAGTATCCCATATTTGACGCAACTATTCACAATTGACCTTTCGTCATTACACTTCATTAACGCTAGTTTTCTTCCTATCGAATGGGAACTAATGACAATATGACATTACCCAATTCTAGTTTTATTACCAAAATAAGAAAATGTCGAAATATCACCAATTTTAATTCTCCGAATCAGTTATTACTTGTCCTAGAACTATTAGGAAAATTAAAGAGAGCAATTTTAGATATGACGGGAGAAATAATAATATATACTCTGTTTTGGACTTCAACCCTACACCTTTTCCTTAGGAGGTGACTGAAAAGACAAATCAAGCCAAAGTTGGATTCAAAGATCTAGAATCAATTCGCCATTTACGTTTTGAGTACCAAAAACAGATTCACCTTACTAAGCATGTAATCTAGATATAATATTCCAACAATTCATTTGAAGAGACCACAAATAATAGGACCAAGTCATTAGAGAATATAGCTAGAGAAAACCATACCTTTAACTGGCGTCCAAAATGATCTTCCAAAATTATACATGCTTTCTCTGTTTTCCCCATATGCAGTGAAAGATTAGGAGATGCCCATACGGTAACATAAATTGAATCTACCGATAATTCTTCAATGTCCAACCTCATGAGTCCAGCTACATGAACTGAATGACCTGCCTGATATAACCAAATGAAACGAACGTGAGTCCTAAAATGGAAATCACAAATCCCATTTCCAAACACAAGTCATCCGAATAAACCAAGAGATCAAAGGTTCAATCAAAGTTCTAATTAAGATTGAGGTTAAATAAAGTCTTAGAAAACTATTGAAATACATTCTCTGTTTTTCTCAGTTGTTCAGTCCATATCAAAGACTAAACATGCAGTTGATTCACTCAAATCGAAAAGGTGTCTGCAGATACATCGGCATTTAACATAACTCAATTTGACATAATAAAATCAAGGAAGATATGTTTGTTGTTCAATCTTTAAATTGTACGTCTCTTTAGCAATATCAATGATAGGCAGCATGGTTCAGGCATATATCAAACCAAAAAATGAAGGACCTTACAGTTTGATGTGTGATTGGTGTTAGCAACTTAACCTAATGAAATGGTTCCAAATGAGCAGCACAACATTTGAGATACATCACAGCATTCATGCAAGTTATAAACCACTGATTAGCCAAATGTAACTGGTAGTACATTTTTTATGCCACTAGAAATATGCATCCGCTTTTACATTTGTATTATTGATGTAGGACGGGGTAGGAAGAAGGAATAAGAGTACCTATCTCCGTAGAGAATCAGTAAAGAAACACACACAAAAGCACACAGCTTTAATCTTAAATCAATATATTCAATAATCTCCAAAATAATGAAGTATTACAATGCTTAAATACAAAACCCAAAACTTGGGGACTTAGTAAAAACCTTAATTTATAAAGGAAACAATCTCCTAACAAAAATCTACTACTATAATAAACTCTCCTAATTGAAATATACTACTACAATTAAAACTCTTCTAATGAAAAGCTATTACTATAATTTCCTACTAAATAATTTCATTAATAACACATTTACCTCTAAATAACAATACAAAATTAATAATAAACTTGTTGAATTTCTCCTTTCGTACCGCATCATTCTCCTCGCCTGTGAAAAAAACTCGTCTTCGAGTTTTGAAATATCGTAGAATAATAAACCACGGTCCGAGAGATGTCTTCCAACAAAACATTCGCATCCGATGTTTTAGTGTCATTAGCACAATTTTCGGGAATAACAATGACATAATATAGAAATTTAAAGTAGCTTGGGACTCGAATGTATCAACCGGAAAGAGAAAATCAACGTGATTGACCTCAACTTTATCTCCTTGATGTTTTCGCATTTGGGGTCAAACTTAACTTCAATTTCCTCACTGCAAACTATCTCTGAAATTTGCAATCTCTGAAAGTTGTTCAACACACTTAACTTCCGTTTCATGTTTCTCACAAGCATCAATATGAGAGTACTTGCTCTTCTTTATCCTCACCAATTTCATATTGGTTATTGAAACGTTTAAGTATTATGAAACAGTTATCAATTGTCTTGTAAAAATTTACTTTGCAGGTCTCCTCTTGTGAATGCGTTGTTTTAGTTGAACAAACACGATTAGAACGAACATTTTTCTGTTGCTTAAACAAAATATGGACGAACAAAGCATGTGGTTACATACTCGTAATGTGCCTTTAAATTTGCAAGGCCTGTTTCAGAAAGTGAAGGTTCATTACATAATTTCTAATACTCGGCACTATACGGGACACAGGACCATTTAAGTTGCTCGCATATGACCAAAGTTCGAAGCTCAAGTTACTTTATCTTAGCCCAAAGAAAATCTGGATTGTTAAACCTGGAGGACATTGTATATGTGTTGAGGGGCAGAATTGAAAATTTCAAAAACTTTGGGGGTCAAATTTTAAACTCAAACTATGGAGGCTAAATTAAATATTTCAAAAACCTTAGGGGTTGAATTGAAAGTTTTAGAAACTTTGGGGCGGAATTGAAAATTTCAGAAACTTAAGGGGCTGATTTGAAAATTTAAGAAACTTGGGGTAACCAAACTATAATTTGGCAGAAGAAAAAATTTAATGAACAATGTCGCGCACTGTAACAATGAACAATAACGCTGAACTTTTTTCCCCTGCTGCAGATCGTGCTTTCGTCTCGAAAAATTGTTGTCGATTCTCTAACAAACTTCAACAAACGATTTCAGGAATTTTGGTTTTGATACCATTATGATGTAGGACGGGGTAGGAAGAAGGAATAAGAGTACCTATATCCGCAGAGAATCAGTAAAGAAATACACACAAAAGCACACAACTTTAATCTCAAATCAATATATTCAATAATTTCCAAAATAATGAAGTATTACAATGCTTAAATACAAAACTCAATACTCGGAAACCAAGTAAAAACCCTAATTTAGAAAGGAAATAATCTACTAACTAAAATATACTACTATAATAAACTCTCCTAATTGAAATCTACTACTACAATTAAAACTCTCCTAGTGAAAAGCTATTACTATAATATCCTACTAAATAGTTTCATTAATAACACATTTATCTCTAAATAACAATACAAAATTAATAATAAACTTATTGAATTTCTTCTTCGGTACCGCATCAATTATTGTATACATGAAAAAGGCCTCACTATCAAATATGTAGGGAAATTACTCCTTCAACATGCAAAATATCAGATGAAAAGAAGCTGGTTTCTGGTTATATATTCAACATTATTATGAAGAGATCCCTATTGAAGGTATCCACTATTTACTGCTGCTAACATGAAAACCTTTTAAGAAGCTAAAAACAATAATATTGTTTATTAGAAGTTGGTAAATGCAATAAGAGGAGGGAGCAGAACCGGGACTGAATATAATTTCGGCAAGTCATCATACACAAAGGCCATGAAGAAGAGAAAGGGAAAAAACGAAGCATGTTAAACATATATACATAATCCAAAATTGAAAATTCTTACCAGAAAACAATTTCAGATCTTAGGATTGCCACAAAGACAAAAAATTTCATAACATCTTCTCAACTTCTACATTGGAGCATGACCCTGAAACAATCTTTGTCTCACATTTTTGTTGAGCAGCACTAAGGCACTGAGGAGCATTGCCAGATATGAGATTAAAAGTTTTTTACCCAACAAATACCATTGTTGAAGAATTCATTATTTTTGAGATCACAACCAATCACCCAAAAAAGAGAAAAGGGTAAACCAGAGCTTCTAGCCTTCAAAGAAAAGAAGCCTAAAAGAACCCACTGACTATTCACATGGTAAAAGGAGTTAGCAATACTAAAATCTTATTAGCAAGTAAACTTCAATAAAACTAAAGAGATAATGAAAACAGAAAACACAAGATTGAATTTATAAGAACTACTCTCCAAAATGGCATATCACATTGACTCCAAGCAATTAGCATTCCAAGTCATTACACCCTCCTCCACCACAGTTCTAAGAATATTTGTGAGCTCAACAAGCCTATCAAAGAACTTCATGTCATTAATTTAAGGAACTTTGTTATGAAGTAGGCCGAAACTTTTATTTTTAGGTAGCATTCTCTTTATATGGCTGTGGTTTAGTGATAGGAAGATCAAAATTATATCTTGTAAGTGGGTGTTGGTCAAATGCAAGCAGTGGCGAAACCAGAAATCTTTGCTAGTGGGGGCGAAACTATTACTAAGTTAAAAATAATTTGGCGGGAGTTCGGGGGCAGCGCTCCCGAACTATTTTTTTTAATATTTTATATTTTCAGGTCACACACACACACACACACATATATATATATATATATATATATATATATACTACATTACAATAAAAATATAATAAGTAATAATATATGGTATATATATACTATATTGACTCATAATAGACTTTTTTAATCACAACTGTTCAAAAGTAAGTAATTCATTATTTATTTTTAAAAATAATATAAAATAGATTATTATTTAGTTTAAAATATTATAGAGAGATATACATATATTGAGAGGATATGAGTTATATGTGGTTAAAATTTGATTGAAAAAGTTATAAATTTTTAATTTGACCCCGTATAATAGAAAATTTATAAAATTTTAGTGGGGTCAATTTATATATAATATTTAAAATTTACCTTACATTATAAAGCAAATTTTTTTCCCAGTGGGGTCGATTGACCCCATAAGTTACTCTGTGGCTTCGCCACTGAATGCAAGTGCAATTAAGGTTATGCAAAGTGCTTCCTTAGCTTAATTTGATGTAAAAGGAAAAAGTTCAACCGGAATCAAGGGTAAAGCATGAAATTTTATAATTTTGAACGTAAGAAACTTCACATTCAAATACATACCATTAAACATGTTCAGTAAGGTCATATTTAAGCTTTTACACAACCTCTCAACCTAAGTCCATTTACCTTCGCATAAAGTTGAAGCTTAGACAATCAGTAACATAGTGAACTCATCATGGCACAAGTAACTTCACCGACAGAGAGCCGAACAAATTTACTGGTGCTAAAAAGTAACCACATTCTCAGCCACAAACCACAAATGCATTATTCCATAGACCATAAAAGCTCATGAAAAGAACCTCACACAACTAATACTTTATATAAACCAAATCAATCAGGAAATAAAATTATTTTTAAAAAAATAAACACTTCTTTTAAATAGGCACTTACCTTAATCCTATAAGTCCTCGGTTTCAACTCCTTGCTAATGTTAACTAATTTCTGCTCCTCTTTTGTCAACCTGGTTGATATCTGATGTGAATGCAGAAGTCCCGGTGTATCAAACATCTTCGTCTGACCCGGTAACACACCCTCAACCCTAATAATCCCCAACGTTGTCCCAGGCATCGGTGATTCAGTCAATTGAGTTACATTCCCTCCAACAATCTTCCCAATTGCATTGATCAATGTTGACTTTCCTGCATTCTGCGCCCCAACCACCCACACATGCCCTCTTGCCCCTGCCAACTCCACCACATCATCTACAAGATTCTTCAATCCCCAATCCTTCACTGCACTCACTAAGTGCACACTAGCTAAGTTATTTGCTCCGCCCTCTCTTGCTCGTGTCCTAACCCAATGCTCAAAATCTGTAGGCGACAACAAGCTCGGTAATAAGTCAATTTTTGTCACAACTAACACAACCCTAGGTACATTTCCTGATTTCCCTTCTTTCCAACTCATAGAATTATCATCAAATGTCTTAGAAACCAAGCTAGCGACCCTCCTAGAGAACGAACCATCAAAATCCACAGCATCCACCACCATTAAAACCACAGTTCGAGCCCCCCCAATCAAACTCAGACTCCTCCCAACTGTATGATCAAAATCAAAGTCAGGTAACAAGTTTTCTATAGTTGAATCTCTCACCCTTCCATGAAACCGCAACCAGTAACACCTCGAGCAAATTAAAGGCCTTTTGGGCAAATTAGGCGCATCATGTTCGTGGGTTTTGGGGTTTTCGAAATCTTCAGGGTTTTCGGGTTCAAGTAATCCCTCTTGGACTGAAGATGAGATTTCAGATTCGTCAGCAACTGAGTTTTCCTTAGTGGGTGTTTCGAAATTGGGGTTCTTAATTTTTTTCCTGGTAATGGGGTTCTCGATTGAGGATTTAATATAGAAGCCAGGTTTTTTGGGATCAGAGTCTTGCATTGGAACACCACAGCCGGGGCAAATGTGCAGGGTTTGGGAAGTGGCTTCATCGTAATTACCATCTCTAGATATGGGTAGAGCTGGAAATGTGATACTGGGTTGTGCACAAAAAGGTCTGATAAAGGTTAAGAATGGTGGTGCTGGTGGTGGCGGTGGCGGTGGCGGTGGGGTTTTAGAAGGGGTTTGGAAACATGGATTTATTTGGGGTTGAAAGGTGGAAGGGATGGAAATAGATACATGATTTGTGTATGTATAGGAGGAGAGAGAAAGAGGAAGGAGTTGTTTGAGCTTTGATGGTGAGGGTAGGGTTCGGATCATCATTTCTCTCAATTGTTCTTAGTTGTTTATGCTGCCATGGAGGTTTTTCGGATTTGTGTACATGTTTGATCAAAATGCAAAATGCATTTTCTCCGGCTAACTTCCCTGCGGTGTTCACTGTTGATCAAGTAGCATTTACCACGTGTAAATTTAAAATCACGGAATGCATTTTACCTGTTAAAGATTAATAAGAATATTTAACATTAAACTAAAAATGAAAAAAATATTTATATTCATATTCATCAAAGGGTCCTCTTAACATGTGCCCTTAGGGCACATGCTAAGCACACAGTTCAAGAGAATATTCTTTTGAATTGTGTGCATATTCTCTTGATTTTTGTATATGCACCAAGTTCAAGGGAATATATACACAATTCAAGAGAATATTCCCTTGAACTGTGTGCTTAGCATGTGCCCTTAGGGCACATGTTAAGAAATTCCTTCATCAAATAATTAAAAAAATCTTATTTTAAAAAAAAATATACAACTCTATATTAAAAATTGAATTAAATGATTGGTATTGATTTCAATTATATTTCAATGAAATTGGGAAAAAGATATATATTAAAAAGGAGTCTTTAGCAAATATTGAAAAGGAGTTTAAATACACGAGAAATGTTACAATAACAAATTATGGTTAAAAAAAGAAAATACAAAATAATTTGTTACTTTACCATAAATTGGATCGGTTCTATAGTTTAACTAATTATAATTGTACACATTATTTTATGTGTCATTTTTATAATAAAGTACTCCGTATAACGTTTTGATCTTAAATACGTCTCACATCAATACTAATATATAAAAGGTAGTATGACCGATCCAAAACTTACCTCTCATGCAAGTCCATCCTTCAGTCAATCGACTCCTTCTATTCTTCTCGATCAACTCCTTTTCTTCATAGTCGGCCGACTCTTTCTCTTCTTCTCGATCGATTTCTTCTCTTTTTTCTCTTCACTCATATAAATAATCGTCTCTTTACACCTCTCTTCTCACCCTGCCTCTTCCTTTCCTCTCATCTTATAAAAACCAAGGTTTTCAAACCCGAACCGTTCATCGAACAGGAAAAGATACCGGGTGGATGGGTCACTGATCCAACTAGTGGTCAAACCGCTATTGAATTAGTGACGTCATTAATATATAAAAATATATATTATTAGCAATTACATTTTTTTTAAAATCTCATTTTTTATGAACTAAAACATAATAAAGATGAGTTACAATATTAATAAAAGTGGTTAATTTTAATATTAAAATTTTTTTGGTAAAAAATAAACCAGGTCACTGGGTTTACCGGTTGGACCGGTGGTCAACGGGTCAACCCGGATTTTGACCAAAACCGGTTAATTAGTCCAAACCGGACGGGAAGGTGGATCGATTCCGGTTTTTACCAGTCGGACAGCCGGTTCGGTCCGGGTTTTAAAACCATGATAAAAACCCGTATTTTCACATCTCTGAAAACCCTCAATCTCCAAGAATGGCGAAACACTCAAAAGCGAAGGATTGTGCCGATCAAAACTTGCGTCCATGTGGAGGGGCAGCTTCACGTTCCGCCGGAAGTGAATAACAAGTAGAGGATCAAAAACTTAAGGTTCAAAAGGTTATTGATGTTGGTGTTGTGGATCCTGCCCTTGAAAATGTCCTTAGTTTCTCATTTTTAGAGTTAAAAAGTTATACCTCAACAATTTTTTTCTTCTTTTTTTAGTGTCATGTTAGCTTTTTTAATGAGACCACAGAGTTTGAAAATTAAAGTAATACTCTAAAAAATTGTGCAAGAAGATTTTTAGAAGGAAAAAAAACATAATGGAACTAAAATGAAAACAAACTATGAGCATAAGGACCAAATGGATCGTTTTGCATTTTTTAAAGTATAAAGCTGAGGGTCTCAATTTTTACTCTCTTTTTTTTCTTCTCAAGTACGTCCCACATATCATTTAAGACGTTCATTGAAATAAAAAATTTAAATTTTTTAACATCAATCTTTTTATACTCCCCCCATCTCATAGATATTTAGCACAACTTTTGTGTTTTATTTCCGAGTTGACCCATGTGCGATGAGTGGTTGATAATGTTATAAAAATATGAATTGCACAAGTTTCAGTTAATGAAGGAACCCATTAATATATTCAAATGGCAAAAACAATACGATTAGGTATTGCAAAAAGTTTTTTCTACAAAATTATAATTGCAACGTATATCAATACATGAAATTGGATAAGATTATAATTTGGCCCACTATATTACGTATATGATTAAAAATTTATACTCTATTCATTTCAAAATTAGAGATATAATTTGATTTTTGAGGTTAAACGACAATATATTAAACTTTAAATTAATATAAATTTATTTAATTTTTGTTAATACAATTATTATAATAGTGTACAATAAAAACTATTAATCACATAATTTATTCCATTCAAATTTTTTACGAGTCATACCAAATTTGAAGTTTAATACGAATTTTTTTGACCTCAAAAGTCAAATTGTATCTATAATTTTGAAACGGATGTAGTAACTAATATTATTCACGAAACAAGAAAATATTTCCGAGTCTTGCTATGTATTGCGATAAATTTATACCGAACTATAATCGTGAAATTTATCAATACATTAAATTATAGAAGAACCCCACTTATTATACATATCTCTACGAAGATTAACCTAATATTTAGCTACATAACTTTAATCAAAAAGTAACGTTTCCTATCCTTGTACTTGAATATATATATATATATATATAGGAACCGATATTTTTATATATATTTTTGATATTTTTACATGGTTCTCTCTCACATGAGCATACATTGGGTTCTACCTTCATGTGAAAAGAAACAATGTGAAAATATCAAAAAAAAACACACGTGAAAATAATGATTCCCTATATATATATATATATATATTTTTTTTTTTGAGGTCTTATAGGTGGATATAAAAATTAGACATGAGTATATTTGAATTTCACTTATTTGTATTTTGATCCTCAATGATGAATAAAAATACAAATAGATGAAATTCAAATACACTTATGTTCAATTTTCATGTTCACATAAATTTTTTGATTTTTTGGTAGGTGAGAGAGAACTTGTAGAATAATTGTGAAGAAAAAAAAAAAGAAGAAAAAACAAAAGCACTGGGGAGCCCGTGTGGGCAGTGGCGAAGCAACACATACATACACCTGAAAAATATGATTAGGTTTATAATGTAAGGTAAAATTTAAAAATTTTAAGTATTATATATAAATTGAGCTCATTAAAATTTTATAAATTTTTTGTTATATAGGGTTAAATTGAAAATTTTAATTTTGTCAATCAAATTTTAACCATATATAACTCATATTCTCTCAATATACGTATATCTCTATATAATATTTTAAACTAAATAATAATTTAATTTATATTATTTTTAAAAATAATGAATGAATTAATTACTTATGAACAATTGTGATTAAAAAAAAGTCAATACAATATATATATATATATATATATACAAATTTGATCAGGTCCGGACTCCCGGACGGAACAAAATTCGGAGTTTTTTTTTGTTTGTACAGACATGTTTTGTTATATGTATCCAAATCACACTCAAAACACTGTATTATGGAAAAATTTCAATTTCATAAAATATTATACATTTTTTATTACTTATTTAAAAAAAAAAATTCCGGATTTTAGCAAGGTCCGGAGTCCGGACCTGATCCGGCCTCTATATATATATATATACCATATATTATTATTTATTATATTGTCTAATATAGTGTATATATATATATATATATATGTATGAGACGTGAAAGTACACAAGTATGCCAAATTATTTATAAGTTAATAATAATTTTGACTCCACTGGAATAATTTCTTGGCTTCGCCGCTGCCTGTGGGCTGTGATTCAGTTTACAACTCTACCAATTCCCACTAGTTATACTTTCAGTCGGTAGACACGGCTATTTTCTGAACGAAACTCCGAACTGCCTCTCACATACACAGTGGGTCAAGGATTAGTTTCGGAATAGCTACATTTGAGATATAGTTGCTACTGGGAATGATATATTTCCGATTCATTCAACCTTTAATTCAATTTATTGTTCGGAGAATTTAGCATTTCTCAACGGTTTAGCTGCTTCCCGATCGGTATGATAATACATGGATCACATCTGCATCGGTTTCCGTGATATCACAAGGTAATATTACTCCATCAAATTGGATCTCATTTGATTAAACTTGATTACATATAAGGATTGATAATTTTGTGCTTACAACTGAACAGATTAGGTTTGTTTGCAAAAATAATAGGCGGGTTAGTACTATTTGTTCAAATTTATTACAAATCAACTTATAAGTTGTTCTTCACTATTTGCATGTCCCTACTTAATTTTTAACTTATAAACTTCCTTTTTAAAAAATGACTTGTAAATTATTTTAAATAGAATAATACTATATGCACAAACTGTACATAAAAAGTAGGATTGATTTAGACCAAAATGGGACTTGAGATTGAGATGAGGAGGAGGAGGAGGAGTAATTAAGGAGGCTCTCAATTGTGTTGTGTTGTATTGTACTGTATAGTATATTGTTGGGTTGAATAAGTGGAAAGTGGTAACTGAGGGAATAGTAGGTTGTAAGGCATGGCAACTTGATTGATTGGATTCATATATATATGTATAAATATATAAAAATATATATGCACGTACACCTAATGTAGACCAACCACTGCCTAAACTTGTAGTAGTAGTTTGTTTAGGCCAGGCTTGTGCCAAATGGGATGCCACTTTAAATTATTTACTTAAACTCACCCAAAAGAATTAACAGCAACTAAACAAAAAAATATAATAGAAAAAAGAAAGAAAAGTAGTTGAAGAAGAGCAACAATCAATATGAAATAGTAGTAGAGTAGTATTAATTTATAAGGTTGACATTAAGATAGTACAACAGAGGAAAACTACATGCATCAATTATTTATGATTTTATGATCGATGTTGAAAGTCATACCATTGACAATTTATAGGAGGATGACATAATCCGACTCTCTTTTTATTAATTAATTGATTTGATTTTTTTTTTCAAGAACTACTACTCTTGACTAATTCAGTTCTAATCTATCAAGTATTATAAGAAGGCCGTTTGTTAATGCCAAAGGCATTCGGTAGTTTTTTTAGGGCATATGTAAATTTGTTCCCACATTTCCTATGTAAACGCCCAGAAAGGCATGTACAGCTTGTCAGCTACCATCATATTTGATGTCATTCAAAACTAAAAACACATTTTATAAGTTTGAATAGTATATTCAATGCTCAAGTGGGTTGCCTCCAATGTATAGCTTGTCAGCTACCATCATATTTGCTTGTATTGACTTTGTAAAGCTCTAACAGTTCTGTCCTGAATGTACAGCTCTAACAATTCTGTCCTGAATGCAAAGCTCTCTATCCCTCTTAATTTGTGACTTATTTCTTTCAAACATTCAATTGCTGAAATTTGTACCTCTCTCTAACATACTGGGTTTCAATTAATTGCTAGTTATAGTAATTACATCTCCATACCGGGTTTCAATGAGCTCTCCAATTAGAGCGTCATCCAGATCTTTTTCTTCAGCAGGAAGTCCATGTAAACACGATGTGTTCCTCAGCTTCAGAGGCGAGGATACTCGCATGGGTTTCACCGGTCATTTATACGATGCCTTGACTAGGCAAGGTATTAATACTTTCAGGGATGACAAGCGCCTTCCGGTTGGACACCCCATCGGTCCCGATCTCTTAGAAGCAATCGCAGCATCAAGGTTTGGGATTGTGGTTCTGTCGAGTGATTATGCAACTTCAACATGGTGTTTGGAAGAAGTTGCATATATTGTTGATTGCATGGAAAAGATGGAGTTGATTGTTATTCCTGTTTTTTACCACGTGGAACCCTCTGATGTGCGGTATCAAAATAACACTTTTGCGCAATCCTTTGCCAAACATGAAACAAGTAACAGATTTGCATCAGAGAAGGTGAAAACATGGAGAGCCGCTTTACGAAAAGTGGGTGATTTGAGTGGAGTGCACGTACAAGGAACCCGGTAACTTTTTCTTGTTATTCTTGTACTACTATATTGCATAATTCTTTCATATTCTGCCGAATTTATTATTCCGTCTATGGAAACAGTAATATTCCCTCCTTTCTCAAAAAAGAGGTTATGCTTCTAAAATGACAAATTTCATGGTTCTTAATATAACCTAGGTAGAGATCAAAAATTCTTATGGCACTGTCATAATAGTAAGAAGACTACTCTTGCTGAATCATTGCAGTTAGGCTTTCCACATTTTAGTCAATTCTGACCAACCGCATATAAATGCACTCATGCTTAATCATGTTGCAGGTATGAGTCAGAAGTCATAACTGAAATTGTAAGACGGATCTTTAAGGACTTGCAGGATACATTACCTAGAGATGTTACCAAAGGTCTAATAGGTATAGAATCTCGAGTAGAGGAGTTGAAAAGACTTTTGAATGTAGAGCCTAATGATATTCGCTTCATAGGGATTTGTGGAATGAGTGGAATGGGGAAGACTACTCTTGCTGAAGTTGTCTATGATGAAATTCATAATCAATTTCAAGGTTGTAGCTTCATTGAAAACATTAAGGACATTTCTAAGCAAAATGATAGCGATTTATGTAAGTTGCAACAAAAACTCCTTGTTGACATCTTGAAGGATGAACATATACGTGTACGTAGTGTTAATGAAGGAGTTAGATTGTTGCGGGAAAGGTTACTTGGTTTGAAGATTATAATTGTTTTGGATGATGTAAATAACCGTGAGCAATTAAAACTTTTGGCTGGGGAGCGTGAATGGTTCGGGCATGGTAGTAGAATTATTGTGACAACAACAAATGAAGATTTGTTGACACCACACAAAGTGGATGGAAAATATAAGTGTGAGGGATTAAACTTTTTTGATGCCACTAGACTTTTCAATTTGTCAGCCTTTACGAGAGGACAACCAAAACACAGTTATGAAAAGTTATCCAGTGATATTGTTAAACTTGCTGGTGGCCTTCCACTAGCTCTTAATGCTTTTGGTTCTCTTTTATTTGGTAAAGGAGAAGAATATTGGGAAGAGACATTGAAGAAGCTACAACAATTTCCAGAGGAAGAAGTTCTCCAAAGACTTGAAATTTGCTATCGTAGACTAGACAAAAATGAGCAGGATATATTCATACATATTGCCTGTTTCTTAAAAGGGAGAGACCATGTGCTAGTAAACGATATACTTAACAATATTGGTTTGCTCCCTGTGTGCGGAATTGATATTCTCATTAATAGGTCTCTCATAACTATAAATTATGATGATAGTGTGTGGATGCATGATCTTCTACAACAAATGGGTTGGGAAGTTCTTCGTAAGGATTTCCCCAGAAAGCCTGGAGAACGCACCGGGCTCAAGCGTCGTGAAGATATTGTTGATATATGCACATCCGAAGAAAAGGTTTGTGTAATGATTTCTTACTAAACATCAACATAGTAATTATTTCATTGAGAAAAGTAAATAAATAATATTATGAAAATTTACTTTAAATTTATGCCACTTATTCTTCTATCTTCATTTTTCTAGGGAACAAAATCAATCGAAATTATAAACCAGGAGCAGTATGGGGCTGAAGTGGAAAACTGCATTGGCTATCTTGAATCTTTCTCAGAGATGAAGAAACTTAAATTTCTTAGAATAAGTAATGTACTCTTTCCATATGGTCTCAAGTATCTTTCCAATGATTTACGAATTCTTGAATGGTATGGATGTTCTTTAAAGTGTTTTCCACCAACATTTGGACCAAAACAAATTTATGAACTTGACATGCGCTCTAGCAGACTTGAAAAACTATGGGAGAAAAATATTGTAAGTGTTTTCTATACCACTCCCTTGGTTCCATGATATAGGATCAATATTGACTTTTGAATTATATTTGAGATATTTTAAAATTTAAAATGGCATGATTAATTTGAGATTTAGACAATACAACTATGAAATTTGTTAACAATCTAAGTATGTAGTACCACTAATTTTAAGATTTATTGTTTTCAAAAGCTAAATACATCCTATACCAATTTTAAGTATGAAAATATCTTAAATTGACTTTGAAAAGTCAAACTTGATCCTATACTTTGGAACGGAGGGAGTATTATATTTCAGTAATGACTTTTATTTTGTATGTTATACAATTATTTTCTCTCCCTCAATCAACAGGAAATGCCCAATTTGAGATCTATTAATCTCTGTTGCTCAGAGCATTTGACTAAAATTTCAGACTTGACATCAACTCCAAATCTTGTGAAACTAAATCTCGAAGGCTGCACTAATTTGGTTGAGTTACACGAATCACTTGTTGTTCACAAAAGGCTTAGTTACGTGAATCTGAAAGGGTGTAGAAAACTTCAAAGGCTTGGAAACAACTTGGAAATGGATGGTCTTGAGGCTCTTCTTCTTTCTGGTTGTTCGGAATTTGAACATGTTCCAGAATTTGGAGAAAACATGAAGCGCTTAGAGCATTTGTATTTGGATGGGACTAAAATTAAGCGATTGCCAGAGAGCATGGGGAAAATGCGCTCTTTACGGAAGCTTGATGTGAGTGAAACTGCTATAGAAGAGCTGCCCTCTTTCATACTTCAATTGGAAAGATTAAGACTTTTGCATATTCGTGGATGTCATCTTCATGCAATTCCTGATGGTATCGGTTTGTTATATAGCTTAAAAGAGTTGGATCTGTCCGAAAATGATTTTGTTAAGCTGCCGACAAGTATAAGTCTCCTTTCAAATCTTAGAATGCTTAGTTTGAATTGTTGCAGAAGGCTTGAATCATTACCAAAGCTATCAAAAATAAATGAGGATACACTGTATGGAGGTGAAATTAGATTCAGTCATTATATTTCAGAAAAAAGATTAGATGTATCTAAATTTCGTTCGTCTAGCCACAACATTAATCCAACGGTATCTTGTTTGAATTGTCCTAAACTGATTGAGAATCAGAGCGGCAGTGGTTTAGCAGATACAATTTTGAAAAAGTACCTTCAGGTTCGTGTGTATGCGTCTTTGTCTATATGTTGTCTTCCCCAGTTGTTAACAATCACATTTATTTTTTCTTTTCCTTTTGTGCAGGTAAGAACTGAATGCAGAGATATACCTGAAGCTATATTTGAGATAGTTGCTGCTGGAAGTGAAATCCCACAGTGGTTTGAGCTGCAAAGGTACAGGGACCAAGCATCAAGGTTTAAAGGTACATGGACCAAGCATCAAGGTTTAAGGGATGTATTCGATATTGATTTCGATAAATGTATTGGAGTTGGTTTATGCACTGTTATTGTTGTCCCCCACTCTCTTGTCAATATGAGAGGTGCTTATATAGAAGTCAAATATGAGGTTGTTGCACATATTCATGTTGCGGGCAAATATTGGAGGAAACCGGTTCCCATAAACTTCTTGGAGGCCGAGTTCGATACACAGTTGGTTTGGTATTGGACTTTAACTGATGATTATCGAAGATCAGTAGTAGATCCATCTCAACTGAATCAATTTCATATATCATTTTCCGTGGAGCCAGAAGGTTAAGAGAAACTTACTTTGATAACTTATAAAACTAAATTCCAAATAACATGAAACAGCTCGCTTCTCGCCCCCTCTCGCATTGGTTCTGCATCTGATGATGAGCCCATGCGCAAACTTTTTCATTTATTGTTCACTCATAATTAATCTTCCTGTCTTTTATATTTCTTAAAACCAGTTTAATAAAAGTATAACTATATTGCAGGTGGTAATTTGGAGGTGAAGAAGTTTGGGGTTCGTTTCCTATGCCGAGAAGACATACTGAAGTTGGGAGGGAAAAGAGTTTCTACCAATGGAATTCCGAGCATCGTGAAAGTGAATTCACTGTGCCCCCAAGATCTGAGATGGTATAAAGTCTGGTCCTTCAATTCGAGCTTTCAAGACCACACCAGCAAGGTAATTACCATCCTTGCTACTGGATTCAATCATGGTTCCATTTCCTTGGATTCCCTCCGTGAAGTCATAGAAAGTGTACTAGAAATGAACCAAGAAGTAGTCAAAGTCATACTTGAATGCAAGGCAGAGATATGGAAGGATAAGCAATTATTTTCTTTAGTTATGTCCTTCTTCTCCGAAGTCAATCTCCCAATCTTAAAACTTTGTACTGGTTTAATGAAATTCCTGAAAGGCACCGGTGATAGCTGGTTGATTGTCCAGGTGGCAATTCAGCAAATTGAGGCAAAAAGAAGAGCAGGCACTCATAATTATTTGGAGACGAAGCAACAACTCATTGATCTTGAAGTTGTAAAGGTTCCATTTTCTGCAAAGTTGATCACATTGTTTCAGACTTTCTCTGAGCAACAAGTTGTCATGCTAAGGCGCCTTAGTGATGAGATGAAGCAAAATATGAAGTCGAAGTCAGTTAAGGCATGGCCTAAAGTATTAAATGTAACAGGTGCAGCCACTCTTAGTGCGGTTTTGGTTTCTGCAGTTGTGGACATGCGTATTGCTGAACCACTGCCAACTATGACAACTATAGACTATGATCATGTGCTGCATACTTGGATTGATCAATGGAAGTTTCATCAGAGTTTGGATTGGGATGTTAGGATCTCGGATTTTGATGAAATTCCAAAGCTTCTGGAAGAATTAAAAAGTAAGATGGATTGGGTGTTGGAATTTCGTAATTTGGTTACTAAAGAAGATGAGGAGGAGATTGCGGTTTCCATGGATGAGATTAAGAAGAAGATAAGTGGATGTACAAAGACTATTGACGATATGAGTAAGCATGCTCATAAATGTCGCAATGATACAAAGCAGGCACACAAGGAAATAACGCCTGGATTTTCTATCAATGGAAGTCTGAGCATTGTGAGGCGGTATCAATGGAATTCTGAGCATCGTGAGCATCGTGAACAAGATTGGAGAATTCTTCGTAAACCTAATCAAGAACTCCAGTCCTTCAATCGGAGCTTTCAAGACCACACCCACAAGGTAATTTACATCCTCGCCACTGGCTTCAAACACGGTCCCATTTCCTTGGATTCCCTCCGTGAAGTCATAGAAAGTCTACTAGAAATGAACCAAGAAGTAGTCAAAGTCATACTTGAACGCAAGGAAGAGATATGGAAGGATAAGCATTTATTTTCTTTTGTTCTGTCCTTCTCCGAATTCGACTTCCCAATCTTAAAACTTTGTACTGGTTTAATGAAATTACTGAAAGGCACCTGTGATAGCTGGTTGATTGTCCTGGTGGTAATGCAGCAAATTGAGGCAAAAAGAAGAGGAGGCACTCTCACTTATTTGGAGACGAAGCAACAACTCGTTGATCTTGAAGTTGCAAAGGTTCCATTTTCTGCAAAGTTGATCACATTGTTTCAGACTTTCGTTTATCAACAAGCTGCGATGATAAGGCGCCTTAGTGATGAGATGAAGCACAATATGAAGTCGAAGTCAGTTAAGCACAATGTAACAAGTGCAGCCACTATTAGTGCGGTTTTGGTTTCTGCAGTTGTTGCCTTGCGTATTGCTGAACCACTGCCAATGATGAGAACTATAGACTATCATGTGCTGCCAATGATTGATCGGTGGGACTGGGACTTGGACTTAAACTGGGTCAGGGTCAGGGACTGGGTCTGGGACTGCGACGTGAAGATCTCGGATTGGTTGTTGCAATTTCGTCGAAGTTTGAATTATTCAGAGTTTCGTCCGAGTTTGGATTGGGACGTGAGTATCTCGGATTTTGATGGAATTCCAGAGCTTCTGGAAGAATTAAAAATTAAGATGGAATTTCCTGATATGGTTACAGAAGAAAAGGAGGAGATTGTGATTTCCATGGATGAGATTAAGAAGAAGATAAGTGGGTGTACAAAGATTATTGACGATATGAGTATGCATGCTTATAAATGTAGCAAAGATACAAAGCAGGCACGCAACGAAATAACGTCTGGATCAAGGGAAGGCTTCCCTTTTTAGCAGTCTTTTGACCCTTCATTGTTGCCAGTCATTTCAGGCTTATACTGTACCTCTAAGTTATAAACATCTTATATTGTTGTTGGACTTGTTTAATTTTGATTGTATATTCTGTACCTGTAAGTCTGAACCTGTAAGTTATAAACATCTTATATTGTTGCTGGACTTCTTTTATTTTGATTCCTTCAAATTTTTCTTTTGATTGTGGGATATAATTTCTCCATGGTTGATGACAGGGAAGATAAGGAAATAACCTGAACTTGGGGAACAGAGGAAGAGAACAAATTGCTACCTTCACATGCTTCATACATGGGCCTGAGGTTGTGTTTGTTAAGATATGAACAGTTTAGACATTTGAATAATATAGAGCATCTGTCTAGAATTGTATCTCAATGAGGAAATGTCGTTTGATAATTTTTTTTTTAAAATATCTTAATAACACTATTTTATCATTTTAACCCTCCAACCATTATATTCAATTTCAGCAAAAAAACTCATCTTCTCTATTTTCTTCCCTTCATTCTCTCTCTTCTTCGCTTTGAGCTTCTTCAATCCCAGAATTCACAAACAATTCTCTCTTCACAATCTCAATTGCAGTCTAGATTCATTTATTCAGTCTAAATCTCAAGTGAAATGTTAAAACGAGCACTTGTTTTTATCATGTTTTGGGTTTCATTTACTTTTATCTGATATGGTTTTGGTGATCTGCCTCCAAATTGTACCTTTTTCTTGTGGTATAGAGTAATCCTTGAGGTTTTTGCTTCTTGTTGACTTCACTTCAACTACTTCAAAAGGATGACAAAAATCCACTCATATTTACTACCACCTCAATGACATATCTTTGGCACTTCTTCATTCTCTTCTTTGGGCAGTTCAACGCAGATGGGACTTGACAGACTCGGCTCGGTTAGTTCATTTGGTGTCCCGACCTGCTTCGGGGTGTTTAATAAAACTGAATGAAAAGTTCTGTATAAGAGAATTTGAATGAGCTGAATAGAGTAGAAGTTGTGCATACGGAATAAAATGATGTGTACGATAATTTCCGTCTAAAATATCTAAATACGTATATTTTTCTATTTTAACCTTCTAGGCTATATTATGAATGAATTTACTATGTAATTATAAATAAACAATATTATCTAAGAGAAATTAAATATAAACATTTGAACAATCTTTGATGGAGTATACTATTAATAATATAATTTTAAGAATAAAACACTAGAAATATTAATAACATTCTATCAGTTCATAAGCTCAAAACAAAATACTATAACAATATTTATTAAATTAGTTATTGACATTTATTAAAGAAAAATAAAGAAACAATTTATACACAACAAAATTTGTTTATAATAGTAAAACAAGATGGATATCAAATATAATTCTTAATTGTCAGTGAGAATATAAATAAATTACCATTCAATACTAATTCCCATCCACAATTTTTCTGAAGAATCGTTTAAAAATCGTAAAACAAACCGTTTGAATATTTTAATCGGTTATATTCGGACTTATTCATTATCGGTCAAACAGCCCCTTAATTCTATTATCGAAGATATTAGAGCCAATAATTTTAGGGGGACATTTTTTTAGTGACATTCTAGTGATATTATTATTTTTTTGGTTTTTTTTAGAGTACCTCCTAAAAAATGTATAGTATTTATTCTAATTGGAATTTTTATAAAAAATAGTATTTTAGGTGTAATTTGGATACATACAAGAAACAGGTCCTGTACAGTCGGTAAAACACTGTTTCTTGTATGTATCCAAATTACACCTAAAACACTGTTTTCTGTAAAAATTCCAGTTGAAATAAATACTATACATTTTTTGGGAGGTACTCTAAAAAAAAACCAAAAACCAAAAATAAAAAATAATGTCACTAAAAAAATGTTCCCATAGAAGGACTCTATTAGAGCTTTTAAAAATTTTAGGAGGACAAAAAATTAAAGACCGGTCTAGCGACGGGATAACACTATTATTATAATACGTTAAGTGTAATAATAATAATGTTACCGGTAATATAATATGTCACCGGTTCGCGGGACCGGACTGGCCTAATTCCCTTGTCGCCCCATAAAAGTTCGCGACCCTTAGGAGCTTTGTTGGTATTAGAGCCCCTTAATAAACAAAAGCGCACCATGGCCTCTGATCTCGTGCTGGGAACTTCGATTGAAGGGTGGCATCAGAGTTTGGCAAGGTATGAGGATAAATATAAGATATGGGTCGACGGGTTTGAGAATTATTGGGAGTTTTTTGATTGGGACGTGAGGATCACGGATTTTGATGGTATTTCAAAGATCCTGCAAGGCAAGCAGCAGTGAGGCCTTGCAGTCAAATTATAAAGTTGATGCAAAGAAACAGAAGTATAGCATTTAATCCTTAGTTATCGACTCTTTTGGTGTTGCTAGCTACCAGGTAAACTTCACTTCCGACTCCCTATAGTTGACTGATTTGCATTTTGATGGTTCATATTTTGTGGGGTTGGAGGATTGTATCTAGGAATTTTTTTATTGTTCCCATGAATCCCCCATAGGAATCTGCTTCTTTCCCAAACGAATTCACATCTTTTCTTCTTTATAGTGTCTCATTCGGTACGTAGCTCTTTAATTGTTGAACTAATTGACTAACTAGAAAAGGACGTTTAGATAGTTACAAGAGATTGCTGGTATTGTGCATCTATGGCTTCTTCAAAATAATAATATAAATGACCTTATTAATTAATTACTGGGATGCAGCTGGCAAAACAACTAGGAAGTTTCTTGCTTCTATCGATTTTCTAAAGCGCTCTATATCCCTCTGAATTTGTTACTTCATTTTTTTTTCTTTCAGTTGTTGAAATCTGTAACTCTCTTGAACATATTGTAATTAATTGCTGCTTTATAGTAATTACATTTCCATACTGGGTTACAATGAGCTCTCCAATAAGAGCATCATCCACGTCTTTCTCTGTACGTCCATGGAAACATGATGTTTTTCTCAGCTTCAGAGGCGTGGATACTCGCATGGGTTTCACTAGTCATTTATATGATGCCTTAACTAGGCAAGGTATTAATACTTTTAGGGATGATGAGAACCTTCGGGTTGGAAACCTCATCAGGCCCGAGCTCTTAGAAGCAATCGCAGCATCAAGGTTTGGGATTGTGGTTCTGTCGAGTGATTATGCAACTTCAACATGGTGTTTGGAAGAAGTTGCATATATTGTTGATTGCATGGAAAAGATGGAGTTGATTGTTATTCCTGTTTTTTACCATGTGGATCCCTCTGATGTACGGTCTCAAATGAACACTTTTGAGCAAGCCTTTGCCAAACATGAAACAGATCACAGAATTGCACCAGAGAAGGTGAAATCATGGAGAGTTGCTTTCAGAAAAGTGGGTGATATAAGTGGAGTGCACGTACAAGGAACCCGGTAACATTTTCTTGTTATTCTTATACTACATTGCATAATTCTTCTTATTATGCCGAATTTATTCTTCCCTCTCTGGAAACAGTGATATTCCCTCCTTTCTGAAAAAAAGAGGTTATGCTTCTAAAATGACTAATTTCATGGTTCTTTATTTAACCTAATTAGAGATCAAAAATTCTTATGGCATTGTCATAATAGTAGATCGTGGTGATGGCAAAATTTGAAGTTGGAACATGAAGCCACTTTATTGTTTAAAAAACATAAATATTTCTCTCTGGACAAAAAAGAAATGACCATACAGTCATACATAGCACTTTTTGTCCAAGGAAAGTGTCATGTTGTATTTGAAATAATCGCAAAAGGTTGAAGTTTTAATGCAACATAAGTAATTTCAAAATCCAGGGTGCAAGCAACCTCATTTTCTCTCTCTCTCTCTCTCATTGCAATTAAGCTTTCCACATTTTAGTCAATTCTCACCAATCGCATATAAATACACTCATGCTTAATCATTTGCAGGTACTGAGTCAGAAGTCATAACTGAAATTGTAAGAAGGATCTTTAAGGACTTGCAGGTTACATTACCTAGAGATGCTACCAAAGGCCTAGTAGGAATAGAATCTCGAGTAAAGGAGTTGAAAAGTCTTTTAAATATGGATTCTAATGATATTCGCTTCATAGGAATTTGTGGGATGAGTGGAATGGGGAAGACTACTCTTGCTGAAGTTGTCTATGAGGGAATTCGTAATGAATTTCAAGGATATAGCTTTATTGGAAACATTAAGGACATTTCTAGGAAAAATGACAGTGATTTATGTAAGTTACAACAAAAACTCCTTGTTGACATCTTGAAGGATGAGCATATACGTGTAAGTAGTGTTGTTGAAGGAGTTAGCATGTTGCAGGAAAGGTTATGTTGTTTGAAGATTATAATCGTTTTGGATGATGTAAATAATCGTGATCAATTAAAACTTTTAGCTGGGGAGCATGAATGGTTTGGGAATGGTAGCAGAATTATCATGACAACAACAAATGAGGATTTGTTGACAATACACAGAGTAGACGGGAAATATAAGTGTGGGGGATTAAACTTTTCTGATGCCTCTAGACTTTTCAATTTGTCAGCCTTTAAGGAAGGAAAACCAAAACAAGGTTATGAAAAGTTATCCAGTGATATTGTGGAACTTGCTGGTGGCCTTCCACTAGCTCTTAATGCTTTTGGTTCTCTTTTATTTGGTAAAGGAGTAGAATATTGGAGAGAGACATTGGAGAAGCTACAACAATGTCCAGAGGAAGAAGTTCTCCAAAGACTTGAAATTTGCTATGGTAGACTAGACAAAAACGAGCAGGATATATTCATATATATTGCTTGCTTCTTAAAAGGGAGAAACCATGTGCTAGTAAACGATATACTAAAGAATATTGGTTTGTACCCTGTGCGTGGAATTGATATTCTCATTAATAGGTCTCTCATAACTCTTAATTATGACGATAGTGTGTGGATGCATGATCTACTACAACAAATGGGTTGGGAAGTTCTTCGCAAGGAATTTCCTAGACAGCCTGGAAAACGCACTGGACTCAAGTGTCGTGAAGATATTGTTGATATATGCACATCCAAAGAAAAGGTTTGTGTAAAGCTTTCTCACTGAACATCAATATGGTCAAATAATAATATTATGAAAATTTAGTTCAAATTTATATTAGTATTGCCACTTATTCTTCTATCTTACTTCATTATTCTAGGGAACAAAAGCAATTGAAATTATAAACCAGGAGCATTATGGGGTTGAAGTGGAAAATTGCATTGGTTATCTTGAATCTTTCTCAAAGATGAAGAAACTCAAATTTCTCAGAATTAGTAATGTACTCTTTCCGTATGGTCTCGAGTTTCTTTCCAATGATTTACTAATTCTTGAATGGTATGGGTGTTCTTTAAAGTCTTTTCCACCAACATTTGAACCAAAACAAATTTATGAAGTTGACATGCGTTCTAGCCGAATTGAAAAACTATGGAAGAAAGATATTGTAAGTGTTTTCTATACCATATACTCCCTTGATTCCATGATATAAGATCAATATTGACTTTTGAATTATATTTGAGATATTTTAAAATTCAAAATTGACATGATTATTTTGAGATTTAGACAATACAACTATGAAAATTGTTAACAATTTAAGTAGTACCACTAATTAGAAGATTTATTGTTTTCAAAAGTTAAATACATCATACCAATTTTAAGTCTAAAAATATCTCAAATTGACTTTGAAAAGTTAAACTTGATCCTCTATTTTGGAACGGAGCTATAGCGAGGGAATATTATATTTCGGTAATGACTTTTATTGTGTATGATATACAATTCTTTTCTCTCTCTCAATCAACAGGACATGCCCAATTTGAGATCTATTAATCTCTGTTGCTCAGAGGATTTGACTAAAATTCCAGACTTAACATCAACTCCAAATCTTGTGAAACTAAATCTCGAAGGCTGCACTAATTTGGTTGAGTTACACAAATCACTTCTTGTTCACAAAAGGCTTAGTTACGTGAATCTGAAAGGGTGTAGAAATCTTCGAAGGCTTGGAAACAACATGGCAATGGATGGTCTTGAGGCTCTTCTTCTTTCTGGTTGTTCGAAACTTGAACATATTCCAGAATTTGGAGAAAACATGAAGCGCTTAGAGCATTTGTATTTGGATGGGACTAAAATTAAGCTATTACCAGAGAGCTTGGGGAAAATGCGCTCTTTACGGAAGCTTGATGTGAGTGCAACTGCTATAGAAGAGCTGCCCTCTTTCATACTTCACTTGGAAAGATTAAGACTTTTGCATATTCATGGATGTCGTCTTTTATCCCTAACCAGAACTTTTCCTTCCATGAAATTGTCTTTATTGGGTTTAAAAGAACTTGATCTAAGTGCTTGCAGTCTTGATGCAATTCCTGATGGTATTGGTTTGTTATATAGCTTAAAGGAGTTGGATCTGTCCGAAAATAATTTTGTTACGCTGCCTGCAAGTATCAGTCTCCTTTCAAATCTTAGAACGCTTAGTTTGAATTGTTGCAGAAGGCTTGAATCATTACCAAAGCTATCAAAAATAAATGAGGATACACTGTATGGAGTTGAAATTAGATTCAGTCATTATATTTCTGGAGATAGATTAGATGTATCTAAATTTCGTTCGTCGAGCCACAGCATTAATCCAACGGTATCTTGTTTGAACTGTCCTAAATTGATTGAGAATCAGAGCGACAGTGGTTTAGCATTTACAATTTTGAAAAAGTACCTTCAGGTATGTGTGTATGCGTCTCCGCTTGTTTGTCTGTCTGTCTTCTCCAATTGTTAACAATCACATTTCTTTTTTTCTTTTCCTTTTGTGCAGGTAAGAACTGAATGCAGAGTTATACCTGAAGCTATATTTGAGATAGTTGCTGCTGGAAGTGAAATCCCATGGTGGTTTGAGCTGCGAAGATTAGGTTTCATGATCTTTAAGGGTACAAGGATGTATTCGATATTCGATATTGATAAATGCATTGGAGTTGCTTTATGCGCTGTTATTGTTGTCCCCCACTCTCTTGACAATATGAGAGGTGCTTATATAGAAGTGAAATATGAGATCGTTGCACATATTCATGTTGCGGGCAAATATTGGAGGAAACCAGTTCCCATAAACTTCTTGGAGGCCGAGTTAGAGACCCAGTTGGTTTGGTATTGGACTGTACCTGATGATGTTGGAAGAGCAGTAGATCCATCTCAAATACATCAGTTTCATATATCATTCTCTGTGGAGCCAGAAGGTTAAGAGAAACTTACTTTGATAACTTATAAAACTAAATTCCAAATAACATGAAACATCTCTCGCCCATGCGCAAACTTTTTCTTTTATTGTTCACTCATAATTAATCTTGATGTCTTTTATATTTCTTAAAACTAGTTTAATAAAAGTATAACTATACTGTGCAGATGGTAATTTGGAGGTGAAGAAGTTTGGGGTTCGTTTCCTATGCGGAGAAGAAATATTGAAATTGAGAAGAACAAGAGTTTCTAACAATGAAATTCTGAGCATCGTGAGGCAGTATAGAGTTTTTTGTGAAGCTAATCAACAACTATCCTCACGCTTTCAAGACCACACCCACAAGGTAATTACCATCCTCTCCACTGGCTTCAAACATGGTTCCATTTCCTTGAATTCCCTCCGTGAAGTCATAGAAAGTGTACTAGAAATGAGCCAAGAAGTAGTCAAAGTCATACTTGAACTCAAGGAAGAGATACGGAAGGATAATCAATTACTTTCTTTTGTTCTGTTGTTCTTCTCCGAAGTCGACCTCCCAATCTTAAAACTTTGTACTGGTTTAATGAAAATCCTGAAAGGCACCGGTGATAGCTGGTTGATTGTCCAGGTGGCAATGCATCAAATTGAGGCAAAAAGAAGAGCAGCAGGCACTCTCAATTATTTGGAGACGAAGCAACAACTCATTGATCTTGATCTTGAAGTTGCAATGGTTCCATTTTCTGCAAAGTTGATCACATTGTTTCAGACTTTCTCTGATCAACAAGTTGTCATGCTAAGGCGTCTTAGTGATGAGATGAAACACGATATGAAGTCGAAGTCAGTTAAGGCGTGGCGTAAAGTATTAAATGTAACAACTGCAGCCACTCTTAGTGCGGTTTTGGTTTCTGCAGTTGTGGACTTGCGTATTGCTGAACCACTGCCAATGATGACAACTATAGACTATGTTCATGTGCTGCATACTTGGATTGATCAATGGGAGTTTCGTCCGAGTTTGGATTGGGATGTGAGGATCTCGGATTTTGATGGAATTCCAAAGCTTCTGAAAGATTTAGAAAGTAAGATGGAATTTCCTAATAATGTTGTTACTGAAGAAGAGGAGGAGGAGATTGTGATTTCCATGGATGAGATTAAGAAGAAGATAAGTGGGTGTACAAAGAGTATTGAGGATATGAGTAAGCATGCTCATAAATGTTGCAATGATACAAAGCAGGTACACAAGGAAATAACGTCTGGATTTTCCATCAATCGGAGCTTTCAAGACCACAACCGCAAGACCATTGGCTTAAAAAAGAACAGCCGGGGCGGGGTCCCAAGTCACGCTCGATAGATAGTTCCAAGTCCTCGACGAGTGGTGAGCAGCACGAAACTTGAATTAATCAAATTACGGGGCTATTTTTTTGGATATAATTTCACCGAAAATATTCTGGAGGGGCGTAGCTTGGAATGTGTCCATTCTGGAACACACGACTAACAAATAAAATGACACATTTACTAAAGCTGAGGTATGTGATTTAAACTATTCTCTTTGTTACAAAATCAGTATCGAGTTTTGTTTTTCACACAATTTGCTGTAATTTTAAAAAAATCAAAATTATTGTGATTCGTTTAATTTTGAAAATAATAAATAGTTAAAGAAGAGTAAATTGTAAGCTAACGAAAAGGTAAAATATAAGTAATTGTTATTAAACAAAAGTGTAAATTGGTGAAGTTAAGAAATATTGTTACAATGTTATAGTTGTAATAACTGCAGATAAAGAGCACAATTTGAAATCTAAAATGATAATTTATAAGAGTAAAGAAGAAAAAAAAAAAGAAAAAGGATCAAGTGATTATTAAAATAAAACAAAAAGTTGGGAAAAAAAAAGAAGTAATGGCAAAATCGTAATTAAGAGAAGGTTGACTCATGGCCGTATATACTTTGGATATTCATTCATTTTTAGTACAAGTGATAGAGAATGGAAATAGATATATCAAAGTGTAGTTGAAAAATCTTTTCCCATAAATTGAAATGTTAACCATGTCTATTTTCCGGCCGAAACTCCGAAATCCTTGTCACACGGTCAGTTGGTTGAAGATTAGATTTGAGATATATTCCAGATTCCTTCTTCAATTCCTTCAATTTGCGATGAACTTATGAATCCCTGTAGTAGTAAACACCTTCTCAACAGTTGAGCTGCTTCCCGATAATACATGGATCAGAATTGTATTGTTTGCCGTGATATCACAAGGTAATATTACTCCATGAAATTGAATCTCATTTGATTAACAAAAATAATAGCTGGGATTAGACTATTTGTACTAATTTATTAGCGCTGCATATTATTTTATCTTCTGATTAGTCAGTTATTTAAAGCAATGGACTATGTTTTGTCAATTCTAACGTCATTTGATGATGATATTTATATAATCCCAAATAGAAAGTTGGTATTATATAATGATCCTCAAAAGTATGAAATGACCTAAGAAATGATTACAAATAGTTGATTAAATGACAAACTAATTATGGGATAAAATAGCTCGTGTTAAATGTCTTATCCTTCATTTACAATATGGTGTTAAATTAGCAATTAATTAGTATAGTAGCAATGAATTAGTTGATGCTGAGTGTTCAATTGTATACCTAAAAAATATTGGTAGATTTTCAATTTTTATGAGAGTATTAACCTTCCCAAAAAATGACAATGTGGCTTTGATGGTATGTCATTCACAATAATAATAATAATAAAGAAATAAAAGTTCATTCTCCATAGCTTTGAGTTTGACTGAAAACAAGATTTAACATTGTTCCTATTTTGTGGGGTCGGACGATTGCATCTAGGAATTTTCTATTATTCCCATAGCAATCTTCTTCTTTCCCACACAAATTGACATCTTTTGTTATGATAGCTCTTTAATTATTTAACTAATTTACTGCCTAGAAAAAGACATTTTGATGGTTTACAAGAGATTGTTGGTATTGTGCACAGATGGCTTCTTCAACATAACTCCAGCTTCAACCCTAACCCAATGTAATAGAAGTTCTAAAGCTCTCAAGTTTTTTAGGAGCAAATATGGAATGAAAATATGTTCTTAATGTTTGCAAATGGGACTCTTATTGCGGAGCGGAAGGAGTTTTATTTGGGACCTACGTAAATAATTGCCCAAAATTTCCTTGTGAAGTGTAAATCTTGCCCAAAAATGCATGTACAGCTACCATCTATGTTTGATGTCATTCACAATTAAAAATACATTTTATAAAGTTTGGGTATAGTATATTCAATGTTCTAGTCAGTTGCCTGTAAGAGTTTACTTGATTATTGAATTCCATAACAATAAAAAGGACCTCAATTATTAATTGACTTGATCTAATTAAAAACTTGGATGTTGCTAGCATAACAACTATGTCCTGAACCCTGATCGACTTTGTTAAATCTATTTATTTTTGTATTTTGGTGACTCATTGGGTTGTGTAGGCCTGAATTTGGGGGCATCACAAGATGACCTAAGAAATTGATAACAAATAGTTCATGAAATTAAATGACAAATTAATCATAGGATAAAATAGTCTCTAGTAGTATTAAATTAGTACAAATAATCTTATCATATCATTAATTTACATTATGACGTTAAATTAGCAATTAATTTGTCAGCTTGCATCATATTTGATGTCATTCAAAACTAAACACACATTTTATAAGTTTGGATAGTATATTCAATGCTCAAGTGGGTTGCCTCCAAGTATTTACTTGACTATTGTATTCCAATAATAATAAAGAAGGACCTCAATTATTCATTGACGTGCTTGGCTGTAGCTGGTTTAATTACTAAGAAGTTGTTTGCTTGTATTGAGTTTGTAAAGCTCTAACAATTCTGTCCTGAATGCAAAGCTCTCTATCCCTCTTAATTTGTGACTTATTTCATTAAAACATTCAATTGGTGAAATTTGTACCTCTCTAACATACTGGGTTTCAATTAATTGCTAGTTATAGTAATTACATCTCCATACTGGGTTTCAATGAGCTTTCCAATAAGAGCGTCGCCGTCATCTTTTCTTTCAAGAAAATGTCCAAGGAACCACAATGTTTTTCTCAGCTTCTGAGGCGTGGATACTCGCATAGGTTTTAGGGATGATGAGAACCTTCTGATTGGAGACCTCATCAGGCCCGAGCTCGTAGAAGCAATAGCAACATCAAGGTTTGGGATTGTGGTTCTGTCAAGTGATTATGCAACTTCACCATGGTGTTTGGAACAAGTTGCATATATGGTTTATTGCATGGAAAAGATGGAATTAATTGTTATTTCTGTTTTTTACCATGTGGATCCCTCAGATGTGCGGTATCAAAAGAAAACTTTTGCGGAAGCTTTTGCCAAACATGAAACAAGTAACAGATTTGCACTAGAGAAGGTGGAAACATGGAGAGCTGCTTTACGAAAAGTGGGTGATATAAGTGGAGTGCACGTACAAGGAACCTGGTAACTTTTTCTTGTTATTCTGTTATATACTATATTGCTTAATTCTTTCTTATTCTGCTGAATTTATTCTTCCCTCTATGGAAACAGTGATATTCCCTCCTTTCTCAAACAAGAGGTTATGCTTCTAAAATGACAAATTTCATGGACAATTTTATGGTTCTTTATTTAAGCTAATTAGAGATTATAAATTCTTTTGGCACTGTCATAATAGTATATTGTGGTGATGCCAAAATTTGAAGTTGGAACATGAAGCCACTTTATTGTCTCAAAAACATAAATATTTCTCTGGACAAAAAGGAAATGATCATACACAGCACTTTCTAAAGTGTCATGTTGTATTTGAAATAATCGCAAAAGGTTGAAGTTTTAATGCAACATAAGTAACTTCAGAATCCAGTGTGCAAACAACCTCAATTTTTTTCTCTCATTGTAATTAAGCATTCCACATTTTACTCAATTCTAACCAATTGCATATAAATTAGGCCGGACAAAATATGTTTATGAGTTGGTTTTGGTTTATAAAATTTGATTATGGTTCCAGTCAATAACAAAAACCACGTACGTTACCTATTTTTAATATGGGTTATATGAGTTGGAACCATATAGGTATGAGTCAAATATAGGTCAACCCATATTTCAAATTTCAAGTTTACCATTATTATGGTCCAATTAAATAAATTATTTATGATATTTAATTTCTATATTCCTTCACCTTCTATATCTAATGTTTTATACATTCTTCTTCTCTCTCTAAAAATTTTTGATTCTCTCTAAAATTTTTGTACACTAGCTTTCTCTAAAAATTCTTCTACGCTCAATTTTTTATATACTTTTTTTCTCTCTAAAAATTTTACTCTCAAATTTTTAAATAATTTATCCCTCTCAATTTTTTATGCACTCTCCCTCTCAATTTTTTTATGCTCTCTCTAAACTTTTTAAAGATATGTGACATGTATATTATATTAACAGTACAAAATATAAATAAACTTAGATATAACTACTAAAAAAATTATCTAAAAAGAGTTTACCCCCTAAATGGAAAATACAATTATTCAAATATTTCAAACATATCAATTATCAAACATATATTTTCATTTAGTGTTCAATTTCAAAAAAAAACTTCTATTTTATTAATTACTAATTTTTTTGACTTAGTATAATATCCTATTATTATAAGTTAATTAATTTTATAATAATATGTGATAATTTTTTTTAATCAAAATATACTCTATTTTTTCTGAAAACTGTGAATAGTACAACCGGTCATATATATATATATATGTATATATATTTGTACGTTACAGTACATATATCAGTATATGTTGTTGTATATCATTACCAAAGCTAAGCGTATTTTCAGTAAATGGGTTGGAAAATGGTTTAACCAGTTTGGGCTTATTTTTCTTTATGAAATATGGTTCCAAACATTATCCAACCCAAGCAATAGAAAATAGTTAACCAACCCAAATGGTTCTAGTTAATTTGAGTTTACCCAACAAGTTATTACCTATATTGTCAGGTCTAATATAAATACATTCATGTTTAATCATTTTGCAGGTATGAGTCAGAAGTCATAACTGAAATTGTAAGAAGGATCTTTAAGGACTTGCAGGATATGTTAACAAGAGAGGCTACCAAAGACCTTATAGGAATAGAACCTCGAGTAAAGGAGTTGAAAATTCTTTTGAATATGGAGTCTAATGATATTCGTTTCGTAGGGATTTGTGGAATGAGTGGAATGGGGAAGACTACTCTTGGTGAAGTTGTCTATGAGGGAATTCGTAATCAATTTCAAGGATATAGCTTTATAGGAAACATTAAAGACATTTCGTGAAAAATGACCGTGATTTATGTAAGTTACAACGGAAACTCCTTGTTGACATCTTTAAGGAAGAGCATATACGTGGAAGTAGTATTGTTGAAGGAGTTAGCATGTTGCAGGAAAAATTACGTTGTTTGAAGATTATAATTGTTTTGGATGATGTAAATAACCGTGAGCAATTAAAACTTTTGGTTGGGGAGCATGAATGGTTTGGGCATGGTAGCAGAATTATCATGACAACAACAAATGAAGATTTGTTGACAATACACAAAGTGGATGGAAAATATAAGTGTGAGGAATTATACTTTTCTGATGCCACTAGACTTTTCAATTTGTCGGCCTTTACGAAAGGACAACCAAAACACGGTTATGAAAAGTTATTCTGTGATATTGTTAAACTCGCTAGTGGCCTTCCACTAGTTCTTAATGCTTTTGGTTCTCTTTTATTTTGTAAAGGAGAAGAATATTGGAGAGAGACATTGGAGAAGCTACAACAATTTCCAGAGGAAGAAGTTCTCCCAAGACTTGAAATTTGCTATGGTAGACTAGACAAAAACGAGCATAATATATTCATATATATTACTTGTTTCTTAAAAGGGAGAAACCAAGAACTAGTAAACGATATACTAAAGAATATTGGTTTGTACCATGTGCGCGGAATCGATATTCTCATTAAAAGGTCTCTCCTAACTATTAATTATGATGATGGTGTGTGGATGCATGATCTACTACAACAAAATGGGTTAGGAAGCTTTTCGTAAGTAATACCCTAGAAAGCTTGGAAAACGTACTGGGCTCAAGTGACGTGAAGATATTGTTGATATATGCACATCCGAAGAAAAGGTTTGTGTAATGGTTTCTCACTGAACATCAACATAGTAATTATTGAGAAAAGTAAATAAATAATATTATGAAAATTTACTTCAAATTTATGCCACTTATTTTTCTATCTTCATTATTCTAGGGAACAAAAGCAATTGAATTTATAAACCAGGAGCAGTATGGGGCTGAAGTGGAAAACTGCATTGGTCATCGTGAGTCTTTCTCAAAGATGGAGAAACTAAAATTTCTCAGAATAAGTAATGTACTCTTTCCAAATGGTCTCGAGTATCTTTCCAATGATTTATGAATTCTTGAATGGTATGGATGTTCTTTAAAGTGTTTTCCACTAACATTTGGACCAAAACAAATTTATGAACTTGACATGCGTTATAGCCGACTTGATAAAGGGCAAAACTAAGGAAAATCCCACTGTAGTTGACACGTTTTACTTATTACACTATTAAACTTTTAAAAATTCAAATTACCCTATTGAACTAATTAAAATTTTAAAATTTCACCATTCCGTTAATAAGATTTGACGTCCATCAAATTGGCTCAGATTCTTTCAAACAAAATTAAGGAAAACCCCATTATAGTTGGCATATTTTACTTATTACACCATTAAATTTTTAAAAATTGAAATTATCCCATTGAACTAATTAAAATTTTGAAATTATACCATTTCGTTAATAAGATTGGATGGACGTCAAATTGACTCAGATTTTTTCAGACGTGACTAGATTTTTGCTTCAAATTTTCAAACCAACCGGAATTACCCCATAGATTTATGCTTCAAATTTATCAAATTGATAAAATTAATGATGTTATTTGGCAAAATTAAATGTATTCAAATTTGATTCTTTTTCTTGATATTCAATTTGTTCAAATTACATCATTAATTTGATAGATTTTATAAAATTTGAACGTATATACACCATTTTTATAGACAAATCAGAGGAGGGGTTTAGAACCCTAACTACTATAATATGTATGTTTTCTTCTCCATTTTATAAATTTTCTCTTCTCGATCCTCCTCCGCCTACCATTTGCAATCACAACTTCTACAACCCTAGTCGCCTCTATCGAAACCCCAATTCTATTTACCAAAACATAGCCCCTATCAGCCCCCAACACCCCAAATCAGCCTTTATTTGTCTAATTACTAGCACCACCCCACTGCAATATCAACCCACAAAGCCTAGATAAAAAAAAAGTGGAGAAGAAGTGAACCTGCTAGCAGCAAACCCAGCACCGTCATTAAAAGCTTCAACACCAAAGGAGCAACTGCAACCATAAAGACCCTCCAACGCCGCCACCACCACGATGAGTCTCCATTAACGTCGCCGCCACCACCGCAACATGGAGTCTCCACCGTTGCCTCACCTTGTGCCACCGCGTTCTTCTACACTTGGTAGGTTTCTCTCTGCGTATTTTATTTAGGCTTTGGAGACGTGCTTGAGAGATGAGTTGATTTTACTGCCTAATCCACGTAGAAATGACATGTCATTTTCTTTTCTGTTTTCACTAGCCACGTTTGAAAAAATTTGAGTCTAATCTTATTAACGGAATGGTGTAATTTCAAAATATTAATTAGTTCAATGAAGTAATTTCAATTTTTTAAAAGTTTAATGATGTAATAAGTAAAACGTATCAACTATAGTGGAGTTTTCTTAGTTTTGCCTTCAAAGAATCTGAGCCAATTTGACAGACGTCCAATCTTATTAACGGAATGATGTAATTTCAAAATTTTAATTAGTTCAATAGGGTAATTTGAATTTTTAAAAGTTTAATGGTGTAATAAGTAAAACGTGCCAACTACAGTGAGATTTTCCTTAGTTTTGCCCTTTAATAAGTGTTTTCTATACTATATACTCCCTTGGTTCCATGATATAGGATCAATATTGGCTTTTGAATTATATTTGAGATATTTTAAAATTAAAATTGACATTATTAATTTGAGATTTAGACAATACAACTATGAAAATTGTTAACAATCTAAGTAGTACCACTAATTAGAAGATTTATTGTTTTCAAAAGTTAAATACATCATACCAATTTTAAGTTTTATTTGACTTTGAAAAGACAAACTTGATCCTGTACTTTGGAACGGATGTATTATTATATTTCAGTAATGAGTTTATTGTGTATGATATACAATTCTTTTTTCTCCCTCAATCTGCAAGGCATGCCCACTTTGAGATCTATTAATCTTTGTTGCTCAGAGGATTTGATTAAAATTCCAGACTTGACATCAACTCCAAATCTTGTGAAACTAAATCTCGAAGGCTGCACTAATTTGGTTGAGTTACACAAATCACTTCTTGTTCACAAAAGGCTTACTTACGTGAATCTGAAAGAGTGTAGAAATATTCGAAGCCTTGGAAACAACATGGAAATGGATGGTCTTGAAGCTCTTCTTCTTTCTGGTTGTTCCAAACTTGAACATATTCCAGAATTTGGAGAAAACATGAAGCGCTTAGAGCATTTGTATTTGGATGGGACTAAAATTAAGCTATTACCAGAGAGCTTGGGGAAAATGCGCTCTTTACGGAAGCTTGATGTGAGTGAAACTGCTATAGAAGTGCTTCCCTCTTTCATATTTCACTTGGAAAGATTAAGACTTTTGCATATTCATGGATGTCGTCTTTTTTCCCTAACCAAAACTTTTCATTCTATGAAATTGTCTTTATTGGGTTTAAAAGAACTAGATCTAAGTGCTTGCAGTCTTCATGCAATTCCTGATGGTATTGGTTTGTTATATAGCTTAAAGGAGTTGGATCTATCAGAAAATGATTTTGTTACTCTACCTGCAAGTATTAGACTCCTTTCAAATCTTAGAATGCTTAGTTTAAATTGTTGCGGAATGCTTGAATCTTTACCAAAGCTATCAAAAATAAATGAGGATTCATTGTATGGAGTTGAAATTAGATTCAGTCTTTATATTTCAGGAGAAAGATTAGATGTATCTAAATTTCGTTAGTTGAGCCACAACATTAATCCAACGGTATCTTGTTTGAATTGTCTTAAATTGATTGAGAATCAGAGCGGCAGTGGTTTAGCAGATACGATTTTGAAAAAGTATCTTCAGTTCTGTGTGTATGCGTCTCTGTCTATCTGTCTGTCTTCCCCAATTGTTAACAATCACTTTTCTTTTTCTTTTCCTTTTGTGCAGGTAAGAACTAAATGTAGAGTTATACCTGAAGCTATATATTTGAGATGGTTGCTGCTGGAAGTGAAATCCCACAGGGGTTTGAGCTGGGAAGATCATCTTACATGATCCTTAAAGGTACAGGGACCAAGCATCAAGGTTTAAGGGATGTATTTGATATTGATTTCGATACATGCATTGGAGTTGCTTTATGCGCTGTTATTGTTGTCCCCCATTCTCTTGGCAATATGAGAGGTGCTTATATAGAAGTCAAATATGAGATCGTTGCACATATTCATGTTGCGGGCAAGGATTGGAGGATTCCGGTTCCCATAAACTTCTTGGAGGCTGAGTTAGAGTCCCAATTGGTTTGGTATTGGACTGTACCTGATGATCTTGGAAGAGCAGTAGATCCATCTCAAATACATCAGTTTCATATATCATTCTCTGTGGAGCCAGAAGGTTAAGAGAAACTTAGTTTGATAACTTATAAAACTAAATTCCAAATAACATGAAACATCTCGTTTCTTGCTTCTCGCCCCCTCGCATCGGTTCTGCATCTGAAGATGAGCCCATGCGCAAACCTTTTCTTTTATTGTTCACTCATAATTAATCTTGATATCTTTTATATTTCTTAAATCCAGTTTAATAAAAGTATAACGATGCTGCAGATGGTAATTTGGAGGTGAAGAAGTTTGGGGTTCGTTTCCTATGCCGAGAAGACATACTGAAGTTGAGAGGAAAAAGAGTTTCTACCAATGGAATTCCGAGCATCGTAAAATTGAATTCACTGCGCCCCCAAGATCTGAGATGGCTTAAAGTTGTTAGTAAAGCTGATCATGAAGTTCGGTCCTTCATTTCAAGCTTTCAAGACCACACCCGCAAGGTAATTACCATCCTCGCCACTGGCTTCAAACATGGTTCCATTTCCTTGGATTCCCTCCGTGAAGTCATAGAAAGTGTACTAAAAATGAACCAAGAAGAAGTCAAAGTCATACTTGAACGCAAGAAAGAGATATGAAAGGATAAGCAATTATTTTCTTTAGTTCTGTTGTTCTTCTCCGAAGTCGACCTCCCAATCTTAAAACTTTGTACTGGTTTAATGAAAGTCCTGAAAGACACCGGTGATTGCTGGTTGATTGTCCAGGTGGCAATGCAGCAAATTGAGGCAAAAAGAAAAGCAGGTGCTCTACATTATTTGGAGACGATGCAACAACTCATTGATCTTGAAGTTGCAAAGGTTCCATTTTCTGCGAAGTTGATCACATTGTTTCAGACTTTCTCTGCTCAACAAGTTGCCATACTAAAGCGCCTTAGTGATGAAATGAAGCACAATATATATATGAAGTCGAAGTCAGTTAAGGCGCGTAAAGTATTAAATGTGACAAGTGCAGTCACTCTTAGTGCGGTTCTGGTTTCTGTAGTTGTGGACTTGCGTATTACTGAACCACTGCCAATGATAGCTTATAATGTGCTGCATACTTGTATTGATCGGTGGGAGTTTCGTCCGAGTTTGGATTGGGATTGGGACGTGAGGATCTCGGATTTTGATGGAATTCCAAAGCTTCTGGAAGAATTAAAAAGTAAGATGGATTGGGTGTTGGAATTTCCTAATTTTGTTACTGAAGAAGAGGAGGAGGTGATTGTGATTTCCATGAAGGAGATTAAGAAGAAGATAAGTGGATGTGGTGTACAAAGGCTATTGACGATATGAGTAAGCACGCTTATAAATGTCACAATGCTACAAAGCAGGTACACAAGGAAATAACTTCTGTTTCAGGCTGCCCTTTTTAGAAATACTAGGTCTAGGTAGATTCCACGCGCTTCACCTGCGATTCTTTGCACTTGTTAATTTAGTTTCAGGTATTGTTTTCGTTTTAAAATGTGATTGATTTTAATTTTTTAAATATATTTGTTTTGAAAATAAAATGTCATGAACTTATTTAATTACAGATAAAACATTAATTAATTTTATTTTTGTTAAGTTTTGTTTTTTAATCTTATTGTTGAGCAAATTGATTGGTTAGTAACAAGAGTCATTCGACCCTTTATTCTTACTGCGGGAATTTTGGTCGAAACCAGCCAGTAGTTAACCGACCCGCAAGGGAATGATGGAGTTAAGAAGCCGTTTATGGTCAAGATGGTCGTATGCAAGGGGATGATAAGGTGAAGAAGCCATTTATGGTCAAGATGGTCATATATAAGAACGGTTCCTAGAATCCGTTGGTCAATAGTAGAAAGGACGCCTCAAGGAGTGGTGAGCAACACATAACTTGAATCAATCAGTTGATAGTTTTTTTTTTGGTATTAATTCACCGGAAATATTTTGGAGGGGCTTAGTTTGGAATGTAGGTTTCATAGAACGGAATCGAGGTTATGTGAGTAAGTGGAGTTGGGGGAGGGGAGGGGAGATAGAGTAGCGCGTTAGTGTTACGGGTGATGAGCAAGTGCACTTTAGGAAGCTATTGAGTGCCCAATGAGATAGAATAGTTAGAAATGTGTCCATTCTAGAACACACGACTAACAAATAAAATGACACATTTATGCTACGTTTGGATTGAGAGAATGGAATGGAGGAAGAAATGGCAAAAAAAGTGTATTTGATGATCATTTTGGAGGATAAACCATTCCAGTGGAATGAAAATTCATTTTATCCTTATGTTTTTTTTATTCCACGTGGAGGTGGAATAAAATTCATTCTGATAGAATAGATATATGTGATAATTTTGTCATTATATGACAACATTCACCACCAACAACAACTAAACATACACTTAAAATACCTTAAAGTCATTATATTCCGTCCTCTATTCCATTCTTTTAATCCAAACGTAGCATTACTAAAGCTGAGGTATGTAATTTAAACTATTCTCTTTGTTACAAAATCAGTATCGAGTTTTGTTTTTCACTAAATTTGTTGTATTTTTAAAGAATCAAAATTATTGTGATTTGTTTAATTTTGAAAATAATAAATAGTTAAAGAAGAGTAAATTGAAAGCTAAGGAAAAAGTAAAATATAATATTTTTTTATTAAACAAAAGTGTAAATTGGTAAAGTTAAGAAATATTGTTAGTGTCATAGTTGTAATAACTGCATATAAAGAGCACAATTTGAAATCTAAAATGATAATTTATAGGAGTAAAGAAAAAAACAGAAAAGGAGCAAGTGATTATTAAAATAAAACAAAAATTGGAAAAAAAAAGTAATGGCAAAAGCGTAATTAAGAAAGGTTGACTCATGGCCATACAGTAAAACATTGATAAATGAATACCCTTGGTAACGAAAGAAAATATTACTTGAGAGAGATTATTTATTTATCGATAAATGAATAATTTATTCATTTATCGATAAATTAATATTTATTATTTTAGAGGGAGTTTTTCAATTTATGTATGTGGTCAGAAAAATCAAGAGACAACAATTAATGTATTAATTTGTGTTCAGAGAAGCTAAAAAGAATTGGTGACACTTATAATGTTTTGGAAAACAAAATGTTTAATTTTAAGTTAATGTACATAGCAAATGAAAAGATTCAAGTATTTAGCTATATAGTATAAGGTAGATGTGTACAACATGAGCAAAATATTCCGGAAGTTGTGTATGCACTACAAAAAGTTAAGGGTGGGGTTGAATTTGATTTAGGTGTAAAGAAAAAACAAGTAACTTTAGATGCATATTTTCAGAAAAAATGACTTTTTGTATGGATATTGTTGATTGACTGAAAAGGTTGGGTCTATTGTATAAATGTTATTACAAAAAGTTCAAGAATATGTGGATTATATATATATATATATTATATATATATATATTTGTATGGAATTTAGTAATTATTAATTTATATTTTCATTGGGCTTTTAAGGATTCAAAAAAAATTATCACTTGATACATTTAGCGAGGTTATTACTTTAGTACACATGTTCAAGTCGGGACCGGAAAAAATTATTAAGCGAGGTTATTACTTTATTGAACATTCATTTATCGAGGTTTTACTGTATTTTAGTTATTCATTTTTAGTACGAGTGATAAATAATGGAAATAGATATATAAAAGTGTAGCTGAATTTTTTTTCCCCATAAATGGCATGTCATATTGTCATTCACAATAATAATAAAGAAATGATTTTGTTACGCTTCTGCGAGTATCAGTCTCCTTTCAAATCTTAGAATATTTTGTTTGAATTGTTGCACAAGGCTCAAATCATTACCAAAGCTATCAAAAATATATGAGGATACACTGTATGGACTTGAAATTAGATTCAGTCATTATATTTAAGAAGAAGGATTAGATGTATCTAAATTTCACGTGTCGAACCACAACATCAATCCAACAGCATCTTTTGTGCAGGTAAGAAGTGAATGCAGAGTTATACCTGAAGCTCTATTTGAGATAGTTGCTGCTGGAAGTGAAATCCCACAGTGGTTCAAGCTGGGAAGATTAGCTTTCAGTGGTACAGGGATCACGACTCAAGGTTTAAGGGACGTATTCAATATTGATTTCAATGCATGCATTTTAGTACATTGTTTCATTGTATGCAGATTTTAGTACATTGTTTCAGTCTTTCTCTGATGATCAAGTGATCATGCTATGGTACTGTAGTGATCAGATACAGCAAAATATGAAGTCGATGTCAGTTAAGGCATGGCATAAAGTATTAAATGTAACAACTGCAGCCACTCTTGGTGCGTTTTTTATTTCTGCAGTTGTGGCCTTGCGTATTGCTGAACCACTGCCAATGATGGCAACCATTGACTCTGATCATGTGCTGCATACTTCGATTCATGAGTGGGAGTTTCGTGAGAGTTTTAAGCCCAATCCTTGTTATTATTAGTAACTTACTCCTCTACTTGCTACTTTTTAATTGTTTGTGAATAGTTTAGGATTTCCTGTAGGAATTAGGATTTGCAGCAGTTGTATGTTATTGCTGCCTTCGTATATAGACTGACTACTAAAGTTATACTGTTGATTTTCATGTTGACTAAGAAGGTCAATAATGTGCAAAGTGATGTTAATGTACTCCAGTCTGCTCCATGTTTGACTTTAAGCACTTGTGGTGCATAATATCAGGTTCAGGGCCAAAGCTATAAATATGGTAACAAGTAATTGCAACTATTGGTGTATCTATAATAAAAAGCCTCTGTTTTTTTCATGTTTCTTCCTCTGTTTTTCTGCTGTAGCAGACTTGAATTCCTGCACTTCATATCTTTTCCCTTTTAGTCAAATATTGCCTTGTTGTGTTTACTTGTTTACTGCAATTAGAAATACAGCAGATTCCCAACATTTTTGGTATCAAAGCCAGGCTTGATTGACGTTGGGCGTTCGAGTTTTTTGGATTGTTGCTGTAGCATAATCAGTAGGTCTTATTGCTGTGCACACAAGGTGTTCGACAAAAGGTCTTATTAAGCTTTTCGCAACTATGACAAACGGTAATGTTCTAAATCTTTCTCAATCCTTGATTCCTCCATTTACTGGAGAAAATTATGAGTTTTGGAGCATCAAAATGAAAACATTTTTTACTGCATATGAACTTTGGGAGTTGGTTGAGAATGGTTTTGCAGAGACTGCAACGGATGTTAGAGAACTTCGCAAGAAGGATGCGATGGCTCTGCTTGTTTTGCAACAGGCTGTAGCAGACCCTATATTTCCTCGAATGGCTGGTGCCACGAAGTCGAAGGAAGAATGGACTATTTTGAAGCAAGCATTCCATGGTGGCAACAAGATAATAACGGTTAAACTGCAGACTTTCCGAAGAGTGGTTGAGACACTTTTCATGAAAGGTAATGAGTCTATTCAAGATTTTTTCTCTAGAGTTTCTTGTATAGTTAATCAAATGAGAAATGTGATACCCCGAATAATTAAGAAGTTTAAATCCTGACGTTAAATTATTACGACGATTGTGGCGTACAATGATCCTTAGAAAATGAAGTTGACAGGTTAAAGAAAGGATAATGCTCGAAATGTAATCGAGATTTAATAAAGGTTATGATATAAAACCTATACAAATTAATCAAAGGGAATGGAAGAAATAGGTAATATAGCACCTATGTTAAAACGGTACGTTGAAAATATTTGACGATAAAGTTTAAAGAAGGGGTTAGAAATAAACCGAGTAAGAGAGGTTCGGTATTTGTGATTCCGGAGACGGAATCCTTATAAGGAAGGAAGAATGTGACAACCCGAATTTTTTAAAAATTATTAAAATAAGAATTTTATAAATAAAATTTTATTATGAGAAGTGCCAAGCTTGAATGTATAAATATATGTGATATGTGATATATATATTTATGTGATTTATGTGGCGGATTTTGTATGTATATAAATGTGAAATATATGCATATACTTGAAAAGTAAGATTTAATATTTGATTAAATTATTAAGTTAATTAGCTTTATCTAATTATGAAATGAAAGATGCAAGTAAAGAAAATCAATTAATATTAATTAATTGAGATTAAAGTTAAGAGTATATTATGAGCAATATAATTTGAATAATAAGCCTTGAATGGTGAGGATGTTGTTGTGAATTAAAATTTCATAAATGAAGTAATTAATTCGCTTAATTAAAAATACTGGATTAATGTATGTAAAGAAAATGAATAAGTTAATTAAATTTATTATTCTTATATATTACATAAAGATGTAATATATGAAAAGATTTAATGTATGTATGATGTTACATATAAATGTAATATAATTATGAAATGGCTTAATATTTCATATTATTGCAAATGAAGATATATTGAAAGTATGAGATGAGAAAGTTGATATATTAATTTTATTTAATGGAATAAATATTAGTTATTCCAATTAATTGATTAGTTATACTAAAAGTATTAAATTAATTATGGATTAATTTCATAATTAGTGGGATAATTTTATACATGATTATAAATGTATAATATCCAATTTTGGTTAACATGAAATTAAAATATATAAATTATTTTATATGTGGGTATTTGAAGCATAATATATGTATGTTGTGATATTATATACATAATGTAATATATACATTATGTATATATGTAATGGGAATAAAGTATTGTAATACATGTATTATGTTAGAATATATGTTATTACAATGTGTAAATGGAATTGTATGTAAATATATTGTAAGGTACTCCCTCTGTCCCTTTAATATAAGACGTTTTAGAGAAGTTTTTTTATCCCTTAATATATGACGTTTTAGAATTCCAAGTAAGCATTAATTGCTTAGTTTCTAATATTACCCCAAGTATTAAATAAAACTTTAATGTGCTTATTGTTTGTGTTTATGTGGATGACATGATATATATGGGCTCTTCTAATGCTCTTGTTAGATAATTTAAAGAAGGCATGATGAGTGAGTTTGATATGATAGATTTGGGGTGGTTACATTATTTTCTTGGTCTTCAAATTCAACAAACCAATGAGGGTATTTTTGTTTCACAATAAAAGTATGGTTTAGACTTAAGAAGTTTAATATGCTGAATTGTAAAGTTGTGTCTACTCCCATGAACACCTGTGAGAAATTGACTATGAATGATGGAACAACGAAGGCTAATGAAAAGTGGTTTAGAAGTATTGTTAGTGGGCTGATGTACTTGACTCATACTTGCCCTGATATTATGTTTCCTGTCAGCTTAGTCTCAAGATTTATGCATAGTCCTTCAATGCATCATCTTGGAGCAGCCAAACGAATTCTTCGATTCATCTGAGCAACCAGTAATTACGGGATTTGGTATAGTTTAGTAACTAATATGCAATTATTTGGTTTTATTGACAGTGATTGGACAGGTTTTCTAGATTATAGAAAAAGCACGAGTGACTATATATTCAACCTTGGTTCAGGGGCTGTTTCATGGAGTTTAAAGAAGCAAGCTACCACTGCGTTATCTTCCTCCGAAGCAGAGTACATTGCAGCAACTTCAACTGTTTGTCAAGGCATTGGGATGAGAATTCTTGCAGATTTGCAGCAAGTTCAGAATGATTCCACAGAATTTTATTGTGACAACAAGGACACAATTGCAATGACGAAGAATCCTGTCTTCCACGGACAAACCAAACATATCGAACTTTGTCATCATTTTATCAGAGATGTAATTGCAGGAGGAGCAATGGAATTGAAATACTGTCCTACAACTGATCAAGTGGCTGATAGTTTTACTAAAGCTCTTCCTTACTTTAAGTTCGTGAAGTTCAGATCTCTTCTTGGTGTATCCAGTTTTTGCGTCAAGGGGGAGTGATAAAATATGATGCACGTGGGTCCTTAGTTTTTGTGTTTGCAGTTATTTGAATAAGTCAATTAGTAGTTGTTGGAAACATGTGCCTGACTTATCTATTCTTTAGGAGCAAGAACAAAGTAGAAACTACTTCCACCTATATAGCTGCACGTTTGGTCCATATTTCTCTTTAAATAGTCAGATTGAGTCATTGATTTGTATCTAAGAACATGAGCCATCTAGTATAATAAAAAGCCTCTGTTTTTTTCAAGTTTCTTCCTCTGTTTTTCTGCTGTAGCAGACTTGAATTCCTGCACTTTATATCTTTTCCCTTGTAGTCAAATATTGCCTTCTTGTGTTTACTTGTTTACTGCAACTAGAAATACAGCAGATTCCCAACAGTATCTCCATCCAGATGTCTGGTAAGATTTTAGTGAAATTGAAACCACTGTTCCTTTGGTGCACAAAGGATTGTCAAGAGGTGGAACTTCATGCCGATGCCATACCATTCCTATTAACATCGTTAATAGGAATAAAAAGCAGAGAGCAATTTCAATATCCGGTTAGGATCATGGACCTTGTTGTTCCAAGGCAAGGCTTTCTTGTTGAGAAATATACAAAATTTTAATTGAACAATCTTTTTCACATACATCGAAATGTTAAAACGAGCACTTGTTTTTACCATGTTTTGGGTTTCATTTACTTTTATCTGATATGGTTTTGGTGATCTGCCTCCAAATTGTACCTTTTCTTGTGGTATAGAGTAATCCTTGAGGTTTTTGCTTCTTGTTGACTTCACTTCAACTACTTCAAAAGGATGACAAAAATCCACTCATATTTACTACCACCTCAATGACATATCTTTGGCACTTCTTCATTCTTTGGGCAGTTCAACGCAGATGAAATTATCTTTAAGACAGGCTTTGTTCAAATCCCGATAATCCATGCATACTCGTACTTTTCCTTCAGGTTTAGGTACGGGAACTATGTTTGACAGCCACTTCGGGTATGTTGATACCATGATGATACCGGCTTTGAATTGTTTAACGACCTCTTCTTTGACTTTCAGACTCCATTCAGGTTTCAAATGCCTGAGCTTCTGCTTGACTGGCTTGAAACCATCTTTAATGGGCATTTGATGGATAACAATATCAGTAGATAGGCTAATCATGTCTTCATGTGACCATGCAAACACATCTTGGAACTATGTTAGGAGTTCGATCAAGTTGACTTTTTGATCTTGTGTAAGATCTAGGCCGATCTGGATTTCATTGAGGTTTTCTAAGGTTCTAATATTGATAGTGGTGGTTTAGTCGAGGTTCGATTTGGGTTTATCTTTGACCCATTCTTTGATCTCCTCGGGCACCTCATAGTCATCTTTCTCCTCTTGATCAATATCCATCAAGTCGAAGTTCAGTTCTACATCAAAGTTGTAATCATTGTGATAGGTTGGCATCTCATCAGCAGTGACAAACAAATCCAACTCTGGAGTCCTAAAAAAAATTTCACTTTAATATATGCAACTGCTTAAATATACAAAGCATTTGGCAAAGCATGACAAATGTTACTACTATAGCTATGCAATCAAAAGTAAGCGGTAAATGAAAGCATATTACAGGACAGATGGACTCTCTGCCCCTTTACCCTTTTTGACTGAGGCAAGGGACGCTGCTCTAATTATCCAGTGTTAGATCCTCATGAACAAGGAGGATCAAGGAATTGTGCTCGTCTGTCTTGTCTCGGATAATGACTGAGACATTCTTTATAATAGGGCAGGGGTTTTTCTTTGAACTGACCCTTTTTCCCTTCTTGATGCAAGGAATTTGAATCTGATCCTCGTCGTCATTGTTTGGGACCTCATCATTCATACCCTCATAGTTTATGATAACCCGCATGTTAGCAAATGGGTCTCGTCCTTCGTACAGGATCTTTTCTTTTCCCTTTTTTCTATCACCCTCAGACTTTGGGGATTTCTTTTCCCCGACCGGTATGATTAGAGGAAACAGCATGACTGATATCACAGTAGGAATCTTCCTCATTGGCTTTACAAAGCCAGCATCAGTGAGGTTTGGCAGTAGTATGGTGGAAGCATGAGCTTTAGGGTGCTTATGTGGGTTCCGGATGAATAACCCAATCCGGCTCTCCCTGACTAGCTCGGGATTTGGACTGGACTTGTAATACCTTGCTAATTCTTTCCTAATCCTTTCCCAGGTTAGAAACCTAAGGATACCATCTCCTGGCCCACAGTCATCACTTCAGGGGAGACTTTAGGCTTTAAGGATAGTGCCCCAAATGATAGGTATTGAGTATCGCTCACCTGCAAGGCTTGAAAACTAGCAGGTTCAATCCCTGCATCCAGGCTGATCACCGGTATGTCTCCTTGTACGCAGACAGGGTATTTCGGTTTGGCATTCACCGTGATTAGGTTTTCATTGATAATGTATTTGAGTTGTTGATGGAAGGTGGATGGTACTGCCCCTGCCATGTGGATCCATGGCCTTCCTAGCAATAAGTTGTATCCAGTGGCGATGTTGAGCCCCTGAAAGTGTTGGGTTTGTACGAAATCGTGACGCAATCAAATTGCAAAAATTTGCGAAAGCATGGTATATTAGAGTTTAAAATTTTCTACAAAACCATCACCCGGATCATCCTTTATGCAAATTATTAATTTAAAACGATAAATAAGAAGTTATGGAATCATACCCTTGTAGAACGAAGCTTCCACAGGTACGAGTTTAACTCCTTGTTCTTCGTGATCTCCTTGAATTTTCGGGTTAGATTCCTTCCTTTGATCAAGGTTAGCCACCCAAGTGTTTGGCCTCTAGAGGTGATCCACCAAGGAAGATGAATTATCGAGAAGAAGGGTGGTTGGCTTAGTTTTCTATCCTCTATAGAAAAGGAGTACTCTCCAACAATTGGAATTGCATCATCAAGTAATATCTATTATAAGACTACTCTTATATAGATATTGGTCAACACTTCTAATCCTATTAGACATGGGATTTCATTTAATTAATTAAACTCCTTTAATTAATTTAGGCTTCCCACCACATGGGGAATAATTAATTAAATTCATTTAATTAATTTGTCTCCTAATCTTATTAAGAATAAATGAGAGTACTAATATTAAATTAATTACTAAACTCCTTTAGAAATTAAAATAATAATAATTGTAATAATATTAATAAGACATCTCTTATTAATTTTTATTTAATATTTCTAAAATATTAAATAATAAATATTAAGCTATTTAATTTATTCTATCACCATAGATTAAATTAATTACACTTAATGCATTATTATGATTATGCAATTACCTTCTTAAATAATTATTCTTTCTTTTATGGTGTGACCCTTTAGGTTCTCCATATTAAACCGGTTGTGAATAAATCAATTAGAATAATTCTAATCTTATTCAAATAAATAATGAAACTAATAATCTATTTAAATAAATAATATTTATTCTACAATAGGGATAAGCCTCCCTAGCGATCAACGACTTTCCAGATAATATATATTTCAACATTAATCATAAAAGAACCTGTGAGTAAATAGTTACCGTACAATTCAATCCTTCCACCATGCAATGTCCCAATTAAATATAAGACATGGATTTACTGTCAAGTCTTATTTTATTTAATTATATGTATTTCGATTAGAAAATGCACAACTCCAAATAATGCAAATTAGAAACTCCTTTCTAATTTCATTCTTATTTTATTTAATTATATGTATTTCGATTAGAAAATGCACAACTCCAAATAATGCAGATGGGACTTGGTCCATATTTCTCTTTAAATAGTCAGATTGAGTCATTGATTTGTATCTAAGAACATGAGCCATCTAGTATAATAAAAAGCCTCTGTTTTTTTCAAGTTTCTTCCTCTGTTTTTCTGCTGTAGCAGACTTGAATTCCTGCACTTTATATCTTTTCCCTTGTAGTCAAATATTGCCTTCTTGTGTTTACTTGTTTACTGCAACTAGAAATACAGCAGATTCCCAACAGTATCTCCATCCAGATGTCTGGTAAGATTTTGGTGAAATTGAAACCACTGTTCCTTTGGTGCACAAAGGATTGTCAAGAGGTGGAACTTCATGCCGATGCCATACCATTCCTATTAACATCGTTAATAGGAATAAAAAGCAGAGAGCAATTTCAATATCCGGTTAGGATCATGGACCTTGTTGTTCCAAGGCAAGGCTTTCTTGTTGAGAAATATACAAAATTTTAATTGAACAATCTTTTTCACATACATCGAAATGTTAAAACGAGCACTTGTTTTTATCATGTTTTGGGTTTCATTTACTTTTATCTGATATGGTTTTGGTGATCTGCCTCCAAATTGTACCTTTTCTTGTGGTATAGAGTAATCCTTGAGGTTTTTGCTTCTTGTTGACTTCACTTCAACTACTTCAAAAGGATGACAAAATTCCACTTAATGAACTACCACCTCGAAGACGAATAAAAAAATGTGTTACACTCATTCTGTCTCACCGAAAAAGTTTATCCTTTTTATTTATTTTCGATAATATAAAATGACAATGTTGTCAAGTATAATAAAATAATCTCGCTATCATGACACTAGTATCAAACAAAATACTTATTATATCCGAGGATATAAACATGGAAGAAAATTGTATTCTTAAAACTTTGCAAATTTTACGAGAAGATTCTTTTTGTGGAACTAAGGCAGTGCATTTAGGTGTTGTATTACATGATGAATAAGTTTTGTGGTGAAGTGAAGGAGACGAAAACTCTAAAGTTGAAGGTGTTACACGAAAAATACATTGAACACATAAACCAGTGGGTATATAGAATATGGATTAATAAACTCCTATACTTGTATTTTGCTGTAACTAAGACTAGATTTTGATAGCGTAGTAGTATTTTTCTTTCTTTCTTTCTTTGTTTCTGGTGGAAGAGAAAATTAAAGCTCCCCTTCAAACTTGGAAAGCTAAATTATTAACTCCTGCATGCTCGCAGAGATGTGCTGATTAAATTAAATATACACTTTCCTCTATTCCTAGCTATTTATACTCTCATCATTTTTAATCCCATATGGCCTCCTGGATGAGCTTAATAAAGAGACTCATTGGGCTCTCCTCTCTAAACTAGCCTAGCCTGGAGAATTTGTACTCAACCCGAGTCTCTTGTCTCTTCGGTTCTTCTATCAAAATACTGTCTTTTTGAATCAGACAGAGTTGTAATGCTGGAGACTCTTGGGTTTGGAGAGGAAGAATTCTAAAAGGGAGATCTTATAATGCTTCAAAACAGACCAATGATCAATTGGGGCAGAGCTTGCTTCCTGAGATATGGAAGCTAATTAATTAATGTAACAGTACCAAAAGTTCAGCTGTTTATTTAGAAAATGCTCCATAATGGTTTACTTTGAATGAGTGCCATGTTATGTTTGTACCTTCCGCCTCTCATTTGTGTGTGTTTTGTCAGCTACACTTTGAATCTGGTGATCATTTATCCCTGCATTGCCATGTCACCAGGGCAGTTTGTTTGGGAATTTGTTTAACTTATGCGAGCTAGCAGTTTGCATCATGTGGGTGGTGTGGAAACATTGTTGTGATGTTAACTTTCGGGGATTTACCCGGGATACAACGATGGAGGTGGATTTTGTGTTGTTGAGGAAGGATTGGTTATGAATTCTTTTGTGCATATTGGTAACAACAGGTATGTCTTGGATCAGGAGAAAAGGGATGTCCTAAAAATCCCAATGGATGGTAGCTGGGTGTAGGACCATTTTGCTGCAGCAGTTGCTAGCAGTTGCTTGGGTATGGGATGAAGGGCAGTCCTTCAGAGGAGTGGCCCCCCCAACCTTTGCCTCTTCCCCTTTACATGCAAAAACTTTGGCACTTCTTCATTCTCTGCTTTAGGCAGTTCACCAAAGATAGGATTATATTGAATGCTTGACAGACTCGGCTCGGTTAGTGCATTTAGTGTCCCGACCTGCATCGGGGTGTTTAATAAAATTGAACGAAAAGTTCTGTATAAGAGAATTTGAATGAACTGAATTGGTTCCATTTTCTGTAGAGTTTATCACATTTTTTAAGTCTTTCTCTGATCAACAATTTACCATGCTAAGGTTCTTTTATCATATTAAGCACAATATTAAGTTGAAGTCTATTAAGGCATGGAAAAAAGTATTCAATGTTACAACTATGGCCACTCTTAGTGCTGTTTTGATTTCTGCATTGTTGCCTTGCGCATTGCTGTCACTACTACTGCCAGTGGTAGGGCTGAGCAAGGAACCGAAATTGGCCCCAAAACCGTACAAAAAACTGACCAAACCGCACCAATTGAGCCACACCAACGGTTCTTGTGTATGTGGCAATTTTAGAATGGCTAAAAAATCGCATATGCGGTTTGGGTGCGGTTTTGGGACACTGCTCAAACTACACTGCACCTCTCTTATATATTATATATACTTTTAGAAGTTATATAGGCAAATTCCTAAAAATATAATAGACGATTTTAATTATGTTATGCACTTTTAAACTTTTTGTTTATGGCTAGAAACATTTCTAATTGAATTGTAATGGTTTGAGCAATGTTGAAGCATTCATGAGTAACATATTTTAAACCTAAAACTTGTTTGATGTTATTTTGTTAATGTCATGTATGGTTTCTTATACATACATAAAGATGAATTTGATTTATTGAATATTATTGTTAACTATGTTAATTAGTTTTAGAACCGAAACCGCACCGCAATATTTAAAACCACACCGCATCAATCACAAGCGGTGTCGTGTGATGTTTTGGAATTGTCAAACTGCACCCAAGCAGTTTCATGTGCAGTTCGAGCTTCCATCCGCACAAAAACGCAGCATGCTCTACGCTAGCCAGTGGTGACAGCAATGGCCTCTGATCTCGTGCTGGGAAGTTCGATTGAAGAGTGGCATCAGAGTTTGGCAAGGTATGAGGATAAATATAAGATGTGGGTTGAGGGGTTTGAGAATTATTGGGAGTTTTTTGATTGGGACGTGAGGATCACGGATTTTGATGGTATTTCAAACATCCTGCAAGAATTAAGGTATATGATCCGGCTGTCACAGTTTTCTGAATTTACTACTAAAGAAGATGAGGAGTGGATGAGTTTGATTGATAAGAATAATAAGAAGACAAGTGGGTGTACAAATACTATTGACGAAATGAGTAAGCATGCTTATGAATGTATCAACGATATAAGGCAGCCAGGTAAACTTCACTTCCGACTCCCTATAGTTGACTGATTTGCATTTTGACTACATTCTAATCAAGTTATTTAACTACATGGACTATGTTACTAAATCACAAGATTGGTGGAATCTGTTATAGGGGCACAAGGACTATGTTACTAATCCGAATTTTTTATTGTTCCCATAGGAATCTTCTTCTTTCCCAAACGAATTGACATCTTTTGTTCTTTATAGTCTCTCATTTGGTAGCTCTTTAATTATTGAACTAATTGACTAACTAGAAAAGGACGTTTAGATAGTTACAAGAGATTGCTGGTATTGTGCATCTATGGCTTCTTCAAAATAATAATATAAATGACCTGATTAATTAATTACTTGGATGCAGCTGGCAAAACAACTAGGAAGTTTCTTGCTTCTATCGATTTTCTAAAGCTCTGAATTTGTTACTTCATTTTTTTTTCATATTGTATGTTTGTGTTGTTCCATTCTTAATATTATCCCTCTGAATTTGTTCATTTTTTTTTCTTTCAGTTGTTGAAATCTGCAACTCTCTTGAACATATTGTAATTAATTGCTGCTTTATACTAATTCTTAATATATCCCTCTTAATTTGTGACTTAATTCTTTAAAACATTTAATTGGTGAAATTTGTACCTCTCTCTAATATACTGGGTTTCAATTAATTTCTAGTTATAGTAATTACATCTCCATACTGGGTTTCAATGAGCTCTCCAATTAGAGCATCATCCACATCTTTTTCTTCAACAGGACGTCCATGGAAACACGATGTTTTCCTCAGCTTCAGAGGAGAGGATACTCGCATGGGTTTCACCGGTCATTTATATGATGCCTTGACTAGGCAAGGTATTAATACTTTTAGGGATGATGAGAACCTTCGGGTTGGAAACCTCATCAGGCCTGAGCTCTTAGAAGCAATCGCAGCATCAAGGTTTGGGATCGTGGTTCTGTCGAGTGATTATGCAACTTCAACATGGTGTTTGGAAGAAGTTGCATATATTGTTGATTGCATGGAAAAGATGGAGTTGATTGTTATTCCTGTTTTTTACCACGTGGATCCCTCTGATGTACGGTCTCAAATGAATACTTTTGAGCAAGCCTTTGCCAAACATGAAACAGATCACAGAATTGCACCAGAGAAGGTGAAAACATGGAGGGTTGCTTTCAGAAAAGTGGGTGATATAGTTGGATTGCACGTACAAGGAACCCGGTAACTTTTTCTTGTTATTCTTATACTACATTGCATAATTCTTCTTATTATGCCGAATTTATTCTTCCCTCTCTGGAAACAGTGATATTCCCTCCTTTCTCAAAAAAGAGGTTATGCTTCTAAAATGACAAATTTCATGGACAATTTTATGTTTCTTTATTTAACCTGATTAGAGATCAAAAATTCTTATGGCATTGTCATAATAGTAGATTGCGTTGATGCCAAAATTTGAAGTTGGAACATGAAGCCACATTATTGTCTCAAAACATAAATATTTCCCTCTGGACAAAAAGGAAACGACTATACACAGCACTTTCTTTCCAAGGAAAGTGTCATGATGTATTTGAAATAATCGCAAGAGGTTGAAGTTTTAACGCAACATAAGTAACTTCAGAATCCAGTGTGAAGCAACCTCAATTTTTTTTCTCTCTCATTACAATTAAACATTCCACATTTTAGTCAATATTGTCCAACCACATATAAATACACTCTTGCTTAATCATTTTGCAGGTACGAGTCAGAAGTAATAACTGAAATTGTAAGAAGGATCCTTAAGGACTTGCAGGATACATTACCTAGAGATGCTACCAAAGGCCTAGTAGGAATAGAATCTCGAGTAGAGGAGTTGAAAAGACTTTTGAATATGGATTCTAATGATATTCGCTTCATAGGAATTTGTGGGATGAGTGGAATGGGGAAGACTACTCTTGCTGAAGTTGTCTATGAGGGAATTCGTAATCAATTTCAAGGATATAGCTTTATTGGAAACATCAAGGACATTTCTAGGAAAAATGACAGTGATTTATGTAAGTTACAACGGAAACTCCTTGTTGACATCTTGGAGGATGAGCATATACGTGTAAGTAGTGTTGTTGAAGGAGTTAGCATGTTGCAGGAAAGGTTACGTGGTTTGAAGATTATAATCGTTTTGGATGATGTAAATAACCGTGAGCAATTAAAATTTTTGGCAGGGGAGCATGAATGGTTTGGGCATGGTAGCAGAATTATCATGACAACAACAAATGAAGAATTGTTGACAATACACAAAGTGGACTGCAAATATAAGTGTGAGGGATTAAACTTTTCTGATGCCACTAGACTTTTCAATTTGTCGGCCTTTACGGAAGGACAACCAAAACACGGTTATGAAAAGTTATCCAAGTGATATTGTTAAACTTGCCGGTGGCCTTCCACTAGCTCTTAATGCTTTTGGTTCTCTTTTATTTGGTAAAGGAGAAGAATATTGGAGAGAGACATTGGAGAAGCTACAACAATTTCCAGAGGAAGAAGTTCTCCAAAGACTTGAAATTTGCTATGGTAGACTAGACAGAAACGAGCGGGATATATTCATATATATTGCTTGTTTCTTAAAAGGGAGAAACCAAGAACTAGTAAACGATATACTAAAGAATATTGGTTTGTACCCTGTTCGCGGAATTGATATTCTCATTAATAGGTCTCTCATAACTATTAATTATGACGATACTGTGTGGATGCATGATCTACTACAACAAATGGGTTGGGAAGTTCTTCGTAAGGATTGCCCCAAAAAACCTGGAGAACGCACCGGGATCAAGTGTCGTGAAGATATTGTTGATATATGCACATTCGAAGAAAAGGTTGTGTAATGGTTTTTACTGAACATCAACATAGTAATTATTTCATTGAGAAAAGTAAATAAATAATATTATGAAAATTTACTTCAAATTTATGCCACTTATTCTTCTATCTTCATTATTCTAGGGAACAAAAGCAATTGAAATTATAAACCAGGAGCAGTATGGGGCTGAAGTAGAAAACTGCATTGGTGATCCCGAATCTTTCTCACAGATGAAGAAACTTAAATTTCTCAGAATAAGTAATGTGCTCTTTCCATATGGTCTCGAGTATCTTTCCAATGATTTACGAATTCTTGAATGGTATGAATGTTCTTTAAAGTGTTTTCCACCAACATTTGGACCAAAACAAATTTATGAACTTGACATGCGTTCTAGCCGACTTGAAAAACTATGGGACACATATATTGTAAGTGTTTTCTATAACATATCCTCCCTCGGTTCCATGATATAAGATCAATATTGACTTTTGCATTATATTTGAGATATTTTAAAATTCAAAATTGACATGATTAATTTGAGATTTAGACGATAGAACTATGAAAATTGTTAACAATCTAAGTAATACCAATAATTAGAAGATTTATTTTTTTCAAAAGTTAAATACATCATACCAATTTTAAGTCTAAAATTATCTCAAATTGACTTTGAAAAGTCAAATTTGATCCTATACTTTGGAACGGAGTATTATACTTCGGTAATGACTTTTATTGTGTATGATATACAATTATTTTCTTTCCCTCAATCAACAGGACATGCCCAATTTGAGATCTATTAATCTATGTTGCTCAGAGGATTTGACTAAAATTCCAGACTTGACATCAACTCCAAATCTTGTGAAATTAAATCTCGAAGGCTGCACTAATTTGTTTGAGTTACACAAATCACTTCTTGTTCACAAAAGGCTTAGTTACGTGAATCTGAAAGGGTGTAGAAATCTTCGAAGCTTTGGAAACAACATGGAAATGGATGGTCTTGAGGCTCTTCTTCTTTCTGGTTGTTCAAAACTTGAACATATTCCAGAATTTGGAGAAAACATGAAGCGCTTAGAGCATTTGTATTTGGATGGGACTAAAATTAAGCTATTACCAGAGAGCTTGGGGAAAATGCGCTCTTTACGGAAGCTTGATGTGAGTGAAACTGCTATAGAAGAGCTGCCTTCTTTCATACTTCACTTGGAAAGATTAAGACTTCTGCATATTCATGGATGTCGTCTTTTTTCCCTAACCAGAAGTTTTCATTCCATGGAATTGTCTTTATTGGGTTTAAAAGAACTTGATCTAAGTGCTTGCAGTCTTGATGCAATTCCTGATGGTATTGGTTTGTTATATAGCTTAAAGGAGTTGGATCTGTCCGAAAATGATTTTGTTACGCTGCCTGCAAGTATTAGTCTCCTTTCAAATCTTAGAATGCTTAGTTTGAATTGTTGCAGAAGGCTTGAATCATTACCAAAGCTATCAAAAATAAATGAGGATACATTGTATGGAATTGAAATTAGATTCAGTCATTATATTTCAAGAGAAAGATTAGATTTATCTAAATTTCATTCGAGGAGCCACATCATTAATCCAACGGTATCTTGTTTGAATTGTCCTAAATTGATTGAGAATCAGAGCGGCAGTGGTTTTGCAGATACAATTTTGAAAAAGTACCTTCAGGTCTGTGTGTATGCGTTTTTGTCTATTTGTCTGTCTATCTTCCCCAATTGTTAACAATCACTTTTCTTTTTTCTTTTCCTTTTGTGCAGGTAAGAACTGAATGCAGAGTTATACCTGAAGCTATATTTGAGATAGTTGCTGCTGGAAGTGAAATCCCACAGTGGTTTGAGCTGGGAAGATCAGCTTACATGATCCTTAAACATACAGGGACCAAGCATCACGGTTTAAGGAATGTATTCAATATTGATTTCGTTACATGCATTGGAGTTGCTTTATGCGCTGTTATTGTTGTCCCCCACTCTCTTTGCAATATGAGAGGTGCTTATACAGAAGTCAAATATGAGATCGTTGCACATATTCATGTTGCGGGCAAGGATTGGAGGATTCCGGTTCCCATAAACTTCTTGGAGGCCGAGTTAAAGACCCAATTGGTTTGGTATTGGACTGTACCTGATGATCTTGGAAGAGCAGTAGATCCATCTCAAATACATCAGTTTCATATATCATTCTCTGTGGAGCCAGAAGGTTAAGAGAAACTTAGTTTGATAACTTATAAAACTAAATTCCAAATAACATGAAACATCTCGCTTCTCGCCCCCCTCTCGCATCGGTTCTACATCTGATGATGTGCCCATGCGCAAATTTTTCTTTTATTGTTCACTCATAATTAATCTTGATGTCTTTTATATTTCTTAAAACCAGTTTAATAAAAGTATAACTATACTGCAGATGGTAATTTGGAGGTGAAGAAGTTTGGGGTTCGTTTCCTATGCCGAGAAGACATACTGATGTTGAGAGGAACAAGATTTTCTAACAATGGAATTCTGAGCATCGTGAGGCAGTATAAAGTTTTTTGTGAAGCTAATCAACAACTCAAGTCCTTCAATTCGAGCTTTCAAGATCACACCTGTAAGGTAATTACCATCCTTACCACTGGCTTAAAACAGGGTTCCATTTCCTTGGATTCCCTCCGTGAAGTCATAGAAAGTCTACAAGAAATTTTGGGTTGATGCAGGATAATAGCATGTCATCACTTCATTCCAGCAGCTTCTTAAACAGCTATTCGAATTTTCAAACCTCCCTTTCCGTCCGTGAGTTCACTCCGCAGCCCTCGTGTATCAGCAATAACTCAACCTCAGACGAAGGAAATGAGCTTCAGCTTAGCATCATCGACCAGAGAAAGCGAAGGAGGATGATTTCTAATAGAGAATCTGCTCGCAGGTCAAGGATGCGTAAGCAGAAGCAACTAGACGAGCTCTGGTCACAGGTGGTGCGTCTAAGGACTGAGAATCAGGACCTCATAGACAAGTTGAATGATGCATCAGAGAGCCATGGCAGGGTTCTTCTAGAGAATGCACGGCTCAAGGAAGAGGCGTCCGACCTTCGTCACAGACTAACTCACATCCAACTTGCTACTACTTACAACGGTTTAATCACTCAAATTATCACAAACTGAACACTAGAAATATATATATATATATATATATATATATACATATATATATATATATATATATATACATATATATATATATATATATATATATATATATGATGGAATAATAATAATGCAACTGTTTTTTTGCTTTCTTGAACTCCATGAGATTACCTTTGATCCTAGGCAAAATATGTATCCAGAGGTGCTCTTTCGATCATCAAGCGAACCAGCCCGATCACTGTCCGAATAACCAACCAAGTTGTTGTCCACTTCTTTTTCATATTTGATGCCAAGATGTTTAGTACCTTGAAGGTTAAGAAGAATTCTCTTTGTTGCAGCATAATGTAAATTACTTGGTTCATTCATAAATCTGGACACAGCTTGCACCGTGCATGATATCTGGCCTTGTATGAGTAAGGTAGATTAGGGAGCCAACCAAGCTTCAATACATCTTTCCATCCACAGTTTTACCACCATCATTTTGCTGCAATTTTTCATTCAAAACCATGGGCGTATTGACTGGTTTACAATTTTCCATGTGAAAACTTGGTTGAGGCTGAAGTTGTTGCCATTGAAGAAGCTAGTGGGCACCACATGGTATTTGGCACAGTGATATAACTCGACTCATGGTTTCCACGAGGTCGAGGGTTTGATCTTTGGTGGCAGCAAGAAAGGTGTGTGTGGTTTGTGTCAATGTAACAAAAGAAAAAGAAGCTAGTGAAAAATAAATAAATAGATAATATGTTATCTTTCTTGTCTCCATAGATGAAAAATAAATCAGCAGCACATATATGCCATCAATTAATGACGTGACAATTTCAATTAACCAAAGTGAAAAAAATAAATGTTTTGCACCTTATTTGCAAAAATTCAAAACACGATCTTTAAAATGGAAGAATAATGCTATTATCACATAAAACAAATAACATAATACTCACATATTTCGAGGTGGCAGTATGTAATTTGTTATTGAGTTAAGTGGGTCATGTCAACAACAAATCATATACTGCCACGTTAGCAGTATGTGAGCGTTATGTGATTGTTTTATATGATAGTAGCATGACTCAAAATGGAATAAGGTGTGTACTAGGCCTAGAAAGGCGTGTCAGCTTGTCAGCTACCATGTCATTCAAAACTAAAAACACATCAACAAGTATATGCGGACGGGAAAATTGAACCGAAAGAACAAAATGAATTTGTTCCTGCGAACAAATAAATTGTATTGTCCATTTATTCGCGGAATAATTTCATTTTATTCTTCCTGTTTAATTTTTCTGTCGGAGTTATAAGTTTGGATAGTATATTCAATAATGCTCAAGTGGGTTGGGTTGCCTCCAATTATTTACTTGACTATTGTATTCCGATAATAATAAAGAATGACCTCAGTTATTCTTTGACTTGCTTGGCTGTAGCTGAGAAGCTGTTTGCTTGTATTGACTTTGTAAACCTCTCTATCCCTCTTAATTTGTGACTTATTTGTAACTTATTTGTAACTTATTTGTGACTTATTTCTTTAAAACATTCAATTACATCTCTCTAACATACTGGGTTTCAATGGGCTCTCCTATAAGAAAACGTCCAAGGAGCCACGACGTTTTCCTCAGCTTCAGAGGCCAGGATACTCGAACGGGTTTCGCCGGTCATTTATACGATGCCTTGACTAGGCAAGGTATTCATGCTTTTAGGGATGATTTGAACCTTCGGGTCGGAGACCAAATCAGGCCCGAGCTCCTGGAAGCAATCGCAGCATCAAGGTTTGGGATTGTGGTTCTGTCGAGGGATTATGCATCTTCAACATGGTGTTTGGAAGAAGCGGCACATATTGTTGATCGCATGGAAAAGATGGAGATGCTTGTTATTCCTGTTTTTTACCATGTGGATCCCTCTGATGTGCGCTATCAAAACAACACTTTTGCGCAAGCCTTCGCCAAACATGAAGCAAGATTTGCACCAGAGAAGGTGGAAACATGGAGAGCTGCTTTACGAAAAGTGGGTGATACAAGTGGAGTGCACGTACGAGGAACCCGGTAACTAATTTTTCTTGTTTTTCTCATATATACTATATTCAGCTGAATTTATTCTTCCCTCCCTATGAAAACAGTGATATTCCCTCCTCAAATAGGTTATGCTTGAATTTCATGCACAATTTTATGGGTGTTTATTTAAACCTAATTTGAGATCAAAAATCCTTCTGACCAATCTCATATAAATACACTCATGCTTAATCGTTTGCAGGTATGAGTCAGAAGTCATAACGGAAATTGTAAGAAGGATCTTTAAGGACATGCAGGATACATTACCTAGAGATGCTACCAAAGGCCTAGTAGGAATAGAATCTCGAGTAGAGGAGTTGAAAAGGCTTTTGAATATGGATTCTAATGATATTCGCTTTATAGGAATTTGTGGGATGAGTGGAATGGGGAAGACTACTCTTGCTGAAGTTGTCTATGAGGGAATTCGTAATCAATTTCAAGGATATAGCTTTATTGGAAACATTAAGGACGTTTCTAGGAAAAATGACAGTGATCATCATTTATGTAAGTTACAACGGAAACTCCTTGTTGACATCTTGAAGGATGAGTATATACGTGTAACTAGTGTTGTTGAAGGAGTTAGTATGTTGCAGGAAAGGTTACGTGGTTTGAAGATTATAATCGTTTTGGATGATGTAAATAACCGTGAGCAATTAAAACTTTTGGCCGGGGAGCGTGAATGGTTCGGGCATGGCAGCAGAATTATCATGACAACAACAAATGAGGATTTGTTGACACTACACAAAGTGGACGGGAAATATAAGTGCGAGGGATTAAACTTTTCTGATGCCTCTAGACTTTTCAGTTTGTCAGCCTTTACGGAAGGACAGCCAAAACAAGGTTATGAAAAGTTATCCAGTGATATTGTGGAACTTGCTGGTGGCCTTCCACTAGCTCTTAATGCTTTTGGTTCTCTTTTATTTGGTAAAGAAGTAGAATATTGGAGAGAGACATTGGAGAAGCTACAACAATATCCACAAGAAGAAGTTCTCCAAAGACTTGAAATTTGCTATGGTAGACTAGACAGAAACGAGCAGGATATATTCATATATATTGCTTGTTTCTTAAAAGGGAGAGACCATGTGCTAGTAAACGATATACTAAAAAATATTGGTTTGTACCCTGTGTGCGGAATTGATATTCTCATTAATAGGTCTCTCATAACTATTAATTATGACGATACTGTGTGGATGCATGATCTACTACAACAAATGGGTTGGGAAGTTCTTCGTAAGGAATGCCCCAGAAAGCCTGGAGAACGCACCGGGCTCAAGTGTCATGAAGATATTGTTGATATATGCACATCCGAAGAAAAGGTTTGTGTAATGGTTTCTTACTGAACATCAACATAGTAATTATTGCATTGAGAAAACTAAATAAATAATATTATGAAAATTTACTTCAAATTTATGCCACTTATTCTTCTATCTTCATTATTCTAGGGAACAAAAGCAATTGAAATTATAAACAAGGAGCAGTATGGGGCTGAAGTGGAAAACTGCATTGGTGATCCTAAATCTTTCTCAAAGATGAAGAAACTTAAATTTCTCAGAATTAGCAGTGTAATCTTTCCATATGGTCTCGAGTATCTTTCCAATGATTTACGAATTCTTGAATGGTATGGATGTTCTTTAAAGTGTTTTCCACCAACATTTGGACCAAAACAAATTTATGAACTTGACATGCGTTCTAGCAGACTTGAAAAACTATGGGAGAAATATATTGTAAGTGTTTTCTATACCATATACTCCCTCGGCCTCGGTTCCATGATATAGGATCAATATTGACTTTTGAATTATATTTGAGATATTTTAAAATTTAAATTGATATGATTAATTTGAGATTTAAACAATCCAACTATGAAAATTGTTAACAATCTAAGTATGTTGTACCATTAATTAGAAGATTTATTGTTTTCAAGACTTAAATACATCATACCAATTTTAAGTTTGACATTATCTCAAATTGACCTTGAAAAGTCAAACTTGATCTTATACTTTAGAATGGAGGGAGTATTATATTTCGGTAATGACTTTTATTGTGTATGATATACAATTCTTTTGCTCTCCCTCAATCAACAGGACATGCCCAATTTGAGATCTATTAATCTTTGTTGCTCAGAGGATTTGACTAAAATTCCAGACTTGACGTCAACTCCAAATCTTGAGCAACTAAATCTCGAAGGCTGCACAAATTTGGTTGAGTTACACAAATCACTTCTTGTTCACAAAAGGCTTAGTTACGTGAATCTGAAAGGGTGTAGAAATCTTCGAAGCCTTGGAAACAACATAGAAATGGATAGTCTTGAGGTTCTTCTTCTTTCTGGTTGTTCGAAACTTGAACATATTCCAGATTTCGGAGAAAACATGCAGTGCTTGGAGCATCTGTTTTTGGATGGGACTAAAATTAAGCGATTACCAGCGAGCTTGGGGAAAATGCGCTCTTTACGAAAGCTTGATGTGAGTGAAACTGCTATAGAAGAGCTTCCCTCTTTTATACTTCACTTGGAAAGATTAAGACTTTTGCATATTCATGGATGCCGTCTTTTATCCCTAACCAGAACTTTTCATTCCATGGAATTGTCTTTATTGGGTTTAAAAGAACTTGATCTAAGTGCTTGCAGTCTTGATGCAATTCCTGATGGTATTGGTTTGTTGTGTAGCTTAAAGGAGTTGGATCTGTCCGAAAATGATTTTGTTACTCTGCCTGCAAGTATCAGTCGCCTTTCAAATCTTAGAATGCTTAGTTTGAATTGTTGCAGAAGGCTTGAATCATTACCACAGCTATCAAAAATAACTGAAGATACACTGTACGGAGTTGAAATTAGATTCCATCATTATATTTCTGGAGAAAGATTAGATGTATCCAAATTTCGTTCTTCGAGCCACAACATTAATCCAACGGTATCTTGTTTGAACTGTCCTAAATTGATAAAGAATCAGAGCGGCAGTGGTTTAGCAGATACAATTTTGAAAAAGTATCTTCAGGTCTGTGTTTATGCGTCTCTGTCTATCTGTCTGTGTTCCCCAATTGTTAACAATCACGCTTCTTTTTTTCTTTTCCTTGTGTGCAGGTAAGAACTGAATGCAGAGTTGTACCTGAAGCTATATTTGAGATAGTTGCTGCTGGAAGTGAAATCCCACAGTGGTTTGAGCTAGGAAGATCAGTTTACTTGATCCTTAAAGGTAGAGGGACCAAGCATCAAGGTTTAAGGGATGATATTGATTTCGATACATGCATTGGAGTTGCTCTATGTGCTGTTATTGCTGTCCCCCACTCTCTTGTCAATATAGAAGTGAAATATGAGATCGTTGCACATATTCATGTTGCGGGCAAGGATTGGAGGATTCCGGTTCCCATAAACTTCTTGGAGGCCAAGTTAGAGACCCAGTTGGTTTGGTATTGGACTGTACCTGATGATCTTGGAAGAACAGTAGATCCATCTCAAATACATCAGTTTCATATATCATTCTCTGTGGAGCCAGAAGGTTAAGAGAAACTTACTTTGATAACTTATAAAACTAAATTCCAAATAACATGAAACATCTTGCCCATGCGCAAAGTTTTTCATTTATTGTTACTCATAATTAATCTTGATGTCTTTTATATTTCTTAAAACCAATTTAACTATATTGTGCAGATGGTAATTTGGAGGTGAAGAAGTTTGGGGTTCGTTTCCTATGCCGAGAAGACGTACTGAAGTTGAGAGGAACAAGATTTTCTAACGATGGAATTCCGAGCATCTTGAGGTGGCGTAATCAAGAACTGCAGTCCTTCAATTCGAGCTTTCAGGACCACACCCGCAAGGTAATTACCATCCTGGCCATTGGCTTCAAACATGGTCCCATTTGCTTGGATTCCTTCCTTGTACTACAAGTAGTCAAAGTCATACTTGAACGAAATCCCGACTAACTAACATTATGCTGGAAAATGTCGCAGCCACAACAGCAAAAGAATTTCCTTCTCATCTGCTGCATACTTGGATTTATCAGCGGGAGTTTTGTCGGAGTTTGGATTGGGACTGGGACGTGAGGATCAATCTTGGAGTTTTCATGCAATTTCCTAAAGAAGACGAGGAGGAGATTGTGATTTTCATGGATGAGATTAAGAAGAATTAGATAAGTGGGTGTACAAAGACTATTGATGATATGAGTATGCATGTCATAGTTGTAATAATAACTGCAGATAAAGAGCACAAAGTGGACGGGAAATATAAGTGCGAGGGATTAAACTTTTCTGATGCCTCTAGACTTTTCAGTTTGTCAACCTTTACGGAAGGACAGCCAAAACAAGGTTATGAAAAGTTATCCAGTGATATTGTGGAACTTGCTGGTGGCCTTCCATTAGCTCTTAATGCTTTTGGTTCTCTTTTATTTGATAAAGGAGAAGAATATTGGAGAGAGACATTGAAGAAGCTACAACAATTTCCAGAGGAAGTTCTCCAAGGCTTGAAATTTGCTATCGTAGACTAGACAAAAACGAGCAGGATATATTCATATATATTGCTTGCTTCTTAAAAGGGAGAGACCATGTGCTAGTAAACGATATACTAAAAGAATATTGGTTTGTACCCTGTGTGTGGAATTGATATTCTCATTAATAGGTCTCTCATAACTATTAATTTTGACAATACTGTGTGGATGCATGATCTACTACAACAAATGGGTTTGGAAGTTCTTTGTAAGGAATACCCAAGAAAGCCTGGAAAATGCATCGAGCTCAAGTGTCGTGAAGATATTGCTGATATATGCACATCCGAAGAAAAGGTTTGTGTAATGGTTTTTTATTGAAGATCAATAGAATAATTTTTTCATGGAGTAAAGTAAAGCAATAATATTATGAAAATTTACTTCAAATTTATGCCACTTATTCTTCTATCTTCATTATTCTAGGGAACAAAAGCAATTGAAATTATAAACTAGAAGCAGTATGGGGCTGAAGTGGAAAACTGCATTGGCGTTCCTGAATCTTTCTCAAAGATGAAGAAACTTAAATTTCTCAGAATAAGTAATGTACTCTTTCCAAGTGGTCTCGAGTATCTTTCCAATGATTTGCGAATTCTTGAATGGTATGGATGTTCTTTAAAGTGTTTTCCACCGACATTTGGACCAAAACAAATTTATGAACTTGACATGCATTCTAGCAGACTTGAAAAACTATGGAAAAAGGATATTGCAAGTGTTTTAATACTATGTACTCCCTTGGTTCCATGATATAAGATCAATATTGACTTTTGAATTATATTTGAAATATTTTAAAATTAAAATTGTCATGATTAATTTGAGATGTAGACAATACAACTATGAAAATTGTTAACAATCTATAAGTAGTACTACTAATTAGAAGATTTATTGTTTTCAAAAATTAAATATATTATACCAATTTTAAGTCTCAAATTGACTTTGAAAAGTCAAACTTGATCCTATACTTTGGAACGGATGGAGTATTATATTTCGGTAATGACTTTTATTGTGTATGATATACAATTCTTCTCTCCCTCGATCAACAGGACATGCCCAATTTGAGATCTATTAATCTCTGTTGCTCAGAGGATTTGACTAAAATTCTAGACTTGACATCAACTCCAAATCTTGAGCAACTAAATCTCGAAGGCTGCACTAATTTGGTTGAGTTACACAAATCACTTCTTGTTCACAAAAGGCTTAGTTACGTGAATCTGAAAGGGTGTAGAAATCTTCGAAGCTTTGGAAACAACATGGAAATGGATGGTCTTGAGGCTCTTCTTCTTTCTGGTTGTTCGAAACTTGAACATATTCCAGAATTTGGAGAAAACATGAAGCGCTTAGAGCATCTGTATTTGGATGGGACTAAAATTAAGTTATTACCAGAGAGCTTGGGGAAAATGCGCTCTTTACGGAAGCTTGATGTGAGTGAAACTGCTATAGAAGAGCTGCCCTCTTTCAAACTTTACTTGGAAAGATTAAGACTTTTGTATATTCATGGATGTCATCTTTTTTTCCTAACCAGAACTTTTCATTCCATAGAATTGTCTTTATTGGGTCTAAAAGAACTTGATTTAAGTGCTTGCAGTATATCTGCAATTCCTGATGGTATTGGTTTGTTATATAGCTTTTAGGAGTTGGATCTGTCCGAAAATGATTTTGTTACGCTGCCTGCAAGTATCAGTCTCCTTTCAAATCTTAGAATGCTTAGTTTGAATTGTTGCAGAAGGCTTGAATCATTACCAAAGCTATCAAAAATAAATGAGGATACACTGTATGGAGGTGAAATTAGATTCAGTCATTATATTTCAGGACAAAGATTAGATGTATCTAAATTTCATTCGAAGAGCCACAACATTAATCCAACGGTATCTTGTTTGAACTGTCCTAAATTGATAGAGAATCAGAGCGGCAGTCGTTTAGCAGATACAATTTTGAAAAAGTACCTTCAGGTCTGTGTGTATGCGTCTCTGTCTATCTGTTTGTCTGTCTTCCCCAATTGTTAACAATCACGTTTCTTTTTTCTTTTACTTTTGTGCAGGTAAGAAGTGAATGCAAAGTTATAGCTGAAGCTATATTGAGGTAGTTGCTGCTCGAAGTGAAATCCCACAGTGGTTTGAGCTGCGAAGATCAGATTACATGATCCTAAAAGGTATAGGGACGAGTGAAATCCATAGTGGTTTGACCAAGCATCAAGGTTTAAGGGATGTATTCGATATTGATAAATGCATTGGAGTTGCTTTATGCACTGTTATTGTTGTCCCCCACTCTCTTGTCAATATGAGAGGCGCTTATATAGAAGTCAAATATGAAATCGTTGCACATATTCATGTTGCGGGCAAAGATGGGAGGATTCCGGTTCCCATAAACTTCTTGGAGGCCGAGTTAGAGACCCAGTTGGTTTGGTATTGGACTGTACCTAATGATGTTGGAAGAGCAGTAGATCCATCTCAAATACATCAGTTTCATATATTATTCTCTGTGGAGCCAGAAGGTTAAGAGAAACTTACTTTGATAACTACTTATAAAACTAAATTCCAAATAACATGAAACATCTCGCCCATGCGCAAAGTTTTTGTTTTATTGTTTACTCATAATTAATCTTGATGTCCTTTATATTTCTTAAAACCAGTTTAACTATACTGTGCAGATGGTAATTTGGAGGTGATGAAGTTTGGGGTTCGTTTCCTATGCCGAGAAGACATACTGAAGTTGAGAGGTACAAGATTTTCTAACAATGGAATTCTGAGCACCGTGAAAGTGAATTCACTGCGCCCCCTCAAGGTAATTCACAGCAGATGGTATAAAGTTGTTAGTGAAGTTAATCAAGAACTCCGGTCTTTCACTTGGAGCTTTCAAGAGGTAATTACCATCCTCGCCACTGACTTCAAACACGGACGTTCCATTCCCTCCGTGAAGTCATAGGAAGTGTAGTAGAAATGAGCCAAGAAGTAGTCAAAGTCATACTTGAACGCAAGGAAGAGATACGGAAGGATAAGCAATTATTTTCTTTGGTTATGTACTTCTCCCAATCTTAAAACTTTGTACTGGTTTAATGAAATTCCTGAAAGGCGCCGGTGATAGCTGGTTGATTAATGTCCAGGTGGCATTGCAGCAAAATGAGGCAAAAAGAAGAGCAGCTGGCACTCTCAATTATTCGGAGACGATGCAACAACTCAATGATCTGCCAAAAGGGAGATTGGACCGCGCTTCACGTGCACGTGCGATTCTTTGCACTTGTTAATTTCATTTCAAGTATTCATAACGTCGAGCGTTGGATACTTGGTGGGTGTCAATGTAGCAAAAATAAAAAATAAAAAATTATGAATATTAGTAGATTAGGGGAATAAATTGTGAAGAAGAGGGTGGTTATTATGGAAAGCTCAAAAGTTGAATGTGTCTAAGATAGATTATATCTATCATGTTGTTTAATCAAAAATATATTGTAAAGAAAATGAAGTAATAAACTCTTAAACTTGTTGTTTCCCTCACCAAGGCCAGACTTCACTGGATTTCGATAGGTAGTAGTAGTAGTAGTAGTAAGGGGGGAAAAAGAGAAAGGGAAATTCATTTGGACGTTTGCGGTTAAACGAGTCATTTTTCAAAAAAATACTCACATACACACACATGTATACTGTGGACCTCCGCCTAACATGTGGGATCCGCAGTGTGTATGTGAGCGTTATGTGAGATTATTTATGTGATAGTAACATTATTTGTTCAAAATAAGTGTATATCCATTTCCAAGTTGTGAATGTGACTAGTTTAATTAAGGTAAAAGTCAAAAGTTCCACGTCAGGCATCGTTCTCTTGAAATCAAAGGTATACAACTTTTAATTTATTATATTCTATTTTGATTAAATCGATGGCGTGTTCCTTTCTAAAAATTATTATAATTGATAAAAATCAATTGAAAACTATTTTTCGTTTACACGTCAGCACATATATGCCCTGTATCCAAATCTCTACAACTTTTAATTGACAAAAATCAATTGAAAATTATTTTTCGTTTGCACATCAGCACAAATATGCAATGTGTTGATTGTGTTCAAACTACATCATCAATTAATGACGTGACAATTTCAATTGAAATAAAGTGAAAAAAATTAAAAGTTTTGTAGCATAGAATGAGGTGAAGATTTGAAGAAAGTGATATAACCCGGCCGTAATTATTTACCAAGTCCCTCTTAGTTCAATGATAAAACAACTACTCATCAGCCTTTGAGTGTGTTGGGATTCATATGTTAATATTTCAGCTAAACTTAGCAAAAAAAAAGTGATATAACCAAGTCCCTCTGACACTTCATGAAAGTCTATGTAACATCCCAAACTCACTATATGCCCAAAGTGTTGCATGCCACAAGCTCAAAGGCCCGCAAGGCGAATAAAATTCAATTGTCAAACTTGAAATAATTACAAAACCAAATAAATAATGTTATTATTGAAAAACCTCAATAAAATTTTCATCTAATGAGCAAAAGTATTGAGTCTAAAACAATACCAAGTCCTCTAAATTAAAGTCCAACAAAAATTAGATCACAATATTATACTGAAACTTAAATTAGTGATCTCATGTTTATCATTGACTTGACTCATAACGTCTCGGCTCTCGAAACAAGGTAACCTATAATATTGTAAGGAGTGAGCGATATCCTTCCTATCTAGACGGATACGTATAATTTGCAAAATATTTTTAAATCGAATGGAATATTTGTTTCGATAAATTTCAATAGTAAATATGCTTTCAAAATCAAAACAAATTCACATTCAAAAATGATTTCAATATATACAATGTGTCTTTTAGGTTTTTTGAAGAGTTTTTTTTTGCTACGATGCTGTTAGGTTACCAACTGAAAAGTTGTTTGCTTGTATTGACTTAATTTGTCAAGCTCTAACAATTCTGTCCTGATGAAACATAAAAGCTCTCTATCCCTCTTAATTAATTTCTGACTTATAGTATTTCTTTAAAGCATTCAATTGCTGAAATTGTTAGTTTGTTCTGGGTTTCAATGAGCTCTCCGATTAGGGCGTCGTCCTCATCTTTTCCTTCAAGAAAACGTCCAAGGAGCCACGATGTGTTCCTCAGCTTCCGAGGCAAAGAAACTCGCACGGGTTTCACCGGTCATTTATATGATGCCTTGACTAGGCAAGGTATTCATACTTTCAGGGATGACGACAACCTTCGGGCCGGAGACCACATCGGCCCCGATCTCTTAGAAGCAATCGCAGCATCAAGGTTTGGGATTGTGGTTCTGTCGAGGGATTATGCATCTTCACCATGGTGTTTGGAAGAAGTTGCAACTATTGTTGATTGTATGGAAAAGATGGAGTTGATTGTTATTCCTGTTTTTTACCATGTGGATCCCTCTGATGTGCGCTATCAAAATAACACTTTCGCGCAAGCCTTTGCCAAACATGAAGCAAGATTTGCACCAGAGAAGGTGGAAACATGGAGAGCTGCTTTACGAAAAGTGGGGGGTATAAGTGGAGAGCACTTACAAGGAACCCGGTAACTAATTTTTCTTGTTATTCTCATATAGCATAATTCTTTCTTATTCTGCTGAATTTATTCTTCCCTCTATGGAAACAGTGATATTCTTATGCTTCTAAAATGACAAATTTCATCGACAATTTTATGGTTCTTTATTTAAGCTAATTAGTGATTAAAAATTCTTATGGCACTGTCATAATAGTTGATTGTGGGGTTGCCAAAATTTGAAGTTGGAGCATGGAGCCACTTTATTGTCTCAAAAACATAAATATTTATCTCTGGACAAAAAAGAAATGACCATACACACCACTTTCTGTCCAAGGAAAGTGTCATATTGTATTTGAAATAATCGCAACAGGTTGAAGTTTTAATGCAACATAAGAAACTTCAGAATCCAGGGCGCAAGCAACCTCAAATTTTTTTTCTCTCCCATTGCAATTATGCTTTTCCACATTTTAGTCAATTCTGATCAATCACATATAAATACACTCATGCATAATCATTTGCAGGTATGAGTCAGAAGTCATAACTGAAATTGTAAGAAGGATCTTTAAGGACTTGCAGGTTACATTACCTAGAGATGCTACCAAAGGCCTAGTAGGAATAGAATCTCGAGTAGAGGAGTTGAAAAGTCTTTTGAATATGGATTCTACCGATATTCGCTTCATAGGAATTTGTGGGATGAGTGGAATGGGGAAGACTACTCTTGCTGAAGTTGCCTATGAAGGAATTCGTAATCAATTTCAAGGATATAGCTTTATTGGAAACATTAAGGACATTTCTAGGGAAAATGACTGTGATTTTTGTAAGTTACAACAGAAACTCGTTGTTGACATCTTGAAGGATGATCACATACGTGAAAGTAGTGTTGTTGAAGGAGTTAGCATGTTGCAGGAAAGGTTACGTGGCCTAAAGATTATAATCGTTTTGGATGATGTAAATAACTGTGAGCAATTAAAACTTTTGGCCGGGGAGCGTGAATGGTTTGGGCATGGTAGCAGAATTATCATGACAACAACAAATGAAGATTTGTTGACAATACACAAAGTGGACGGAAAATATAAGTGTGAGGGATTAAACTTTTCTGATGCCACTAGACTTTTCAATTTGTCGGCCTTTACGGAAGGACATCCAAAACACGGTTATGAAAAGTTATCCAGTGATATTGTTAAACTTGCTGGTGGCCTTCCACTAGCTCTTAATGCTTTTGGTTCTCTTTTATTTGGTAAAGGAGAAGAATATTGGAGAGACATTGGAAAAGCTACAACAATTTTCAGAGGAAGAAGTTCTCCAAAGACTTGAAATTTGCTATGGTAGACTAGACAGAAACGAGCAAGATATATTCATATATATTGCATGTTTCTTAAAAGGGAGAAACCAAGTGCTAGTAAACGATATACTAAAGAATATTGGTTTGTTCCCTGTGCGCGGAATTGATATTCTCATTAATAGGTCTCTCATAACTATTAATTATGACGATAGTTTGTGGATGCATGATCTACTACAACAAATGGGTTGGGAAGTTCTTCGTAAGGAATACCCCATAAAGCCTGGATAACGCGCTGGGCTCAAGTGTCATGAAGATATTGTTGATATATGCACATCTGAAGAAAAGGTTTGTGCAATGGTTTCTCACTAAACATCAACATATATAGTAATTATTTCACTCAGAAAATCAAATAAATAATATTATGAAATTTGCTTCAAATTTATATTTTTAATGAATGACACTTATTCTTTCACCTTCATTATTCTAGCGAACAAAAGCAATTGAAATTATAAATCAGGAGCTGTATGGGGCTGAAGTGGAAAACTGCATTGGTGATCCTGAATCTTTCTCAAAGATGAAGAAACTTAAATTTCTCAAAATAAGTAATGTACTCTTTCCATATGGTCTCGAGTATCTTTCCAATGATTTACGAATTATTGAATGGTATGGATGTTCTTTAAAGTGTTTTCCACCAACATTTGGACCAAAACATATTTATGAACTTGACATACGTTCTAGCCGACTTGAAAAACTATGGGAGAAAGATATTGTAAGTTTTTTCTATACCATATACTCCCTCGGTTCCATGATATAAGATCAATATTGACTTTTGAATTATATTTGAAATATTTTAAAATTCAAAATTGACATGATTAATTTGAGATTTAGACAATACATACAACTATGAAAATTGTTAACAATGTAAGTAGTACTACTAATTAGAAGATTTATAATTTTCAAAAGTTAACATCATGCCAATTTTAAGTCTAAAAATATCTCAAATTGACTTTGAAAAGTCAAACTTGATCATATATTTTGGAATGGAGGGAGTATTATATTTTGGTAATGACTTTTATTGTGTATGATATACAATTCTTTTGTCTCCCTCAATCAACAGGACATGCCCAATTTGAGATCTATTAATCTCTGTTGCTCAGAGGATTTGATTAAAATTCCAGACTTGACATACACTCCAAATCTTGTGAAACTAAATCTCGAAGGCTACACTAATTTGGTTAAGTTACACGAATCACTTCTTGTTCACAAAAGGCTTAGTTACGTGAATCTAAAAGGATGTAGCAATCTTCAAAGCCTTGGAAACAAGATGGAAATGGACGGTCTTGAGGCTCTTCTTCTTTTTGGTTGTTCGAAACTTAAACATATTCAGAATTTGGAGAAAACATGAAGCTCTTAGAGCATTTGTATTTGGATGGGACTAAAATTAGGCTATTAGGGAAAATGCGCTCTTTACGGAAGCTTGATGTGAGTGAAACTGCTATAGAAGAGCTGCCTTCTTTCATACTTCACTTGGAAAGATTAAGACTTTTGCATATTCATGGATGTTGTCTTTTTTCCCTAACCAACACTTTTCATTATATGAAATTGTCTTTATTGGGTCTAGAAGAACTTGATCTAAGTGCTTGCAGTCTTCATGCAATTCCTGATGGTATTGGTTTGTTATATAGCTTAAAGGAGTTGGATCTATCCGAAAATGATTTTGTTACGCTACCTGCAAGTATCAGTCTCCTTTCAAATCTTAGAATGCTTAGTTTGAATTGTTGCAGAAGGCTTGAATCATTACCAAATCTATCAAAAATAAATGAGTATACACTGTATGGAGTTGAAATTAGATTCAGTCATTATGTTTCTGGAGAAATATTAGATGTATCTAAATTTCATTCGTCGAGCTACAACATTAATCCAACGGTATCTTGTTTGAACTGTCCTAAATTGATTGAGAATCAGGGCGACAGTGGTTTAGCAGATACAATTTTGAAAAAGTACCTTCAGGTCTGTGTGTATGCGTCTCTGCCTATTTGTCTGTCTGTCTTTCCCAATTGTTAACAAACACGTTTCTTTTTTCTTTTCCTTTTGTGCAGGTAAGAACTGAATGCAGAGTTATACCTGAAGCTATATTTGAGATAGTTGTTGCTGGAAGTAAAATCCCATAGTGGTTTGTGCTACAAAAATCAGCTTACATGATCCTTATAGGTACAGGGATCGAGCATCAAGGTTTAAGGCATGTATTCGATATTGATTTCAATACATGCATTGGAGTTGCTTTATGCGCAGTTATTGTTGTCCCCCGTTCTCTTGTCAATGTGAGAGGTGCTTATATAGAAGTCAAATATGAGATCGTTGCACATATTGATGTTGCGGGCAAAGATTGGAGGATTCCGGTTCGCATAAACTTCTTTGAGGCCGAGTTAGAGGCCACCCAATTGGTTTGGTATTGGGCTGTAACTGATGATCTTCGAAGAGCGGTAGATCCATCTCAGATACATCAGTTTCATATATCATTCTCTGTGGAGCCAGAAGGTTAAGAGAAACTTACTTTGATAACTTTTAAAACTAAATTCCAAATAACATGAAACATCTCGCTTCTCGCCCCCTCTCACATCGGTTCTGCATCTGATGATGAGCCCATGCGCAAACTTTGTTTTATTGTTCACTCATAATTAAACTTGATTTTCTTTATATTTCTTAAAACTAGATTAATAAAAGTATAACTATACTGCAGATGGTAATTTGGAGGTGGAGAAGTTTGGGGTTCGTTTCCTATGCCTAGAAGACCTACTGAATTTGAGAGGACCAAGATTTTCTATCATTGAAATTCCGAGCATCGTGAGGTGGTGTAATTTTTTTGGTGAAGGTAATCAAGAACTCCAGTCCTTCAATTCGAGCTTTCAAGACCACACCCGCAAGGTAATTTTCGTCCTCGCCATTGGCTTTAAACATCGGTCCATTTCCTTGGATTCCCTCCGTGAAGTCATAGAAAGTCTACTAGAAATGAACCAAGAAGTTGTCAGAGTCATACTTGAACGCAAGGAAGAGATATGGAAGGATGATCGGTTATTTGATTTTGTTCTGTCCTTCTTCGAAGTCGACCTCCCAATCTTAAAACTTTGTGCTGGTTTAATGAAATTCGTGAAAGGCACCGGTGATAGCTGGTTGATTGTCTAGGTGGCAATGCAGCAAATTGAGGCAAAAAGAAGAGCAGGCACTCTCAATTATTTGGAGACGATGAAACAACTCATTGATCTTGAAGTTGCAAAGGTCCCATTTTCTGCAGAGTTTATGACATTGTTCGAGTCTTGCTATGATCAACAAGTAACCATGCTAAGGTTCTATGGTGATCAAATAAAGCACAATATGCAGTCGACGTCAGTTAAGGCATGGCGTGAAGTATTAAATGTAACAAGTGCAGCCTCTCTTAGTACAGTTTTGATTTCTGCAGCTGTGGACTTGCGTATTGCTGAACCACTGCCATTGATGACAACTATAGACTATGTTGACCTTGCTAAGGTGATGCATACTTGGATTGGTGACTGGGAGTTTTATCGGGTTTTGGAGTGGGACTGGGACATGAGGATCTCAGATTTTGATGGAATTCCAAAGCTTCTGGAAGAATTAAAATGTAAGATGGATAGGGTGTTGCCATTTCCTAATTTTGTTATTAAAGAAGAGGAGGAGGAGATTGTGATTTCCATGGATGAGATTAAGAAAATGACAAGTGGGTGTACAAAGAGTATTAACAATATGAGTATGCATGCTTATAAATGTCGCAATGATACAAAGCAGGCACACGAGGAAATAAAGTATGGTCATCGAAGATGAGATGAATGCTTTGTGTTTGTTGAGCTCTTTTGCCTGATAGTTAAGAGACGTTGGTTGTATCGTTGAGTAAATCTGCTCCCGATTGTACATTGACTATGGATACAGTCAAGAATAATTTGTTTAATGAGGAACAGAAGAATAATTTGTTTATTGAGGAACAGAAGCGAAGAGATACCGTAGTAACTAATATTGAGTTAAAGTTTTTGTCGCGCAGGATATGGATCTTCATCTTCTTTTGCATTCTTTTTCTTTTTCTATCACTTTTTTTTACTAATGAAAAGCTTCTCGCATGAGTGAGGAGCAATTATTCAACACAGCTATTAACAATTTAATTGCTTTTTATTTACAAAATACAAATTACATTTTTAAAACTGATTATAAACAAAAACAATAACTAGAATCAGTAATCACAATTTTTAAACAATTTCAAATATAATCTGACAGTTGATATACGAGCGTTGTTAGGATCACGATACAATATTAAAGTAAGAGTGACACAGCCGAACACGGTAAAGAAAATAAAAACAATCACATGAATTGATTCTACGTACTTTACAATCACAAGAATTCACAAAGTGTGGGATAAATTGACTAGGTAGCCACAATATTTCATAAATCTGAATAATAATAAAGAGTTTTTTCTTCAATTACATCAGTCTTGCCCCATATTTATACTAGTAAAAGGAACCCTAATCCTATAAAGAAATAACAAATATATTTGGAATAAAAAAACAAGCTAAATGGCTTCCTAATTACAATAGAATTTAAAAGCTTCCTAAAATTACTAATTGATAATTAAAACTACCTGACCACAAATTAATAAATAAAATACATCAAAATTTTAAATTTTCCATAAATACCAAAACAAAGAGTAATTTTGTCTAACATACCTACTTCATTAATTAATAATGCGCTATAATTCTAACACCGCTATATACATATTAAATTTTGGCAAACACTTTTAAATATAAAATTTTTGACAAAAATAAAGTAGTATTAAAGTTAAATTTAAAATTTAAAATTATTGAGGGGCGTGAGAGTTTTTTTTTTTTTTTTTATAATAACAAATACACAGTCTGTTCACTCTCTTTCTCTCACTCGCTCAACAAGTTAGAGTCAACAGGAGTTGCCCAATTGAATTTGAGATCTACTAATCTCCAAATCTTGTGTTACTCCAGCCCAAATCATCATATAGGAATAGGAAGTTGCTCGCTTGCTTTGTAAATCTGATCAATCAATCAATTAATTGTAGGTAATAACATTTCGGTTCTGGGTTTCAATCAATGAGATCTCGAATAATGAAACACCATGCCTTCCTCAGCTTCAGAGGCAAGGACACTCGCATGGCTTTCACCGATCATTTATACCATGCCTTGACTAGTAATGGTATTAATGCTTTTAGGGATGACGAGAACCTTCGGGTCGGAGACCACATCGGGCCCGAGCTCTTAGAAGCAATCGCAGCATCAAGGTTTGGGATTGTGGTTCTGTCGAGTGATTATGCATCTTCAACATGGTGTTTGGAAGAAGTTGCTGAAATTGTTGATCGTATGGAAAAGAAGGAGATGGTTGCTATTCCTGTTTTTTACCATGTGGATCCCTCTGATGTGCGCTATCAAAACAACACTTTTGCGCAAGCCTTTGCCAGACATGAAGCAAGATTTGCACCAGAGAAGGTGGAAACATGGAGAGCTGCTCTACGAGAAGTGGGTGATACAAGTGGAGTGCACGTACGAGGAACCCGGTAACTAATTTTTCTTGTTATTCTCATATATACTATATTCTGCTGAATTTATTCTTCCCTCTATGAAAACCGTGATATTCCCTCCTCAAATAGGTTATGCTTGAATTTCATGGACAATTTTCTGGGTGTTTTTTTAAATCTAATTAGAGATCAAAAATCCTTATGACCAATCTCATATAAATACACTCATACTTAATCGTTTGCAGGTATGAGTCAGAAGTCATAACTGAAATTGTAAGAAGGATCTTTAAGGACTTGCAGGATACATTACCTAGAGATGCTACCAAAGGCCTAGTAGGAATAGAATCTCGAGTAGAGGAGTTGAAAAGTCTTTTGAATATGGATTCTAATGATATTCGCTTCATAGGAATTTGTGGGATGAGTGGAATGGGGAAGACTACTCTTGCTGAAGTTGTCTACGAGGGAATTCGTAATCAATTTCAAGGATATAGCTTTATTGGAAACATTAAGGACATTTCTAGGAAAAATGACAGTGATTTATGTAAGTTACAACAGAAACTCCTTGTTGACATCTTGAAGGATGAGCATATACGTGTAACTAGTATTGTTGAAGGAGTTAGCATGTTGCAGGAAAGGTTACGTGGTTTCAAGAGTTTAATCGTTTTGGATGATATAAATAACCATGAGCAATTAAAACTTTTGGCCGGGGAGCGTGAATGGTTCGGGCATGGCAGCAGAATTATCATGACAACAACAAATGAAGATTTGTTGACAATACACAGAGTGGACGAAAAATATAAGTGTGCGGGATTAAACTTTTCTGATGCCGCTAGACTTTTCAATTTGTCGGCCTTTATAGAAGGACAGCCAAAACACGGTTATGAAAAGTTATCCAGTGATATTGTGGAACTTGCTGGTGGCCTACCACTAGCTCTTAATGCTTTTGGTTCTCTTTTATTTGATAAAGGAGAAGAATATTGGAGAGAGACATTGAAGAAGCTACAACAATTTCCAGAGAAAGAAGTTCTCCAAAGACTTGAAATTTGTTATCGTAGACTAGACAAAAACGAGCAGGATATATTCATATATATTGCTTGTTTCTTAAAAGGGAGAAACCAAGAACTAGTAAAAGACATACTAAAGAATATTGGCTTGTGCCCTGTGTCTGGAATTGATATTCTCATTAATAGGTCTCTCATAACCATTAATTATGACGACAGTGTGTGGATGCATGATCTACTACAACAAATGGGTTGGGAAGTTCTTGGTATGGAATTCCCCAAAAAGCCTGGAAAACGCACTGGGCTCAAGTGTCGTAAAGATATTGTTGATATATGCACATCCGAAGAAAAGGTTTGTGTAATAGTTTCTTACTAAACATCAACATTGTAATTATTTCAGTAAGAAAAGTAAATAAATAATATTATGAAATTTTATTTCAAATTTTTCGCTTATTCTTCTATCTTCATTATTCTAGGGAACAAATGCAATTGCAATTATAAACCAGGAGGAGGAGTTTGGGGCTGAAGTGGAAAACTGCATTGGTGCTCCTGAATCTTTCTCAAAGATGAAGAAACTTAAATTTCTCAAAATAAGTAATGTATTCTTTCCATATGGTCTCAAGTATCTTTCCAATGATTTACGAATTCTTGAATGGTATGATTGTTCTTTAAAGTGTTTTCCACCAACATTTGGGCCAAGACAAATTTATGAACTTGGCCTGCGTTCTAGCCGACTTGAAAAACTATGGGAGAAAGATATTGTAAGTATTTTTTATACCATATACTCCCTTGGTTCCGTGATATAGGATCAATATTGACTTTTGAATTATATTTGAGATTTTTTAAAATTATAATTAACATGGTTAATTTGAGATTTAGACAACACAACTATGAAAATTGTTAACAATCTAAGTAGTGCCACTAATTAAAAGATTTATTATTTTCAAAACTTAAATACATCATACCAATTTTAAGTTTAACAATATCTCAAATTGACTTTGAAAAGTCAAACATGATCTTATACTTTGGAATGGAGGGAGTATTATATTTCGGTAATGACTTTTATTGTGTATGATATACAATTCTTTTCTCTCCCTCAATGAACAGGACATGCCCAATTTGAGATCTATTAATCTTTGTTGCTCAGAGGATTTGACTAAAATTCCAGACTTGACATCAACTCCAAATCTTGAGCAACTAAATCTCGAAGGCTGCACTAATTTGGTTGAGTTACACAAATCACTTCTTGTTCACAAAAGGCTTAGTTACGTGAATCTGAAAGGGTGTAGAAATCTTCTAAGCCTTGGAAACAACATGGAAATGGATGGTCTTGAGGTTCTTCTTCTTTCTGGTTGTTCGAAACTTGAACATATTCCAGAATTCGGAGAAAACATGAAGTGCTTGGAGCATCTGTATTTGGATGGGACTAAAATTAGGCGATTACCAGCGAGCTTGGGGAAAATGCGCTCTTTACGAAAGCTTGATGCGAGTGAAACTGTTATAAAAGAGCTGCCCTCTTTCATACTTCACCTGGAAAGATTAAGACTTTTGCATATTCATGGATGTCGTCTTTTATCCCTAACTAGAACTTTTCATTCCATGGAATTGTCTTTATTGGGTTTAAAAGAACTTGATCTAAGTGCTTGCAGTCTTGATACAATTCCTGATGGTATTGGTTTGTTGTGTAGCTTAAAGGAGTTGGATCTGTCCGAAAATGATTTTGTTACTCTGCCTGCAAGTATCAGTCGCCTTTCAAATCTTAGAATGCTTGGTTTGAATTGTTGCAGAAGGCTTGAATCTTTACCACAGCTATCAAAAATAAATGAGGATACACTGTATGGAGTTGAAATTAGATTCCATCATTATATTTCTAGAGAAAGATTAGATGTATCCAAATTTCGTTCGTCGAGCCACAACATTAATCCAACGGTATCTTGTTTGAACTGTCCTAAATTGGTAGAGAATCAGAATTGCAGTGGTTTAGCAGATACAGTTTTGAAAAAGTACCTTCAGGTCTGTGTTTATGCGTCTCTGTCTATCCGTCTGTGTTCCTCAATTGTTAACAATTACGCTTTTTTCTTTTCCTTGTGTGCAGGTAAGAACTGAATGCAGAGTTGTACCTGAAGCTATATTTGAGATAGTTGCTGCTGGAAGTGAAATCCCACAGTGGTTTGAGCTAGGAAGATCAGCTTACTTGATCCTTAAAGGTACAAGGACCAAGCATCAAGGTTTAAGGGATTATATTGATTTGGATACATGCATTGGAGTTGCTTTATGCGCTGTTATTGCTGTCCCCGACTCTCTTGTCAATATAGAAGTGAAATATGAGATCGTTGCACATATTCATGCTGCGGGCAAGGATTGGAGGATTCCGGTTCCCATAAACTTCTTTGAGGCCGAGTTAGAGACCCAGTTGGTTTGGTATTGGACTGTACCTGATGATCTTGAAAGAACAATAGATCCATCTCTAATACATCCGTTTCATATATCATTCTCTGTGGAGCCAGAAGGTTAAGAGAAACTTACTTTGATAACTACTTATAAAACTAAATTCCAAATAACATGAAACATCTCGCCCATGCGCGAAGTTTTTCTTTTATTGTTTATTCATAATTAATCTTGATGTCTTTTATATTTCTTAAAACCAGTTTAACTATACTGTGCAGATGGTAATTTGGAGGTGAAGAAGTTTGGGGTTCGTTTCCTATGCCTAGAAGACATACTGAAGTTGAGAGGAATAAGATTTTCTAACGATGGAATTCCGAGCATCTTGAGGTTGCGTAATCAAGAACTGCAGTCCTTTAATTCGAGCTTTCAAGACAACACCCCATAGTTGTCACGACGCTACGGCGAGTCATGGCGGTAGCTGACTTCCTGGACGTATAGGCGACAAGGCGACTGTCATGGCGTCCGTATGGCGAAAAGTTGTTTACAATGTGCAATTTATATATTATTTATTTTACTTAACAAGGATATTGACAATAAAATTTTATATACATTAAAACTCAAAACATAACACTATGAAATAACATTAAAGACATAATTATGTAATTACTTAGCAATAACATTCCAAAAATAAAACATTTGATATTAAAAATTAGTAAAAGAAATGAAGAATTCAACAAACACCACATAGAAAATAAAGTTGCAGCCAACCATCTCAAATATGTAGTCTGATAAAGATGTGTCGAATTCGATTACTGATAAGTTTTTTAGGATTTTATTTCATTTCTCCCTGATTTTTAATCGATGAGTCATTGGTTTTTAATCGATGGGTCATGGGTTAATGGATCAAAACTGTAAAATATTTTGATTGTGCCAAAGCTGCTAAGACGTCTAAGGCGTCCCCAAGGCGTCCCAAGGCGGACGCCTAGGTGACGCCTTAACAACTATGTCACACCAGCAAGGGAAAGACCAAAAAAACGTAAGCTTTTTTTAATTAATTATTTTTTGATTTATTCGCTTTTGTCAAGGGCTAGTTTTGGATGTAAACACATTAATTAAAAGGTAGATTTGGTTATGCGTGATCTGATTAGAGTTATTAATTTGTGTACACATGAAATTAGTTTGTGATAAATGATTTATTAATGGTACTGTTTTATAATTTTGTTAGTAGATATATAAATAAATAGTGGATGATCCGTATGAATATCTTTGTGTATGTGTAGGCTAAAACCCAAGAAGAAGAACCCAAAGAGGCAAAAAGAATCGAGATTTACTTTCATGACAAAGAGTGAGGTTGATCACTTGGATGATGGATATAGATGGAGGAAGTACGGCCAAAAAGCTGTCAAAAACAGCCCTTTCTCAAGGTATATAACACACAAACTCTTAAAAATCATGTTTCCAATTTTTCTTGGTCCACCTTGATATGATTTTGTTTAAAAAAAGAGTGTAATTAATTAATTAATTGATTAAAATCAGTAGTCCTCTGTAAAGATTATGATATGCCTAAATCTTTTTGTGGGGCATGCAATGTTTAATCTGATATATAATTGATTTAATTATACGTACAGGAGCTACTATCGTTGCACTACTGCAGCCTGTGGTGTGAAAAAGAGAGTCGAAAGATCATCCGATGATACCTCCATTGTTGTTACAACCTATGAAGGTACACACACGCATCCCTGACCCGTGATCCCACGTGGAAGCATTGGAATCATACCGGAAACTTTCGCTTTCGGCGGCATTGCTGATGGTGGTACCGGTACTATTGGCGGTGGTGCAACTAATTCGCCTTATGTCTTTCCGTAGCTTCACTATCAACAAATACTAATCAACAACAACAACAAAACCCCTATTTATATAATAACTCGACATTGTCTTCCTTCAACTTTAGAGCTACTAATATCAGTACTACTAGTACTAATCCGGTCTCGTTTCCTAATCTTTTTCTTCATGACCGACGTTTTTCCCCTAATCCTTCGACTTTGTTTAGAGATCAGGGGCTTCTTCAAGACATGGTGCCGTCCCAAATGCGAGTGGAAAAGAAAGAGGATCAATGAGAATTTAAAATATTTGCATTTGGTATGTAATTTTCTCTTACTGACTTCTAAGGTTAATTAGTTGGGTTATCTTAATTTAGATTTTTTTTATTGGAAAAAAAACAATTAATTCACCAGTACTTAGAGTGATGATCAGTAATGTAAAATGCACTCTTTACGAAAGCTTGATGCTAGTGAAACTGCTATAGAAGAGTTGACCTCTTTCATACTTCACTTGGAAAGATTAAGACTTTTGCATATTCATGGATGTCGTCTTTTATCCCTAACCAGAACTTTTCATTCCATGGAATTGTCTTTATTGGGTTTAAAAGAACTTGATCTAAGTGCTTGCAGTCTTGATGCAATTCCTGATGGTATTGGTTTGTTGTGTAGCTTAAAGGAGTTAGATATGTCCAAAAATGATTTTGTTACTCTGCCTGCAAGTATCAGTCGCCTTTCAAATCTTAGAATGCTTAGTTTGAATTGTTGCAGAAGACTTGAATCTTTACCACAGTTATCAAAAATAAATGAGGATACACTGTATGGAGTTGAAATTAGATTCCATCATTATATTTCTAGAGAAAGATTAGATGTATCCAAATTTCGTTCGTCGAGCCACAACATTAATCCAACGGTATCTTGTTTGAACTGTCCTAAATTGATAGAGAATCAGAACGGCAGTGGATTAGCAGATACAGTTTTGAAAAAGTACCTTCAGGTCTGTGTTTATGCGTCTCTGTCTATCTGTCTGTGTTCCTCAATTGTTAACAATTACGCTTCTTTTTTCTTTTCCTTGTGTGCAGGTAAGAACTGAATGCAGAGTTGTACCTGAAACTATATTTGAGATAGTTGCTGCTGGAAGTGAAATCCCACAGTGGTTTGTGCTAGGAAGATCAGCTTACTTGATCCTTAAAGGTACAAGGACCAAGCATCAAGGTTTAAGGGATGATATTGATTTGGATACATGCATTGGAGTTGCTTTATGCGCTGTTATTGCTGTCCCCCACTCTTGTCAATATAGAAGTGAAATATGAGATCGTTGCATATATTCATGTTGCGGGCAAGGATTGGAGGATTCCGTTTCCCATAAACTTCTTTGAGGCCGAGTTAGAGACCCAGTTGGTTTGGTATTGGACTGTACCTGATGATCTTGGAAGAACAGTAGATCCATCTCAAATACATCAGTTTCATATATCATTCTCTGTGGAGCCAGAAGGTTAAGAGAAACTTGCTTTGATAACTACTTATAAAACTAAATTCCAAATAACATGAAACATCTCGCCCATGCGTGAAGTTTTTCTTTTATTGTTTACTCATAATTAAACTTGATGTCTTTTATATTTCTTAAAACCAGTTTAACTATACTGTGCAGATGGTAATTTGGAGGTGAAGAAGTTTGGGGTTCGTTTCCTATGCCGAGAAGACATACTGAAGTGCAGAGGAACAAGATTTTCTAACAATGGAATTCCAAGCACATTGAGGTTAAGAAGAATTAAGAACTCCAGTCCAAAATTCGAGCTTCCAAAAGAATTAAGAACTGCAGACTTTGATTTTTCAGCGGGAGTTTCTTGGAGGCTATTGTGATTTTCATGGATGAGATTAAGAAGAATTAGATAAGTGGGTGTACAAAGACTATCGACTGATATGAGTATGCATGTTATAGTTGTAATAATATCTGCAGATAAAGAGCACATTTTGTTTCATGTTGATTTCACTTCAACCACTTGCAAAAGATGAAAGAAATTCATTTTATGAACATTTGGATCCTTTTTTCTATTTGTGTTTTTTCTCATAATAGTTATTTCACTTCAGGTCTGTGTGTATGCGTCTATCTGTCGGGCAAACTTGACGGAAAATTTGGCTACTATTTTTGTAAACTTTTTTTTGTCTAAAAATGGACGAATTTGGATCAAAAACTAAAAATAACATTAGATTATCTTTTATAATCTTTATTATAAATATAAATGCAACTTAATAATTTGAATATGGAACTTTAAGTTTTCATTTCTTTTCCTTTATGAAGTATTCATTTCTAAGTTTTCTTTTAGTAATAACATGAAACAAAATATACACTTTTCTATTTTTTTTTCTTTTCTTTTTCATTATAAATTAAATTTTCATTCTTTTACTATCCTTCCCAAACTAAAATAGAGTGTAAGAGGTTGGAGGGAGGGAGTAAATAAAAAAAAAACATACACAGATAAAAATGCAGGGTCGGTGGAGCCCTGTGATTCATTTTACAACTCTACTAATTCCAACTAATACTCTCCGCCGGTAACCATGGCCGAAGCTCCGATTCCAGTCGGTTGAAGATATTCCAGATTCCTTCTTCCTATCCTTCAATTTGGGAGGAATTTATGAATCCCCGCTGTAGTAAACACGTTGTCAACACTTGAGCTGCTTCCCGATTTTATGATAATACATGGATCAGAATTGTATTGCTTGCCGTGATATCATAAGGTAATATTACTCCATGAAATTGAATCTCATTTCATTAACAAAAATAATAATAAAGAAATAAAAGTTCATTCTCCATAGCTTCGAGTTTGACTGAAAACAAGATTTAACATTGTTCCTATTTTGTGGGGTCGGACGGTTGCATCTAGGAATTTTCTATTATTCCCATAGCAATCTTCTTCTTTCCCACACAAATTGACATACTTTGTTATGATAGCTCTTTAATTATTTAACTAATTTACTGCCTAGAAAAAGACATTTTGATGGTTTACAAGAGACTGTTGGTATTGTGCACTGATAGCTTCTTCAACATGACTCCAGCTTCAACCTTAACACAATGTAATACAGCTATATAGAAGTCCTAAAGCTCTCCTCAAGTTTTTTAGGGGCAAATATGGAATGGAAATATGTTCTTAATGTTTGCTTATTGTGGAGCGGAAGGAGTTTTATTTGGGACCTATGTAAATAATTGCCCAAAATTTCCTTGTCAAGTGTAAACCTTGCCCAAAAATGCATGTACAGCTACCATCAATGTTTGATGTCATTCACAATTAAAAATACATTTTATAAGCTTGGATAGTATATTATGCTATGTTCTAGTCGGTTGCCTGTAAGAGTTTACTTGATTATTGAATTCCATAACAATTAAAAAGGACCTCAGTTATTAATTGACTTGATTTAATTAAAAACTTGGATGTTGCTTGCATAACAACTAGGAAGTTGCTTGCTTGTATTGACTCAGTAAAGCTCTGCACAACTATGTCCTGAACCCTGATCAACTTTGTTAAATCTATGTATTTTGTTTGTATTTTGGCGACTCAAATTGGGTTGTGTAGGCCCGAATTTGGGGGCGTCACGAAATGACCTTAGAAATTGTTAACAAAAAGTTCATGAGATTAAATGACAAATAAATCATAGGATAAAATAGTTCCTAGTAGTATTAAATTAGTACAAATAATCTTATCATATCATTCATTTACATTATGACCTTAAGTTAGCAACTAATTTGTATAGTGGCAATTGCTTAGTTGATGAGAAGTTTTCAAAGGTACGGTACCTAAAAAATATTTGTAGATTTACAATTTTTATAGGAGTACTAACCTTCCTAGAAATGACATATATGACTTTGATGGTTTGTCTATAAGAAAAAAGTAAAATAAAATTCCATTCTCCATAGGGCTGACTTTGACCGAAAAGTCGTAAACAAGATTTGACATTGTTCTTTTTTGTGAGGTTGGAGGATTGGAATTTTCTATATCTTCTTTCTTTCCCACACCAATCTATATCTTTTGTTCTGAAGAGTTTAATTTGATGGCTAATTGATGCGCACAAAAAGACATTTTGATGGTAAACATGGAATAAAAATATATTTTAAATGTTTGCAAATCGGACTTTTATCATGAAATGGCGGGAGTATTATCTTAGGGTCTGTGTAAAAAAAATCCACATTTTCCTATGTAAACGCCCAGAAAGGCATGTCCACCTACCATCATATTTGATGCCATTCAAAACTAAACACACATTTTATAAGTTTGGATAGTATATTCAATGCTCAAGTGGGTTACCTCCAAGTATTTACTTGACTATTGTATTCCAATAATAATAAAGAAGGACCTCAATTATTCATTGACGTGATTGGATGTAGCTGGTTTAACAACTAAGAAGTTGTTTGCTTGTATTGACTTTGTAAAGCTCTAACAATTCTGTCCTGAATGTAAAGCTCTCTATCCCTCTTAATTCTGGGTTTCAATTAATTGCTAGTTATAGTAATTACATCTCCATACTGGGTTTCAATGAGCTCTCCAATTAGAGCGTCATCCACATCTTTTTCTTCAACAGGACGTCCATATTGTATCTTTGTGTTGTTCCATTCTTAATATTATCCCTCTGAATTTGTTACTTCCTTTTTTTTCTTTCAGTTGTTGAAATCTGCGAATCTCTTGAACATATTGTAATTGATTGCTGCTTTATAGTAATTACATCTTTCTCTTCAAATTCTGTCCTGAATGTAAAGCTCTATATCCCTCTTAATTTGTGACTTAATTCTTTAAAACATTCAATTGGTGAAATTTGTACCTCTCTCTAATATACTGGGTTTCAATTAATTTCTAGTTATAGTAATTACATCTCCATTCTGGGTTTCAATGAGCTCTCCAATTAGAGCATCATCCACATCTTTTTCTTCAACAAGACGTCCATGGAAACACGATGTTTTCCTCAGCTTCAGAGGAGAGGATACTCGCATGGGTTTCACCGGTCATTTATATGATGCCTTGACTAGGCAAGGTATTAATACTTTTAGGGATGATGAGAACCTTCGGGTTGGAAACCTCATCAGGCCTGAGCTCTTAGAAGCAATCGCAGCATCAAGGTTTGGGATTGTGGTTCTGTCGAGTGATTATGCAACTTCAACATGGTGTTTGGAAGAAGCTGCATATATTGTTGATTGCATGGAAAAGATGGAGTTGATTGTTATTCCTGTGTTTTACCATGTGGATCCCTCTGATGTACGGTCTCAAATGAACACTTTTGAGCAAGCCTTCGCCAAACATGAAACAGATCACAGAATTGCACCAGAGAAGGTGAAATCATGGAGAGTTGCTTTCAGAAAAGTGGGTGATATAAGTGGAGTGCACGTACAAGGAACCCGGTAACTTTTGCTTGTATTACATTGCATAATTCTTCTTATTTTACCGAATTTATTCTTCCCTCTCTGGAAACAGTGATATTCCCTCGTTTCTCAAAAAAGAGGTTATGCTTCTAAAATGACAAATTTCATGGACAATTTTATGGTTCTTTATTTAACCTGATTAGGGATCAAAAATTCTTATGGCACTGTAATAATAGTAGATTGTGTTGATGCCAATATTTGAAGTTGGAACATGAAGCCACTTTATTGTCTCAAAACATAAATATTTCTCTCTGGACAAAAAGGAAATGACCATACACAGCACTTTCTGAGCAAGGAAAGTGTCATGATGTATTTGAAATAATCGCAAGAGGTTGAAGTTTTAATGAACATAAATAACTTCACAATCCAGTGTGAAGCAACCTCAATTTTTTTCTCTCTCATTACAATTAAGCATTCCACATTTTAGTCAATATTGTCCAACCACATAGAAATACACTCATGCTTAATCATTTTGCAGGTACGAGTCAGAAGTAATAACTGAAATTGTAAGAAGGATCTTTAAGGACTTGCAGGATACATTACCTAGAGATGCTACCAAAGGCCTAGTAGGAATAGAATCTCGAGTAGAGGAGTTGAAAAGTCTTTTGAATATGGATTCTAATGATATTCGCTTCATAGGAATTTGTGGGATGAGTGGAATGGGGAAGACTACTCTTGCTGAAGTTGTCTATGAGGGAATTCGTAATCAATTTCAAGGATATAGCTTTATTGGAAACATTAAGGATATTTCTAGGAAAAATCACAGTGATTTATGTAAGTTACAACGGAAACTCCTTGTTGACATCTTGAAGGATGAGCATATACGTGTAAGTAGTGTTGTTGAAGGAGTTAGCATGTTGCAAGAAAGGTTACGTTGTTTGAAGATTATAATTGTTTTGGATGATGTAAATAACCGTGAGCAATTAAAATTTTTGGCAGGGGAGCATGAATGGTTTGGGCATGGTAGCAGAATTATCATGACAACAACAAATGAAGAATTGTTGACAATACACAAAGTGGACTGCAAATATAAGTGTGAGGGATTAAACTTTTCTGATGCCACTAGACTTTTCAATTTGTCGGCCTTTACAGAAGGACAACCAAAACACGGTTATGAAAAGTTATCCAGTGATATTGTTAAACTTGCCGGTGGCCTTCCACTAGCTCTTAATGCTTTTGGTTCTCTTTTATTTGGTAAAGGAGAAGAATATTGGAAAGAGACATTGGAGAAGCTACAACAATTTCCAGAGGAAGAAGTTCTCCAAAGACTTGAAATTTGCTATGGTAGACTAGACAGAAATGAGCGGGATATATTCATATATATTGCTTGTTTCTTAAAAGGGAGAAACCAAGAACTAGTAAACGATATACTAAAGAATATTGGTTTGTATCCTGTGCGCGGACTTGATATTCTCATTAATAGGTCTCTCATAACTATTAATTATGACGATAGTGTGTGGATGCATGATCTACTACAACAAATGGGTTGGGAAGTTCTTTGTAAGGAATACCCCAGAAAGCTTGGAGAACGCATCGGGCTCAAGTGTCGTGAAGATATTGTTGATATATGCACATCCGAAGAAAAGGTTTGTGTAATGGTATCTCTTACTGAACATCAACATAGTAATTATTTCATTGAGAAAAAGTAAATAAATAATATTATGAATGTTTACTTCAAATTTATGCCACTTATTCTTCTTACTACATTATTCTAGGGAACGAAAGTAATTGAAATTATAAACCAGCAGCAGTATGGGGCTGAAGTGGAAAACTGCATTGGTAATCGTGAATCTTTCTCAAAGATGAAGAAACTTAAATTTCTCAGAATAAGTAATGTACTCTTTCCATATGGTCTCGAGTATCTTTCCAATGATTTACGAATTATTGAATGGTATGGATGTTCTTTAAAGTGTTTTCCACCAACATTTGGACCAAAACAAATTTATGAACTTGACATGCGTTCTAGCCGACTTGAAAAACTATGGGAGAAAGATATTGTAAGTGTTTTCTATACCATATGCTCCCTCGGTTTCATGATATGGGATCAATATTGACTTTCGAATTATATTTGAGATATTTTAAAATTCAAAATTGACATGATTAATTTGAGATTTAGACAATACAACTCTGAAAATTGTTAACAATCTAAGTAGTATTATATTTCGGTAATGACTTTTACTGTGTATGATATACAATTATTTTCTCTCCCTCAATCAACAGGACATGCCCAATTTGAGATCTATTAATCTCTGTTGCTCAGAGGATTTGACTAAAATTCCAGACTTGACATCAACTCCAAATCTTGTGAAACTAAATCTCGAAGGCTGCACTAATTTGGTTGAGTTACACAAATCACTTCTTGTTCACAAAAGGCTTAGTTACGTGAATCTGAAAGGGTGTAGAAATCTTCGAAGCTTTGGAAACAACATGGAAATGGATGATCTTGAGGCTCTTCTTCTTTCTGGTTGTTCGAAACTTGAACATATTCCAGAATTTGGAGAAAACATGAAGCGCTTAGATCATTTGTATTTGGATGGGACTAAAATTAAGCTATTACCAGAGAGCTTGGGGAAAATGCGCTCTTTACGGAAGCTTGATGTGAGTGAAACTGCTATAGAAGAGCTGCCTTCTTTCATACTTCACTTGGAAAGATTAAGACTTTTGCATATTCATGGATGTCGTCTTTTTTCCCTAACCAGAACTTTTAATTCAATGGAATTGTCTTTATTGGGTTTAAAAGAACTTGATCTAAGTGCTTGCAGTCTTCATGCAATTCCAGATGGTATTGGTTTGTTATATAGCTTGAAGGAGTTGGATCTGTCCGAAAATGATTTTATTACGCTGCCTGCAAGTATCAGTCTCCTTTCAAATCTTAGGATGCTTAGTTTGAATTGTTGCAGAAGGCTTGAATCATTACCAAAGCTATCAAAAATAAGCGAGGATACATTGTATGGAGTTGAAATTAGATTCAATCATTATATTTCAAGAGAAAGATTAGATGTATCTAAATTTAATTCGAGGAGCCACAACATTAATCCAACGGTATCTTGTTTGAATTGTCCTAAATTGATTGAGAATCAAAGCGGCAGTGGTTTAGCAGATACAATTTTGAAAAAGTACCTTCAGGTCTGTGTGTATACGTTTTTGTCTATCTGTCTATCTTCCCCAATTGTTAACACTTAACAATCACTTTTCTTTTTTCTTTTCCTTTTGTGTAGATAAGAACTGAATGCAGAGTTATACCTGAAGCTATATTTGAGATAGTTGCTGCTGGAAGTGAAATCCCACAGTGGTTTGAGCTGGGAAGATCAGCTTACATGAACCTTAAAGGTAGAGGGACCAAGCATCAAGGTTTAAGGGATGTATTCAATATTGATTTGGATACATGCATTGGAGTTGCTTTATGCGCTGTTATTGTTGTCCCCCCTAATTCTCTTGGCAATATGAGAGGTGCTTATACAGAAGTCAAATATGAGATCATTGCACATATTCATGTTGCGGGCAAGGATTGGAGGATTCCGGTTCCCATAAACTTCTTGGAGGCCGAGTTAGAGACCCAATTGGTTTGGTATTGGACTGTACCTGATGATCTTGGAAGAGCAGTAGATCCATCTAAAATACATCAGTTTCATATATCATTCTCTGTGGAGCCAGAAGGTTACGAGAAACTTACTTTGATAACTTATAAAACTAAATTCCAAATAAAATGAAACATCTCGCTTCTTGCCCCCCTCTCACGTCGGTTCTGCATCTGATGATGAGCCCATTCACAAACTTTTTTCTTTTATTGTTCACTCATAATTAATCTTGATGTCTTTTATATTTCTTAAAACCAGTTTAATAAAAGTATAACTATACTGCAGATGGTAATTTGGAGGTGAAGAAGTTTGGGGTTCGTTTCCTATGCCGAGAAGACATACTGAAGTTGAGAGGAACAAGATTTTGTAACAATGGAATTCTGAGCATCGTGAGGCGGTATAAAGTTTTTTGTGAAGCTAATCAACAACTCAAGTCCTTCAATTCGAGCTTTCAAGATCACACCTGTAAGGTAATTACCATCCTCGCCACTGGCTTAAAACATGGTTCCATTTCCTTGGATTCCCTCTTCTTGATTTCCTTGTTTTCCTTGACGTATCGCGTCCTTCTTCTTGTTTTCCTTGTATTCCTTTTGTTGCCCATTAGTCCAGGCTAGGCTGCAGAGCTTCCAGTTTTTGGGGGTTCTGCATATCCGTCTTCAACCACTTCCCATAAATCTTGAGAGAGAAAGATAATTTTCATTTGCCTGCTCCAATAATCATAGTGTTCTAGTGCATCAAATATAGGGAATTGACTAGGAGAAGTAAACATGGTTGAGGCTGAAGTTGTTGCCATTGAAGAAGCTAGTGGGCACCACATGGTATTTGGCACAGTGGTATGACTCGACTCATGGTTTCCATGAGGTCGAATGTTCGATCCTTGGTGGCAGCAAGGAAGGTGTGTGTGGTGTGTGTCAATGTAGCCAAAAAAAAAAAAAGGCTTGTGAAAAATAAATAAATAGATAAAATGGATGTTGCAATTTCCTAATGTTTTACTAAAGAAGACGAGGAGGAGATTGTGATTTCCATGGAGGAGATTCAGAAGAAGATAAGTGGGTGTACAAAGAGTATTGACGATATTTAATATTATACAATTTTTTTATTAATACTTGTGTACAATTCTAAAACGACTTAAATTAAGAGACGGGATCACAAGGATACAATGCGGTCACGCAAGGAAATGAAGTTGTTTGCAAGCCCCCTAGTTAGGATCATGGAGATTGTGGTTCACCTATTTAAAGCTTCCCTTTTAAAAAAATATTAGGTAGATCCCACGACTTTCTTTACACGCGCTAATTTAGTTTCAGGTATTGTTTTCATTTTCATATATATACGATTAATTTTAAGATTTTTTGAAATTAAATTAACATGAACTTATTTAAATCCCAGATAAAACAGTAATTAATTTAATTTTTGTTAAGTTTGTGTTTTTTTTGTTTTAATCTGAATGATGTGAAAATTGATTAGTGGTAACAAGAGTCATTTGACTCTTTATTCTTGCTAGGGGAATATGATCAAAGGAAACTAAAAAATCCACAATAGGAAATGATATTTTCACATGAAAACCGTCGCTAATGATCCTATAGCGACATTTTTCACAATTACTATACATCTATAGCAACACTTTTCATGTAATATTTCCATGATCAAAACCGGCCTGTAGCGATCCCAACCGACGTAAGGGGATGATAAGGTGAAGTAGCACTTAAAAAGATGAAATTCAATTACTTCTCAAGTACTTGAAATTTTATATTGCCTCGCTTTTATCATGTATTTGCATCTGCAAATGTAAACAACACAACTTCTACAACCTGTTCTAAAACAAGTCAGCAATTTATAACTAAACGATTTACAAAATTATATGAATTCTCCATCAACCCAGAAAGAAAAAAAATCAAAATATATAAAATAAAATAAATACTGCAAGTTTTGTAAGGAATTAAAGAAGAAAGAAAAGAAAAGAAATGGGTTTTATAGTATATGGAATTTATAATTGTTCTTTCCAAATACGACCTGCCACTTTGAGTTTCAGCTCCTGTCTGTCGCCACCCGAAAAGAAGAGTGCCATGCTTCTCTGAATAATCAGTCCATCTAGACTGTCTCTGACCGTCTTGTGGCCATCGCGAATGCTCCTTGGAACTCCTTGCCATGTTAGCTTCCTGCCATATCCCCCGACTTCCAGACTATAACTAAATTTCTTCGCATCATGATCGTCTCCCATAAAGCGAAGGAAAGCCATGTACACTGGCGCCATTCCAATATGGAAAGCCTCAAAATGCAAGCAAAATTGGTGGTTGAAACAGTTGAAAACCTGCAGCGGTTAGAATAATCAAAATTAAATTGCTGCGTTTGAACTACAGGCCTGACCTCGAAAGGAAGGTTTGAAAAAATATGAATTTGATGAAACAATGAAAAACATTTCTCTTTTGTTGTATTTCCTTCTTTTCCACTAGGAAGAAATCGACATCAATCCCAACACGTGGGAGTATGAGCAGTGAGGGAAAGAATAAGGAACAGAGTCATAAGCAGGCCATTATTAGATAATTAAACTAAGGAATAAGAGGTGTGAAACTGAATTCATGGTTAGTAACTGGTACACAGATTAATTATTCAGTTCTGAATCGAGTACAAATGTACAACTCTCATTAGACAGGCAATAAACATGTAAAAATGTTGAATCAAAACACGACTACAAACTTCAGATTCATAAATTAGTCCAGGTCTAAGAAGGAAGATGACAATGTAGCAGGGAATTTACTAATGTAGTATAATATAAGCGCGAAAAGTTTTCTACTTAATCCCTCCATTAATTTTTAGAGAGAAAAAGATTTTATATTCATTCTACGAAATTTGGAGATATTGAATACTCCAACTATAGATAGTAGTACTATGATGCCAAATAGTTTCAGTTTCTACAGCTAATGTTGAGTAGCTTAATTAATATATGATCAATAATTTTAATGCTAATATCAAAGAACTTCCTTGACAACAAAAAGGCCCATCTTATCCTACATCAATTCACCCCCTCTGAAAAGAACTTTATTTGATAAGTGAGAAGTGAGTCCAATATCACCACTTGGAGGAATTCGATGACTTAAGGGAGTCAGGATGTTGATGTTAATGATGGCATAAGGAGTCTTTGTTTTTTTCCCCCTACCAAATAATAGCACTTAAAGAAACTATTCAGCAAATTATAGAATACTTTATACTGTAGTCTCTCTGAAAACCTTCAACTTCCAGTTTCGCACCTTTGTCCAAGAGGTAGAGGCTCTGAGACGCTGAGCCATCTCTATTACCTACTCCTTTCCTTCTTCCCCTCCGCAGCCCCCCCCCCCCTCCCCCCCTCCCCCCCTCTTCTTTCTCTATGAATCTGCTGCGACTTCAATCTAATTTACAAGTAAGTATCTAGTGAGATTGTCACACCACGTCATCATCCTGAAATGGTTTGAGTGACAACCCAATACGTACAACCATGTGGATGAGAAGGCCCCCTTGGCTTTATTAGATTTAGAATACATTATGTGAAGCTACTTGGATTCAGGACTCTAATTACACATGGATGTAAGTAATTGGAGTAAAAAACCACATCAACATGATGACATGGTGTGACAATCCCACTGAATATTTACTTGTAGAGCCAACCTTTGTCACCTTTACCTTTCCTTTGTTTCCCGAAACAATAACTATTATGGTAAGGGGTAACAAACACTATATAATATATGAATAACTATTTAGTATAACTATGCAGTGGACTGCACACCACATCATCATCCAAAAGTAGTGTGATGCGTACAACCATGTGTATCATATAACATATGGATGCAAGTAATGAAACGTCACACCACATAAACATACCATCTAGACGACGGACAATTCACGAATAACTATTCATAGAACAGATCTCCCATACATTTCCTTTGTATAACCATAGGTCCATAGCAAGTTTAATTTTAGTGATGTACTTTACGAGTAAATAACTAGTAGGACTGACACACCACTTCATCATATTGAAATGATGTGAAGCCCCAATTATGTATAAACATGTGCATAACATGGTCCCTTAGCATTGTATTGATTGAGAATACTTAATATACCATTGCTTGGACGACTAGGACTCACACTACACATGGATGCAAGTAAATGGAGCATCTCACCATATCAACATGATGACATGGTGTGAACTTGTATATATAGGGCAGCACTAAAAAGTTAGGGATTATTCAGTAATTGCTGGACATAAGCTTTTTCATTTGACACATTGAACTAGTGAGAGAGACACAAGCAGATCCACTTACTTTACTGGCCAATTCTTAACCAAAGATATAGAAAAACTCGCATCTCTGTCAAACTCTTTAACCTTAGAGCTATTCTCAGACACAATCAAATTTCCATGCCAGGGTTTTACAGACCTTAACCCAATTGGCAGGGGATTCTGGCAGCACTGCAGCAGTGGCAGTAGCTCACCTAGACAAGGCTTTCTGACAAGGACAAATCACCACCGGGAGACTATGAGGCCCTAATGAAATCATATTTGTGGAATCTCAATAGCAATTGATGTGATATATGATGAGGACCAATAAGATTGTTGACAGGTGAGCAGGCACTAGATGGCAATTGGGTATAAAGCATACTTTAGATGGTAAAAGTGGTTCGTGGTAAATGAAAAGAATTAGTGATTATGAGTATCTAACAGCAATAGGCAGCAATGATTGCAAATTGCAATCGTACAGGAAGTCCATTACTGCTTGGATGTAATATGAAGAGTATAGAACAGTCAGAAGTTGGGTGACAATATACACAGAGACAGGCATCTACTCTAAAACCGATTAATGCAGAGTGCAGAGAAGAATGAGGAATTATGAGAAGAGTCGGGAAAATGTGAAAAAGAATAATGAAAAACCTACTTCTCATAAGAGATTGGTAAAAACACAAACTTTCAATTTAACTCTGCTATATCTACCCATATTTAGAGAGTATTTTCCGAGAATAGCTAAATCACTATCCAAGTTTCTAAGTTGCATCCAATTTTTCCAACTTTTATCTCTATAAGATAACACCAAATTAATTTTGTAAATACGAATTTAAAAAAAAATAAAAAACTTGTCCTAATTTTTTTTTTAAAAACAAATTTAAAAAAAAATAGAAAAGACAGACCTTCAACGCCATTCACATTGGCGTTGGATGTAATACCATAATTTTTTTTTCTCACCTACTTCAACGCCAATGTGACTGGCGTTGTGTGCTATTTTAAATTTTTTTTATCTCACTTCATCAATTCAAACCCTACTGTGGTTGTGCGTTTGGAAGAATGGGATGTGAAGTGAAAGTATAAGAGGAGAAAAGATGGAAAAGAATTATAATTTTTCCTTGTGTGAGTTTTAGAAAGGAAAGGAAGGAATAAAATTTTAATTATATTTTCCCTTGTTTGTGAATTTAGAAGTAGGGAGGGGAAGGAAATGATTTTTATTTTTAAACTACACTATTATACACTATTACTATATTAACTTATTTCTAAATAAAATAATAATATGATATACATTTTAAAATATCTCAAATTGGCTTTTAAAAAATTAATAATAATTTTATATTCCCTCCCGTTCTGCAAAAGATGATAGTTTATTTAATTATTAAACCTTCAAATACAGTAAATAAAATGTTATTAACAAGATATATTGTTACAGTTATTTAAAATATATTCACTTGTTTGTGCAAGTGTTTATGAATAAAGTTCTGTATATTAGTAATAAAAATAAAATTTGTACGGTTGGTTAGTGTAAAATTTGTTATATATGAATAAAGTTCAAGCTATTAACTTTTCCCTCAATGTTAACATTTTCGGGGACATTGCCATTGCCGACAACTCCACCTGTACAGCATGTTGAGCCACCCTCCACATAAATTTGGGGACCACATTGAAGACCTCCGAAAGAGGCTAGAGATAGAGGGAGGCCATGTGGCACACATGACCGGGTGCATAGATAGATAAATTTAGATTTTCTTGTGCCCATCTTATTGGGCTGTATTTAATATTGAAATTGTATCTATATATGTTAGTGTTGTTATATCTTAAACAGATTATTCATCATTTTGTTTATAAATGAGTAGCACATTATCATAACATGCATTCATCGTAACAGTGATAAGGAAAATATTAAAGATAAGTACAACACATTAACAATTGATAGAAATAGTACACAACTACATTTGTTTGCGTATAAAATGTAACGACGTAGAGGTTGTGGTACTTTACAACAATTATTACTACGCTTTGTGTGTCCTTGTCCACACACACTACAATGGACAACTCTATTAGACATGTCCATCTCTGTGTGGATTCTTGCCCTGCCACCTCTCTCTCCATCTTTTTTCTTTGTCCTCTTCAAATTTGCATTAGGTATTAAAATTCCAAAGGCGGTCAATTATTTAGTAGCGGGAACGTCCAATAGTATAGGTGCATAAGTGGCTGAAAGTTAGGTTCCCACATTTTTGCATATTGAACATTCTTGTGATGATCTGCAATGTACGGACGTCAATCTTTTTTTATCTTCATACATACCGCAACAACATGAGAACAAGAGCATCGATATGCTTTCCACTTCCCGCACAAGCAAGACCATTCGTTCAATCGCACAACTTGTATATTGCCTCACTTCCAGTTGTTACCGCGTCTAACTCGTACGGTTTTGACATCAAATATACCAGCTAGTACATAGTATGAATTTACCACGTGACCTTCTGCATAATTCTTTCAAACTTTTTCCTAGACTTTATACAAAACTCGTGCCCATCAATGATTTCTTTCAAAGATTCAGTCCATTTCAGATCGAACAGTTCAACAGATCAGGTAAAATATATATATTTAACTGTGGCAGTGATCGGCAAGTTTCAAGCAGACATTATATTGTTGTTAAACCATTTCACTAAGTTTGAAGTCGTGACACCGTATCGACAGCCACCGTCATGGGCAAGTGTCCACATCTTCGGCGGGATATTTTGCAACCAATCATAAGCTTCACGAGATATATTTTTTATTTCTTTCATGTATGCTTCAAATTTTCGTACTTGATGGGTGTCCCCGCTTTGCAATAGAGCAATTTCAAGTGTGAACCTGAGTTTGCAGATTGCAAAATTGCTTTGAACATGATGAAGGCAGAAACGATGAACCACAACAAGCGCAGTGAACCCATTTTCTTGTGCATTCATAGCTTGTATTATGCCATGTGCACGATCAAAAATCAAACACACTTTCCACCGTTGCTTGCACACGTATTGCCGAAGAAGTTTCAAAAACCATGACCAATTGTCAACCGTTTCCTCGTTAACCAAACCATAAGCACAGTATTGTCGCATTCTCGAATCAAATCTCATGGCAACCAGTAATCTCCCCCTTGTATTTACCTTTTACAAAAGTACCATTAATGGTGAGAACTGGACGAGTGTGTAACTAACCATCAATCACCAGCTTGAATGTGTTAGAGTTTATGCCCTAGAGGCCAATTCTTTGATGTTATTGCTTAACATTTTTGATATTATATTTGATTGAATAAATGAATTATTTTATTATGGTTTTATTTACTGCGTTATATATAAATGTTAGCATAATAAAAGTCCTTAGAATAGTGATACAAATTATATAGCTTCAAGTATGTGACTTGAACATGAGATCATATAATTACAATTAGTATCATTGCTCTTAAATGTCCCTAGTCGAGTATCATTGTTAATGGGACAACAATGATACATTGAGACTAGTATGTGGATTGACTGATGGCCAAATCTCATTGGTCATAAATATGAGATATTGAGTCAATGCATAGGTACATATTAGAGAACAATGTACTGGACAGACCCACCATGAGAATTCTACGTGGAGCATTGTGCAAAGTGTCATAAGCAATTCTCATAGTGACAATGATATAATGATCCTCCGACCTGAAATCACTATATTACTACACGAGAATTTATGTACTTTGATATCATCAAAGGTCAACTTTAATAGGGTGGACAATAAAGGTGATTATTGGGTACATCATAAATCGTGTGAGGAATATGAGTGATCTAGATGGAATTTAACCCTCTTATATATTAGGAGTGATATCCATAGGCCTCTTGATTGAGTAGAGCTATGAAGCATGGCCATGCTCAAATAGTGATTTGTTTCATATAGTCTGCTCATTGATCAAGAAAACTCATATTAAATTATGAAGAGTATGATACATTCCATGCCTCGAGTTTAATCTAGGATGTCAAGGTTAAAAGGATTAAATTACATTGAAACATTGGTCACGAAAAGGTTGCATCTAATCACCGATCTTATTATTACTTGGGTAGCAGTGATGCATTACTAGATGCCGCTCACTGTTTATAATTTTATAATATGATTTTAAAATTATTGCCAACGTAATAATAACCTATAGGGTCACACACTTAGAACGTAATGAAAAGGGAATTAATTTAAATTGTAAGGATTTAAATATGTCAATATGATTGATAGTACTTAAATTACGAATTTAAATTAATAGGATAATTTGTATATATGTATATTAATTAAGACTTAATTAAGATATAATATATATATAAATTCGGATTTTATTTTTCTAATTGGATTAGGTTTTGGTTAATTCCTTTTCACTGCTATATATATATATGATATATCAGCCGTTTTAAAGAGAGATAATATAATAAACCTAAACCCTAGCCGCTCTTAGAGAGAGACTAGAGAGAAAAGCTTCAGAAAATCCAAATCCTTGGTGGCTAGTACCGCGGCTCTCTTTGCTGCAGATCGTGTGACGATTCGCGGGGCGTTCATGTGGATACCGTAGAGGAGCAGTTCCATTGGATTGCGTTGAAGATTCGAAGCTATTCCAGAATTTTTCCATCGTCACCATTCAAGCTCGGATAATCGGTAAAAATCTAAACCTCTGAATTAATATTTTTTTTGCATGGATCCTATTTTAGGGTTTCGTGAATCTCGGGAGCCATGCATATGATGTATCTCATTTGCTATAAACTGCAGCAATTACCGCATGTTTGCCATACCACGCCCTTTTGTACATCACATGATATTTGTATTTTTTGTTGATCATGGATCGTATATCCACCACTTTGGTATTCGGGTTTTCCGCAATCTGATTACATTAATAAAAAAGCATAAAATTTAATTAGATAGCACTCTTTAAATTAGTTAACATAAATTATTAACAATTTACATTACCATTGATTTGATGGTGTTACCAATAAATTTTGTCGTAAGCTTGGCATGATCTTGGGAGGGATTTGCAAATTGACATGTGTTCGTACCATCTTGTGATCTCAAAATATCCGTGTTTATTTAATTTTAATGCACGAAGCCTCCAAAGGCATTTTTCACTTTTATAATTGACTTCATAAATTGTCTCATTGCTTCTGTAAATTTATACGTTCCTTAATGTGTACCCCTTCAACTAGTGATTTGAGAACATCTTGTTTGCAAAAAGAGCACCAAGGTACAATTCATCACAAGAGCTATCAAATGTTGCCCCACATCCACCGTGATCAATTATCTCATTTTTTAACTCCTCAGTTTCAAACCATGAAGTCATAGGTTGATGTTCTCGGGTAGACACACATCAACATCACCGACATTACCAGCATATGCATTATCCTCGTTCTCTCGGCTAGACACCGGACCATCTTCATCACTTCCCTTATCATCGGTGGTAGGAATCCCACTTGCACCATTGCTATCAGGAAAATCTTCACATGAAGCAATACTAATGATAGCTAAAGAAACCAAATTTGGGTCAGGTCCCCAACGTGTATCCTCTTTATCCTCTACTTCTACTACATCATTTGGTCTGCAGGCTTCCTGAACAACATTTTCTCCACTGCGATTGTAGTGGTCATAATTTTGTTCATCATACAATGACATCCCTCCATCACCACTACCACCAACAACAAAGTCCTGAATTTGATACATTTGAGAAGCACATCCATATGACATTCATCTTTTATGACTGTAACAAAGGTGATGGGCGGGGTTGAGTAAACAAATTAGTGTATTCACTATGCCCCATTTAAAAATTATCATAACCCATTAATGATTAAGCAACTTGTTCAAGCTCTATATATAATTCTACTCAATTATTGTTGTAGCATCTTTCTGGAATACCCAACATAATATCAGCGTCATTGTCATTGTTAATTTCCAATCTATAAAACTTGGACACCCCATTCACAATATTGCTTGGATATTTACAACTTAATTTGAAATTCCATTGGGAGGGGTCTTTTCGCAACTCATTGTAAAGTTTATGAATCAACTCGTTATACAAAGTGTTACGTTGTATGATGACAAGCTTTTTCGGACCTATTGAGTATCTGAAGTCATTTACATTTTCCATCAAAACCTCACCTTCTCAAAAATACGACTTGAACATAACTATTCATCATAAATATTCTGCAAAAATATCATTCACATAACATTACTTTAAAAGTAGACAAATATTTAATTTGAAACAAATTATACCAATAAATATCTTAATCATTAATTTTGGGAAGAATGAGTATATTTCATAAATACAATGCGTTAAAATCCAATAGTAACATTCTTACTGATTAAATATATGTACATTCTTAGTGAAGAGGGTAGAAATAATAAAATACAATTATTAGTTTTTTTAAATAAAATTATATTTTACATTGTTTTTATGTAAAAAAACATTTAATTTTAAATTTTATTTTTATTACAACAAAAACTGATATACCACCAAAAAAATTAATATCAAAACAACAGCTTAAACCATCCGCCGATTAAAAAATGAATGTCACAAGATAACAAATTTAACACTACTACTATGGATAAAAAAATAACATTAGAGTAATATTAAATTTTATAATAAAATTAAAATGAGTATAACAAATACTAATGTACATACCCTCAGGGGTGTTCTGAACATAATTTATGGAGAAAAATAGAGATAGATGGAAACTTACCGGAACAAATGGAAGAAAAGAGTGAAAAGAGACGGGATAAAGAAGGATTGATGAAGGAAAGAAGGAAAAAACTGAGAGAAAGAAAAGGATGTGCTAATGGGGATGGGTAAAGGATTTATGAAGAAAGAAAGCAGGAAAAAACACACAACACCAGTCACATTGGCGTTTAAGTAGGTGAGAAAAAAAAATTATGGTATTGCATCCAATGCCAATGTGTTGAAGGTCCAACTTTTCTATTTATTTATTTTCTCAAATTTGTTTCAAAAAAAAATCGCTTTAGAAAAAAATTATTTTTAACAAAATTAATTTGGTATACCAACGCCACTTGAAGTGGCATTCAATTTCAATTTTCTAACTCAACGCTCATTCAATTGACGTTTAGCCTATAGAAAAAAAAAGTTGAAAAAATTGGATGTAACTTAGAAAGTTGGATAGTGATTTAGCTATTCACGGACAATACTCCATATTTAGAGATAACAACTTATTTTCAAGTGTTGTGAATCATTTCCATAATTAAAATAGCCTAATTTGAGGAAAGTATTCAGCTAGCTGAACTTAAGGAGAGTAATTATCATATAATAGCTTAATCTAAGGAGAGTAATTAGGCCTAGATGGACGCTCAGTGATTTTATTTCCATATATTTTCTTCTAGACTGTTCCTTCATTGTGTATATAAACTCTCAGTTGTTGTAATATTTAATATACAAGTTATAATATACAGAAAATTCCTACATGGTATCAGAGCTTGTAGTCTGAATCTAAAACCTTTGCATCACCATTCATTGCTTTCCCTCAGCAGGTTGTTCTTAGTTTTCTAAACCAGCAAAATGTCGGCCAAGCCCGGGATATCAGGCGACTCTGGAAACAGTGGAAATGAACCTCGTTCTGAGTATTCCAGTTTTCCGGCTAATCCCATCAAACTTGATGGGAGTAACTACCTGATATGGTTGAGGCCCTACTGTTTGACTGTAGAAGCTCGTTCCTGTGATGGTTATCTAACCGGGGAATTGTTGAAGCCTAATACTGCTGGTCCAGCACTTGCAGAAATGGAAGTCTGAAAATTCGTTTGTGATGGCATTTCTTCTAAATCGTACGACTGTCAATTGCTTGTGGGTAGTTTATTTATGAAAACTGCAACAGAGATATGGAAGGCTGCGAAGGATACGTACTCACAACTTGGTAACAAATCTCAGTTGTATGAATTGCGCATGAATATTCACAAAACAGAGCAAAAGGAGCTTTCTTTGCAGCAATATTATTCTGAACTTAGGGGCTATGGCAGGAGTTGGACCATCATGACTGCATCTTTAAGTATGTTTGTGCTGCTGATATTGTGAAACTAACGAAACGAGAGGAGGAACTTCGGGTCTATGATTTTTTAGCAGGGTTAAACATGGAATACGATCAGATTCGTGCCCATGTTCTTACTCGTGATCCTTTTCCTACTTTGGAGCAATCCTATGCTCTTGCTCTTGCAAAGGATAGTCGCCGGATTGCCATGCTTCCTAGCGTAAAATCAGACCGTTCTGCTCTACTAGTTAGTTCGTCGTCTATTCAGTTCAAGAGCCCTATGACTAAAGGGTCTGACAAAGAAGCAGTTAAGTGTGACTATTGTCGAAAAGAAAGACATACTAGAGAGAAATGTTGGATGCTTCATGAGAAACCTAAACAAAGCCGTCGAGGGAAAGGTCGATGAAAGGGCCAATCTCAGGCTCATTTGGTTATAGGAAATGATGGGTCTTTTGTTGATTTTGGAAAAGATGTGACCCGTTCGTCTCCAGATTTCCCTCTCTTAGAGGAAGAGACGAGGATTCTTCTTACCATGATCTCTCGGATGGGTTCCTCTTCATCTTCTGCTGTTGTTGCTTCCGCTATGCCCTCTGGTTCGGAATCTCACTCAGCCTACTCAGGTATATCTATTAGTCACTCTAGTCACCCAATTTCTTCGTCTTGGATCATAGATTCAGGAGCCACTGAACATATGACGGGAGACTCAAGTCAATTTTACGGTTATTCACCAATTCCTGGAACACATAAAGTTCGTATAGCTGATGGGTCTTATGCCTCTGTATCAGGAAAAGGAAACATAAAATGCAGCCCTGTTCTATCCTTATTCTCTGTGTTACATGTTCCTAAATTTACAAACATTCTTTCAATTAGTAGTATTAGTGTATTACTGGGGATTTGAACTGTAGCATCACTTTCTTCCATTCGTATTGTGTTTTTCAGACCTTGAGGACAATAGAGATGATTGGCAGTGGTAAATTGCATGATGGTATTTACCAGTGTTCTAAAAATTCCCGTCCGCCTAGGCCCCGCCTAGGCGCTAGGCCCTCCCCATGGCGCCCCGCCTAGGCGCTAGACCCCCTCCTAGCGCCTCGCCTAGGCACTAGGCTCCCCTGACGCCTCTCCTAGGCCTAAGGAGGCAAAAAAATTCCTCCAAAAAATTAAGCGGGGCATAGGCAGGGAGGTTTTTTTATTTTAATAACTACCCAAACCAAATCTTGATATATTTATTTTTCTAATGATTTACCACATTCATAATGCAGTTTATAGCATATCAAATCACAACAAGAAGTGAACAAGATTAAGCTAAAATGGATAATTTTATTATAGTTGTAATTTTTTGAACTTGTATCAACTTCAAATTATATAAATGATGATACATTTGTAATATTTAGTTTAATTCAATATAATTCTTAAATTTATATTTAGTTTCTTAAATTTTAATATTGAAATAATTCTTGAATTTTTAAATTTTATTATTTAATAGCAATCTAACTAATCTTGTTTATGAATAAAACTAATATGTTAAAGATATATTTGAACTTTGAACAATTGCATGTTAATGTTTGAACTTTGGCATTGACAATATAAATATGTGTTTGAACTTTAAGTAAATGCCATTATTATCTTTATTATAGATTGTTTTGCTTATATTATTGTTTTGTTTGAATAAATGTAAGATAAAATATTAAAATTAGCTTAAAATAAAAAATCCCGCCTAGGCCCCCTAGGCGCTAGGCCCCCCTGGCCACCCGCCTCCCGCCTAGCGCTTTTTAGAACATTGGTATTTACTGGCTTAATGGTTCAACTATTTGTTCACAGGCCAATCACACTAATTCAGACTCTTCTTCTCTTTACCCTGCTTCCGAAAATCTACTCATGTGGCATAAGCGCTTAGGTCATCCACATTTACGAACGTTAGCTTATGTTTTTCCAGAATTGGTTAATGAATATAATAAAACAGATTGGTTTTGTGAAGCTTGCACTTTAGCAAAGCAAACCAAAAATGTTTATTATAATTCTCGTAATAGAAGTACAACTCCGTTTTCCTTGATTCACTCTGATGTTTGGGGCCCATCTCGTGTTGATTCTATTTCTGGTCAACGTTGGTTTGTTATTTTAATTGATGATTGCACTCGCATTACTTGGGTTTACTTGCTATATAAAAAAAAAGAGATTTTTAGTTGTTTTAAAAAATTTCACAACATGATTAAAACTCAGTTTAATGTCATTATCAGAGTTCTTTAATCAGATAATGGTAGAGAATAATTTGATCAAGCTTTTCAAAATTATCTTAATGACCAAGGTATTCTCCATCGGACTAGTTGTGTGGATACCATAGTTGCACGGGATCACGGCATCGCCTAGTCGACATTCGCCTTGGAGGAAGCTGCTAAGGCGCTCGCCTTGGTAGCTAGGCATCCACAAGTCGTCGATGAGGCACGCCTTGGACGCCTAGCTGCCATGGCTTGGTCGAATTGAAAGAAAGCCCTAAAAACTTCTATCCACTTCAGACGAAGAAGAGCATGAGATCGGCAAAAAAAGATAGAATAAAGAGACTTTTGACTTCTTGGCTGCTAGTTGTCACCAACTATACTTTTTGTTCTCTCTTTTTTTTTTAATTTTATTATAGCCGTCATCCGCTAAAGATTTTGTGTTGATTCATATCCCTCTAACAAAAACAAAATAGTTGTGCTCCAAGTGTTGGTTCTACATGCTAGACATGATTATTTGTTTTAACAAAATAAATGTTTTTTAACTAAATTAAAAAAAAATCTTTCATAAAAAAGTAGTACAATAATTATTTGTTATTTTAAAAAGTAACCCTCTTTTTCTCCATGAATTATTAGTGGCAACTTAGTTTTATTGCATGTACAATAACCCTTGTAAATTATAATTTTGCCCACATAAACCATAAAAGCTATAATTTTGACCACATAAATCATAAAATCTCATGAAACTCCAATGTAATTTTGAAGTAGAATAAATAATATATAAATTGCACCCTCTGACCGACTTATCGCCATCTCCTAGTCGTCCTGACGGTTAGCTACCACCATGTCTCGTCGTGGCGCCTTGACAACTATGGTGGATACTCCAGCTCAAAATTGAACGAAAAAACCGCCACCTTCTCAAGGTTGCACGGCGTATGATGTTCCAAATGCATGTTCCATCCCGGTATTCGAGTGAGGCAGTTCTTACTGCTGCTTATTTAATCAATAGGATGCCTTCACATGTTCTTCAGTTGAAATCTCCAATTTCCATCATTGCAGGAAATACTCGTTTTATTGTTCTGCCAAAAATTATCAGTTGTGTTTTTCACTCGTAACCATCAAAAAACGAGTAAGCTTGAACCTAGAGGACTCAAATGTATCTTTCTTCGTTATTCGCCTGCTCAGAAAGATTACAAGTGTTAACACCCGCCCACAAGACTTTTTGTGTGTCCATGGATATTTTCAATGAAAGTCTTATTTCAAATCTAATTTGAATGACACTCCTTAGGTGGATAGTGTTTTAAATGTCCCGTTACTTTCTTCCACCATGTCTTTAGCTCAAATTTTGTCAAAAGCCAGGAAAGATGGAATGGAAAGTCTGGATAGTGATAAAGAGCCTATTGTAGAGAAACCTGTTGAGGAATCTGTTGTGGATGCTCCCTTACAGGTGTATTCTCGCAAACCGAAAACAAATAATGTTGAGATTGTTGAGCAAGATGAACGCCTTACTATTACCGATGAATAAGGCTGTAAACGAGCCAAATAGTTCGGGCTCGATTCGGGCTCGACTCGAAAAAATACGAGCGACTCGGATTCGTTAATAATGTGATCCAAATCTGAGCATAAAAAATAGTTCAAATAAAAATATGAGTAGAATCTGACCAAAGTTATACTCGACTCGTTTAATATTCAAACTACTCAAATTCTTAATTGTAATTCGATACATACTCGATTGATACAGTCTTACAAATTCGATTAGATACTCGATACATTCTCTTATAATATATACAAAATTAAATCAAATCAGGTTAATTAATTATTATTATTTTGTTTTATTTTTAATTGTGATTTTATATTTGTAAAGTGTAATAGTAAATATATTTTTTCATTTCTAAGTAAAATAACAAATTCAATTTATAATTATATTTATTATAAAGCTAGTTATCGAGCTTGAATTTGAAGCTCGCGAGGTAGTTTGAATATGATTTTATCCGACGAATTCGAGTAATAAATATTTGAGTTAAGTCGAATCTGAGTAGAATTTTTCAAATACAATTTGAATTCGAGTCGAATTCGAGTATGAATTTAACGTTTCGAGTCGAATTCGAGTAACTCTCTGTTCGCTTCGATTTGACTTGTTTATACCCTTATCGATGAACAATCAGACCCTCTTACCACAGGTTACGAATCAGAATCTCTAAGTACAGGTAAAATTCTTGATCGTTCTCTTGATTCTTCTCTTGATGTTCCCCCTGGATTTGCAGACGATGTTACTAAAGGAAAGGTGTGTAAGCTGAACTGCTCTTTATACAGCCTCAAACAATCGCCTCAAGCCTGGTTTCCACAAGGCTATGGTGGCATGCTGGGTATAAAAAAAGTCATGCAGATCACACCTTGTCGTTAAAAAGGCTGGTCAACATATTACAATTTTAATTGAGTATGTTGATGATATGGCTATCACAGGCAGTGACCCGGGAAGAGATTACAAAACTGAAGGCCTATTTAGGGAAGGAGTTTGAAATCAAAGACTTGGGACAGTTGTGGTACTTCCTTGATATTGAAGTGGCCCAATCAAACAGAGGTGTCTTTCTTTCCCAACGAAAGTATACCTTAGACCTGTTATCTGAAACAGGACTACTTGGATGCAAACCAGCTACTACTCCAATAGATGCAAATTATCACCTCAAAGCAAAGGAAGGATGTTAGAATTAAAGGATCACACACGCACAAGATAATAAAGAATTAACACCAGAGATTTACGTGGTTCCCCAATTTGGGTAGTCCACGCGAGCGGCGTTCCTTTTCTTATTATGAATGATTGAGTTACATAGAGTTTTACAATAGATAGTATTTATACCTACTAATCTTATTCAAACCCTACTTCATATTATGGCCTTAATACCCCATAATATCCTGTTTTAAATAGAACATGAAACTGTTGCACGCCGACCGGCGCGGCCCGCGCCGCTCCAAGGCTCTCTCTGGCGTGCCCTGCGCTGCCCCTACAGAACTTGTCCACCAGCCTAGCGCGCCTCTCCAAGACTTGCACTGGCGCGGTTCATGCTGCCCTGGCAAAAACTCTGTACCGTACGCGCACCTCTCCCCCCCCCCCCAACATTTGCTTCAACCCTGATAGGCTAGTGCGTCACTTCGCTCCGCTCCGCTACACTCCGCACTAGTCTTTTTCAATAGTCTCTGATTATGAGTCACAACTCCCAATAAAGGAGAACCTGTGGACAAAAGAATGTATCAAAGACTGGTGGGTTGATTGATCTATTTAACACATACACGTCCTGACATTACCTATGTTGTGAGCCTGGTAAGTCAGTACATGCACAATCCACATTTTTCTCCTAAGAATGAAGTTATAAGGAGTTATAAGGATTCTTCAGTACTTAAATCAGTACCAGGAAAGGGGCGTTTTTCTCTCATCGCTCACATTTAGAGGTGGAAGCTTATGCGGATACAGACTGGGCTAGCTCTCCAGATGATCGAAGATCAACAACTGGATATTGTTCCATTGTTGGAGAAAACCTGGTATCATGGAGAAGTAAGAAACAAGCAGTGGTGTCACGTTCTAGTGCAGAAGCTGAATTTCGAGCAATTGGGAATTTGTGAATTTTTTGGCTGAAAATTCTTCTTGGGGACCTTGGATTTGCTTATAAGACTTTGATGAAGCTTTATTCTGATAGTAAATATGTCATCAGCATTGCATCCTGTGCAACATGATCGTACAAAGCACGTGGAAATTAATCGACATTTCATCAAAGAGAAACTAGAGCGTGGACTTATTGATCTGCCCTCCAAGCAACTCTTTGATGTTCTTACAAAATGTGTCATCTCCAAGGTGTATCAAGCAATGATGTTCAAGTTGGGCAAGTGCAACATCTATGCACCAACTTGAGGGGGGATGTTGTGAATCATTTCCATGAGTAAAATAGCCTAATTTGAGGAAAGTAATCAGCTAGCTAAACTTAAGGAGAGTAATTATCATAGCTTAATCTAAGGAGAGTAATTAGGCCTAGATGGATGCTTAGTGATTTTATTTCCATATATTCTCTTCTAGACTGTTCCTTCATTGTGAATATAACCTCTCAGCTGTTGTAATATTTAATATACAAGTTATAATATACAGAAAATTTCTACAATAAGACTAGAAAACTCCAACTACTCATAGCAATATGATCCCATATAGAACTAGTTATGATTTTCAATCAGCTAATACTAGGCAAGTTAACAATTATGGCTTATTTGCACAGCCCCTAAAATGTGCAGTGACGTGCAATTAACCCCCTCAAGTCTTGATTGAGTGAATTAAGCCCTTAAAAGTTTTTCAATGTTGCAAAATGAAATCCCGCAAAACAGTCTGCCATGTGCAGAGCATAACGTCTTGATTGAAGCTCGATTTGACCAATTGGGATACACTTCAACAGAGAGTAAACTTTTAAGGGCTAAACCCCATGCAATATAGGGCCTGATAGTACAAATAAGCTTAAAATTATTCATTCTACTTCCTTCATCTCGTTGTTGTGTGTGGTGAGTGTGTTTGTGAGTGAGTGAGAGAGAGGGAGTGAAGGGAAGAGAGACAGACAGAGACACACACACACAGAGAGAGAGAGATCTTACAGTCAACATCCATGTAGCATTTTCAACTTCTTGTGGATTGGCTTTCACATACCGATGGTTGAAGGTGCTTCCATCATGCATATCAACATTGTGATCATCCTTAAGATGCTTAACAAGGAACAAGATATCGCCTGTTACAGAGCATTCAGCTCCGGCATAAGGGCAATTATAAGGGCGGTGCCTGAAATAATCGTCCTTGAGATGAGCAACAAGGGGAAAGAAATTGATAGCACCACTTGTAACAGTTAAACTAAGGTCATGAAGTGGGTAATACCTGCAATTTTGCTCATGCCGGAGCCTGCTTTGGTAAGAGAATATCTCTTCACAACCCAAAAACTGGTACTTGCATGGCAGTTCTAGCGACTCTGCAACTTTCTCCAAAGCCAAGCACCTAATATTTCCAAGCTCTTGGCGGCAAATTGGGCAAACATTGTGTACTTTAGCCTTACAGTTCTGACATAGAGTGTGGCCATTGGGACACTGCACATAGGAATAAGAAAGATAATAAAAATACAATGTTATGTAAGAACATTAAGAACTTTTCTTCTCTTCACACGTATGATATAGAAGAAGTGCAAAAAATCCAGCTGTTTCCCGACAGTTTATGTTTGATAAGTAATTGTTGTTCCCTGGCACGAAGGTTATTAAACATTTCCATCTGATGCAATAAAATACGGATGAATATGTTCATTACTAGGTTTTTATCAACGCAGTTATATGGATGATAATAAAAATATGCTTTTTTGAATCTTAATAGAAACACAAAATGGGCAAGCTGTCTAGATCTAGCTTATCATTCCACAATGAGAAAACAAGAATAATTCCACTCCTGTAATATGTATTTGAATAAAATTTTGAGTTAGGTAGAAAACAGAGAAAAATTTGGGTCGATAAATTAGAGTTTTAAGATGTAAGAGTACCATATTGGGAGCGGAAATACCATTCGCTGAGTCCATAAGAGTTATTGGTAACTCTGGTCTAAAATCCTCTTGAGAAATCTATGACGACATTATGAACCATGGTAACACTTCATTCTATAACATGCTCAAAAACAAGAAATGAGTGTGGACAATAGATTTCTCTGACTTCAAAACACCGGCAATTCATTTCCTTCCACAGAACCCACCAAAAGCATGGGAACCATACCCAACTTTCATAGCCTCGCAACATACTCGTTATTTGAAGAGTCAAATCCTATATTTGGCATCAAAATGTTACCCTGGACTATTTAGTCATGGAATATGTTAAGAGTATTCTACAGGAATCTAGAACTGATTTGATTGGCATAATTAGTGGTGTTTGGATTATATTATATCTATGTTACACAAACTCTTTACTTTGTCTTTAAGTACCCATGTCCGACACTCGGATAAAGGTATGGATACTGGATATTCCATCCAACTCCGTTTAACATAACATTAGATGCATGATCAGTGATAATCATCAGATATCATTGATTGATTTCTTTTCCACATTCAGCTTTTAAGTCTTAGCCTATACAAGGCTCTCTGTTGTATATTTATGGAATGAAATAGATATTGCTTTGTACACTGTACTTGGGTATAAACATTAAATTGAACTTGAATATTTATATCCAAGTAATAATACAAAGTAATTAATGATTAATATTTTGATCTTCTTATGCCCGTGTAAGAATTAGAATAAAAAGAGAATTAATCTGGGCCTAAAAATGGCGGCAAACAAGGTGCAAGTGGATCCCTCCTATATATATATTACAGTTGTGACTTGTGAATAAATTTGTAGAATTTTAAGCTTCTCAGTCTGAACCATATAAGATATACCTGATTAATGGGAGGGTACATTGAATTCATGCACACAGGACAATCTAGCAAGTCATGCACGGCACTGTTTGATGTCATTCCCCCTTTCCCTCCAACAGTGGCAGGTTTTCGGTAAGAGGAACTTCTGAATTCCATATTTGTAGGTGCTATATCATAATCAGCTAATGCAGCACGAGACTCAGCAATATCCTGGTAGACACTGCCTCCAGGAGCCATCTTTTATCCCCCAAATGTTAATATTAATTACTCTGGATGAACACTTGTCGCCTGATCGTTTCACTTTCTGATGTCCTTCAAAGGCTCCTATCAAACAGAGCAAACAATAACAATTTATATTAGCAATACTTCTATCCTGTCCTGACATTAGTAATAAACTTGATATTGGTAGTATTCCATCTCTAGAGGATATTTTTCCCCCTTAGCTATCATAACATTTGCCATAATTAGAAGTAATAACTACAAATTCTTCATCAAAGTATCATTTTACGAAAACAGAATACTTAGCAGTTAAGTCTGAATAGAAATACTTCAAATCCTTCACAAGTATTTGGAAGAGGGCAATATTTGGAAGAGTTCAGAATAAGAGGGACTACAACTTATAACTACTTATCAAAAAAAGAAGAGGGGCAAAACTTAAACTCAAGAAAGGAAACAATTTAATCAGGTGGAACACCTAGTTACGATTAGTGTTTCATGAGATAAACTAATATGGTTCATGGCTTAAGCTCAAGGCATGTTTACACTACATTGTTCAAAACTTCATTGGACCATTGATACATCATATAATTTGTGGAATACATGGTATATATGGTCCAATGAAATCTAGTCAGTATAAACTTCATTGGACCATATATACCACTCAACTGTGGAATACTTCATTGGACCATATGTACCTTCAAGTATGTTTACTCAAAGTTTTCATTAACCTTATCTATCAATTATTGACGAAGTTTTGGTCAATATATTAGAACAGATAACACCCCAATATCAACTACTCTCAACCTTCCAAAGTCATTTACTGATATTAATTCAAGTTAATCAGTATCTAACATTAACATTACTCTCTAACATTAACAAAGTATCATCAGTATCTCATAGGAAAATAATATGAAAGTAGGGTTCTTGAAGTTTCCAATTTTGGATAAAACCCACTCAGGGCTTGTTTGTTTGGGTACGTTTGGTGTGTCTGGTGTGTTAGAAATATGTGTTTGGGTGTCTTGTAAGTCCCAAACTCACCGCACCATTTTTGGTGCGGTGAGTTTAGGGCTTATAACCTGTATTTGTGAGTTTGGACTTTGGACTTCAAATGCTTCAAAAGAAGATCCGAAAGCCCCAAACCAAACTTGCACTTCAGTGAAGACAAAAGCACTACATAAATAATTGGGAGGCTATTGTTATATATTATAGCAACATTCTCAGGTGCATTTGGCCTTTGGACTCCAAAAGCTTCAAACGATTCAAAAAAAGATCCGAAAGCCCCAAACCAAACATGCACTCAGTGAAGTCAAAAGCACTACAAAATATAATTGGGAGGCTATTGTTATATATTATAGCAACATTCCCATAATCTCATCAGCATCTCTTAGAACCAAAAAAAAATTGAAAGGAGTGTGATTTAACAATATTCTAGAAGCCTTCTCTTTTAGAAAAAACTTATACATTAAATTGAAGATCATTCACCAGCCCAATCCCATCATCTGCCAAATCCCTTGTAATGCCTTGCATTGTCACGGTACTACGGCAAGTCATAGTGGTAGTTGCCTATCAAGACGCCTAGGCGACCGCCATAGCGTTCGTATGACGACTAGTCGTTTACAATGTACAATTTATATATTATTTATTTTACTTAACAAGTATATTAGCAATAAAATTCATATACATTAAAACCCAAAACATTACACTATAGAATAACATTAAAAGTACAATTATGTAAATACTTAGCAATAACAATCCAAAAATAAAACACTTGATATTAAAAACTAGTAGAAAAAATGAATAATGCAACAAACACCACATAGAAAATAAAGTAGCAATCAACCATCACATATTACTAGCCTAATAACTAATAAAACACCACATAGCAAGCCAAAATAATGTCTAGACTCTCTACACTGGTCTCTAAACATCGTTCAAGCAAACTCATCAACATTTGGAATTCTCCAAAATCATTCTCCACATCTTCATCATCATTTGGAATTCTGTTTTCTTCATCAACTTCATCATCGGAATCGGAATCCATCAACCTTGATTCCCTTGAAGTTGAACCACCACCACGTCGATTGTACGTAATGATTATCACTAGTATTAGCACGAGCCCTCCTTCAAGGATTGCGACCCTCAAGCATGTTGGATGCACCGGTTGCTCCATATCATTCCATGTAAGATCCTCCCCGGGATGAATAGCATCGGCCTCATTATTGATCCATTCATTACCCTATTCAAAGTCATCAATGGCTAATGGATCAAAAATAATTCCAAGTTCATGCCTCTTTTGGAACCTTAAAACGATCTTTCGATTGTATTGGACATACACCAAGTCACCCAATCGCTTGTATTCCAATCTATTCCTCTTCTTCGTATGAATCTAAAATAAATAAAACAAAAAATAATAATATTAATGATAAAATTTTAATTATATAAAAAATAGTTAGTATTAGTAATGACTTATTACTTTCGAACCAACAATAGAAAGTAGTACTTACAAACTCAAATGTACTCCAATTGCGCTCACAACCTGAAGAAGAACAACAAATAGAATTCTTTTTTGCAAACTTTGTAAGCTCAAAAGCCCAACCTCCAAAAGTGCTCCACCAATCAACTAGAAAACATTTAAAAGAAATATAAATATTTTTAAAGAAGGAAAAAGAAGAATGTAAATAATTATAATTTATATTTTATATCTTTATATATATTTCAATATACTTACGAGAATTCTTTAATTTCCGTTGCCAAATCGCCATTTCTCTTACAAAAGCATCATAGTTATCGGCTAGATTGCTTATCTTGTCTACTAAATCTAGCTCGGTCACCATCTTTGCAAGAATGTCATTGAAGTCTTCTCGTAGAGTGCAAACTAACTCTGAACGTTCCTCTTTGATATCAAAGTACTTGCCCGGATTGAGAAACAATGCAGTCCCATATAATTTTTGCTCCATTTGGCTTTCACATCGCCGCTCAACAATGTCAAACACCTTCTTGTAGAGTCTTTATTTATTATCAAATGAATCTTTGATTATTATTTTTCTTCGCACACTCCATCGCAACAAAAACTTCTAGCACAACAGGCTTTTCATCACAAATCAATAATCCTCAAGGCTACAAGAAGTGGTTGTGATGCCCTAATCCAATCCTCAACATGATGCCAAAATGTAGTTGAAATTACAGTATCACATACATTCTTCCCCGCTTCAGTAGCCGACAACTTAGATTTTGTTCAATCCTCGCTTATGAACAAATGCATCAATGCATCTCTATGCTTGTATAAACTCTGCAAGGTGAGGAAAACTATAGCAAATCTAGTAACTTTGGGTCTCACAAAATCCCTCCCATTTGTTTTTTTCCTCATCGCATCAAGAAGACGACCATGTCTGTAAATGAATGTTGTGATTCTTCTTGCATTTGTGATTGTGGGCTGAAATTGCTTCAGCTTGCCTATGTTCTCTAGCATAAGGTCTAGGCAGTGAGCGGCACAAGGTAGAAAAAAAACAGTGTAGGCCTCCTCTCCATTAGTATATGCCCCGCTGTCTTGTAATTAGAGGCGTAGTCCATGACCACCTAAACAACAAACTCGGGGCAATTTCCTCAATTTTACTTTCAAGGAGATTTGCTAACATTGTGGCATCTTGCGACTGACAGGAGGCATCAAGAAAACCCATGAAATAAGTCCCCTCCAGACTATTAACAAGGGTCTTCCCCTCCTATCTGTCCAACCATCTGACATGAGTGTGCAACCATATTGCTTCCAAGCAACTTCATGTTTCGCCTTTAACTCGTTGGTTTACTTCTTTGTCTTCTCAAGTAAAGAAACTCTCAAGTCATGATACGTAAGAGGGCTTTAAACCCGGCCCATATTGCTCTATGGACTTGATCATTACCTCGGAGCTCCTTGCATTTGCAACATTGAATGGTATGTCACACTCGTAGAAAAAGTTGGCAATGTGCATATGAACTCTCTTTTTCTTCGGGTGTCCTCAAACAATTTTCAATAGTCGTTTGGCTAGGACGCTTGCTATAACTCTCCTCTACAACTTCTTCGGGAGTCTTCCTTAAAAGTGATTCAACACTCTTTGTTGGAGCTTTTGGTTGTGGCTTTTGGAATTGAAAAGCAGCTTTCTTCCTTTTGGAAGCGGTCCCAGAGCTTGGAATCATTGGAAGTCATGTTTGGAGGAGCAGATGATTGTTCTTGTTGTACTTCTACTACATCATCTTCATCATCATCATCATCATCTAACTCAACTAGTTTGTTCCTCTTTTTACTATTCAAAGCCAATTGCATCTCCCTCATTATTTCGGTGGATGTTTTAGGGCGCTTCGCTACATCTCCAAAATTTCCTGCTAGATGTTGCTTGAGCCGTTTGATTCCCGAACAACATTTCATCCCACAAAAGATACATTGCACTATAACCTTCTTACTCATATCCAGCCAATACCCATATTTCCTACCCGGATTGTTTGATTTGGCATTTCTTTTCGGATCTTTGGTTATATCATAACCATCAGCTCTCAAACATTCCCCCATTTTATTTTCTAGTTTCTACACAATACAATCAAACAAAAAATATGAAAGACAATTGACATATTTTTATTATTACCTGTGAATGTATTAGTATATTACTAGTTTAGTAAGTAGTAACCATTCACACTCAACACTTAATAGATAGTGTTTACACTTTGTAAATTGTACCCAAAAAAAAAAAGAAAAACAATAAATATAACTTACTAAAGTCGAATCACCTCTCACATAATTTTGTGCTGCTTAAACGGTAGAGTATAATCACAATTCACATAACATATTTAAAGTGCCATCACAATTCAGTATTCACAAAACATATTTAAAGTATAATCACAATTCACAAAGGCTTAAAATATAATCACAGTTCACAAAACATATTTAAAGTATAATCAGCAATCACAATTCACAATTTTTTTTTAAGTATACTCGCAATTTACATAATTTAGTGTACTGGTCTAACTTATTTAATCAAGATTTATGTATTGGCAAGGATATAATATATTCTCAAGTCTTAACATGCATAGTTGAAACATTAGGATAATGTGTTTAAAGCTTAGGAAGTTTCCTGACTCACAAGTCACATAGTTGAAACATTAGGATAATATTTACAAGTAATTTAATATAACACTTTGGAACATTTAAAAAAGAAGGAACCAGAGAAACAGAAAATGAGGAAATAGAGAAATGAGAGAAAAAACACAAGAATGAAACAGAGAAATAAGGAGAGAGAGAAAAAGCTTGCGAGAAAGAGTCGCTTAGGCGATGACGATGGACTGAAGGAGAGGACCACAGAGAGAGAAGTCAAAGAAGGAGCAGCGTGCAATGGAGTGCGATGGGGAGCCAAAGAAGTTGAGCTGCAATGGGGACTGCGATGGAGTCGCGGTCAAAGAAGGAGCATGCGATGGAGACGATGGAGCACAAAGAAGTCGCGATGGAGTCGATGGAGTCTAAAGAAGTCGTGAAGAAATAGATAAGCAAATAAGCAGGCAAGTCGCGATTGATTTTTAGGGCTTTATTCTCTCCCTCTTCTTGTTTTAATCGATAAGTATGCCCATGGGTCACTATGGCTGATGGATCAAAAGATGGGTTAAGTTTTTAAGTTAACTTGTGCCAGAGTTGCTAAGATGTGCGCCTTGGATGCTCGGCGTCTCATGGCATGGCGTCGCCTGGGCGACGACGTGAAACGCCGAGCTGCCAAGGCGCACGTCTTAGCAGCTCTATCTCAAGTCAACAAGCAGCATGCCATACTCTTCATCGTCGGTACGCCATGACAACTATATGCATATACTCGTATATTATAAGTTAGATCATGAAAAATATACAATTCAACTATATATTTAGTATACTACTACTGACTATATGCTCTGTGTTTATTGAATTCACGAAAGTTGCAATATCAGCATTCAAGTTTCACTTCAGCTCGTTGATCATCATTCTAAGATCTCAAAAGGCATTAACAAGAGCAAGGGTCATGCCTCTAATACCTACATAACCAACTAAATATCAGCCAGACAATGGGTCATGCCGTTATCCAAAGAGGGCACCTAGAACGTTGGCACTCCACTTACCAGAGCTAAATCATCCAAAAGTGCTCATCTCACAATCAAAGACCGCCCATGGCATCTTCAATGTTCCACAAGGCTAGTGACTTATATAAATGCACCCTCATGTTTTGGTGTTTTTCTAGGTCAGGTAAGATCCCAGGAAGTTCCAGGATCTTAGTGTCGCAGCCAGTGATGTAGCCTCACATTACACCTCCCTCCCAACGAGATCCTCAAGGGTATATAGTTTTTGTGAACAAAGCCACTAGTGTTTGTGGTCATAGTCCCCACTAGCAGATCATAACGCAGCTTAAAAAATGTTCAAGAAAGTAGTATTATGGTCCCCCAATCTGATGTGTATCAGAACAACATACTCCTCACAGCACTTCCATATAGTCAGCACCAGGTGACTTACCATGCATGATCTCTCCAAAGTTGGCGGCTATCTCGGCCATCTAAAAATAGTCTCTATCACTTGGATAGTGTTTCCTCATCTTTACGACCAACCATAAATGGGAAGTATATCATTTATTACAAGTATGTACTTCATTCAATGACACTGGTTTTAACTATTCTCTCCTACTTTCTATTTCAGAAGAAACCGGTATTCTTATCCAGAGCGATCTGCAGATTAGCAGGTGTGGCATTCTGTCCTTTCCCTTGTTTCCAACTATCTCGTATGCTCTCACCCTCCAGGCTCCACCTAAGGCCCCCACTCCCTTGAGCTTGCCATTCCCATGGTCATCTCATAAATTATACTCTCTCCATCTCACAAAAGATGTCTTACGTACACTATTCACACAAATTAAGAAAAACAAAAGTAAAGCAGAGATCTGTAGTTTAAATGAGAAATATAAGACAATCATATCATAGGGGAGAAATAGTAATTCTTAAGAGAAACTAATGTACCCCTGTAATACAACGGCTATAGTATAAGGTTAAGTTTAATTGATAATTATAGATAAACAGTTTATTCTATTCAATGATTGTGTATACAATTGAAATAGTTAAGTGAAAATTAGTCGCTTTATTCTATATACTTCACAACTCGCATTGCCTAAAATTTGTACCTTGTGCATGATCTATATAGTCATAATTCATCTATGCAACAAGTGATATTAAAATTGGTCAGGCAGATAAATTTATGTATCCCAAAGTTTCAATAGAAGTTCTATCCTCCTATTTCTATCCACTCCATCATTACTTAGTTACAACTTTATCTATCGAAAAAAATTGCCAGAAATTCAATGCTTGTTTTCAATTGAAAAGTCAATATTATAGTGGCAATACAATTCTTCTTCACTATTCCCACACAACAAATAACAATAGCTTTCAATAATAATTTTCTAGGGCCTAAGGCCTCTCAACCTTGTAACAATGGCAGCCTAATTACCAACGAGTTCAACAAAGAGAAGCAGTAAACAACATTCAGCTTCATGTGAGGACACCCACGGAAGCTCTTTTTCTAAAAAGAACTTTGAATGCAAGCCCATGATTACTGGTTTAATCAAAGATTTGTTCTATATGAAGGAACAAGATAGTATATATTCAATAAAGGTTTTTCTTCAGATGACAAGGCATGCTTCAGTTAAATAAATTGTTTTTAACTAAAAGAACTTATCAAATTGAGGGAAGGGAACAAGAAAGTCTTGAAAATTTGGTATGTCAGTTCCTGTGTGACAAGATTTTATAAGAGTGTTCGACTGATAATAAACTAATACTGGTGGCACATTTTAATACCTTTTAGACCGTGTTATACTCTTACCGATTATGTTTTCAACGGAACTACAACACGCAGCAAATGCTAAAGATTGTTTATTTAGTCTCCCATTAATGTGAGTTCCCTTACACAAACTATAATTCTTTACTAAACAGATAAAGCATATCTTGATTTCCCGAAAGAGTTGGAAAAAATTAAAATATTCACAGTATTAAGCACTAATGACAACTATCAGATATTCCTTTTAGTAAATTCCAGATAATAACTATCAAACAAGCTATTGGCTTTTCAGTATGTGTGAGATACCCATGTTAAACACTCACAGCAAGTGTTATGTATGAGGAAAAAATTAAAAAAAATCCTCAACAACCTCTATTGGACACTTTCTAAACAGAAGTGCAATAGGAAACTTAAAGAACATAACTGATAGCAAATTTCATGGAAAGCTAACAAATATGTTTAACGTAACATGAAAAATTCCAACTAATTTGTTAACTACCTATATAGAATGTCAAACTTAAATTTGTACTGAATTCATTTAGCACAAACCGCTGACAGTTGCCTGCATCAGTAAAACCTAACAATAAACAAACTGTTAATTCCGTTAATATGAGTGCAGATTTAATCCCGTATGTATTACTTCTTAGAAATACATAAGGGGGAAAAAATTAATTTTGCCTGGAGTATTCAGTTTGAACTCATGAATAGAGCATAAAAAACAAAAATAAAACACAAAACAAAAAAGAACAAATATGGTGTACCATGCACCTTATCGTGCCAAGGCTAAGCCAGGCTAAGAAATCAAGTAAAACCCAGGAGAGAGAGAGAGGTAGTTTTGGTGACAAATTACTCTAAAGGGGGGGGGGGGAAATTACTCCTTTTCATTATTCCAATTTGGACTAGATAAGCTAATTAACCAATGAAAGAATCTTGTCGGTCTTATGATATAAAGAAACTAAGGATACCAAATATAAAAGGAATCTAGCTATCACAATTCAGAAACCATGTCAAATTAGGAAAATCACAAATTAGATACAGCTGCTCAAGAACAATATATAAGACTAGATATATATCTGATACCTGGGCAATACATGTAGTACAAACTGATATATACATATATATATATATACAAACATAAATCAAGTAAGAAGATTCCAGCTTGAATGCTTCACTTCTTTTCTTTTCCCACCAAGGTTAGAAAACAATAAAACTGGCAAACCCACAAAATCGCTATACATTCAAAAAACGGAATTTTACAGAAAACCATTCAAATTCTCCCTATTTTCAGCATCAATCTATCAATTCTCAGCAAAACAAAAATGACCCAGAAAAGCAAATCACTTCAATCCAAAATTTAGACAGGCAAAATCAGCAAAATAAAGCACTTCATCAGTGAAAAGAACAGTAGAAACTGACCAAACAGAGGTTGAATATGACCAAGAACAGCAAAACCCAGATGAGAATCGGAGCCCAAAAGGCAGATTAATCAACCCATTTTGAGCCTCATCAATAATTGGGTGCTAATTGGGTCAAAGAATAGAAGACAACAACAGGAGAGAGAAGAGCGGTGAGGTGCTCAGACGGTGAAAGGGGTGTCTTAAATTCACATGTATTAGCCGGCTATTTCGAGTATAAATAGGAACCATAGTCAAAGATTATGTAATGATGTAAATTATTTGATTCACATAATAATTACATATGATTATATAAAGGGTCCTCTTAACATGTGCCTTTAGGGCACATGCTAAATACACAGTTCAAAAAAATATTTTCTTGAATTGTGTGCATATTTTCTCGAACTTGATGCAAATGCAGAAATCAAGAGAATATGCATACAATTCAAGAGAATATTATTTTGAATTGTGTGCTTAGCATGTGCCTTAAGAGCACATGTTAAGAAATTGCTTATATAAATCGACTCCTTTCATCCCATACAAAGTACTACACTTATTTTAACATTTAATACTACATCCGTCTCGTAATAAATGTTTTTTTAACTTAAATCACACAAATTAATACACAAGCTAAAATGATAAAAATACCCTTAATATATATATATATTTTTTTTAGACTTTTTTTTATTGTCTTTTGGTCTCTCTTTTTCTTTCTTCAACCTTTCAACTTCCCAATAAATATGCAATAAATACCATTGGTTGCATAAGGGCACATATGAAAAAATATTATAAAAATTGTATTGAAATTCTAACACATCACTTATTTTGAAAAAAAATATTAAGCCTAAAAAAACACTTATTGTGGGACGGAGGTAGTACTGATTTATGAAACTTTAAAATACAAATTAGTGTGATTGATGTAATTTCAAAACAAAATATTTTTCCTAATAAGATTCTATATTGATTTTTAATGCAACGGTTATATTGACTAGTAACAGTATTTTTGATAATTAAACATATTATTATTTATACTTGTTCAGTCATATATTTACTTTAAAATGACAATTAAAAATAAACTAAAAATGAATATTTTATATAATTTACCAAAAGTTAGACATATTAGCCGGATTCTTTGGTTATAAATATGAACTAGAATCAAACTTTATGAGTGGTATATATTCATAATGGTTATGTAAATTATGAAATTCAAATTGAATATTTTTTTAAAAAATTTTGATTTGAGATGCAATATGAATATAATAAAAAAAATTATAACTAAATACAAATAATTTTAAATAAGTTAAAGAACTTAGTAAATATATTAAATAATAATAGTTATCGAGCATATATTATACTATTATATTATACTCCATTGGAGTAGTATTTAAATGGTGGGGTGTATTTATTATTATTATTAGCTAGATAGGGTGGTTATGGGGTCAGAGAAAGAATTGAACAGCTAAGCATTTGGGGAATTGTTTAAGTTTAGGTGAAAACATTAATGGGGTTTCTGTTGCTTGTCTTTAATACTGACTCGGTGTTAGCTTTTGATTATTTGGATTTTCTCATTGGGATTTGGGAGGATGACATTTCCCGCACGCAACGTTCAATTTCAAGTTGTTTTGTGTTTTTGTGCGTGTGTTTTTGTGTGGGGGTGAGCGGGAGGGGGAGGGGGTGGGGGGTGGGGGGTGGGGGGTGGGGGGTGGGGGTGGGGTGGAGGTGGACGTTAATATGAATTTAATTTTGATCAATTGATCAATATAGTGTCGACATGCAAGCTAAGAGACGAGAGGTGATATATCTCTGCGTGTCAATACTGTATTAGTCATTTGACTAATTTATCATAAATTTAACTGCATAGTAATCGGATACTGTTTTATGATATCCCCATATCAATATTTGACTTAGAGGCCATGTTTATTTGGAAGAATTATAATTTTATAATCTCATATTTATTTAGGATGAGATTATTTAATATAATGTTAATTTTGTTCAGGAGAATTTTTAAAAAGTAGAACTTTTTTTTATCATTTAGACTATTATACTCTCATTAGTAAAAAATTTGTATTGATTAGTGTGACTGTGTGGGTATAAATGGATATAATATGATACGTTAGTCATTCTCAAAAAGGCTAAAATTAATTTTGTTCATAAAATTTTAATTCCAAATGGTGGAGAATATTGTAATAATTGGTTGAATATAGTATTAAATAGTTTCTCATTTCATGTCATTTTGTTATCTATATATTAATAGTCTCAGGTAAAAATTTTAAAATAAACAAATAACTTATGACTAAAAATTCAATTCTAAGTTTTTTTATTGCAAACAAACAAAACCTTAGTTACTTAATTTTGGAGCCGTTAAATAAGCGATCGCCAGCTACTCGAAACTCAATTTAAACTCAATTTGTTTAATCCGACTTAACTTGATTCTATTTGCAGAGTTTGTCATTATATTTAAACTTGACTTGACTCGTTTATGAACTAAACTCGACTCAAAAAACTCGTTCATTGACTGTACTCAACTCGAAAAACTATAATATTTGTAATTCTTTATAGTTATTTATATATAATGTCATTATTTATGTTTTAGTGTCCCATTCTTTTGCTGGAATTGCTAGTTTCCTTGATAGCTAGTTTCTCTGCTAACTCCTCAAAATGTCTATTCTACAACTTTTATAACTATAAATGACTACTTTTGAAGTGTATTTTGGCAAATATTTGATCCACATTTGAATTTTTGATGTAGGGTTATACTGGGCCGGGCCGATCACAACCAAGTTATGTAGTTTTTTTTAAGAAAAGATAATCTGATTGGGCCAGTTAAAAATAGTGTATATATATATATAGGCCTTTTACTTTAAGCTTGATCCGAAGGACCAATTCTGTTTTGGACTTTTGGGAGGTAAAAAACTTTATGCTGTGTTTGGATCGAAGGAATAAAGGTAGGAATGGAATGACTCATTCCTATAGAATAAAAAAATTATGTTTGGTTGCGATTAGAATGAATTAAATCATCCTTTTTTTTTGTTATTTTCGACTAAAATTTAACATTCATGCCCAAAGCCTTATGAGTATTTTTTTTTTATCATTGAGTCATGCGGGTCTTGGGGGAGGGAGAGTATGGAATAACTCATTCCAACTATAATGGAATGAATCATTCCAATCTCCATTCCATTCCTTCAATCCAAACGCAACATAAAAATACGGGAGATTAAAAATAATTAAAAAATACTATGGCAGGCCGAGATGGTTGTTTAGTTTGGATAGATTTGGATCGAGTCCAATAGGGAATCAAGAGGAAGTGCCATACTATAAACTACTCTATCCGTTTCATATTATTTGATCATTGTTGACTTTTTTAAAGTCAACTTGAGAGATTTTTAAACTCAAAATGAATATATTTTCTTTTAATTTTAATCAAAACAATGATAAATATCGTAAATTATCAAAAAAATATTACTAATTGTAAGTTTTATTGTTTCATATTTTTTAACGAGTAATCTCAATTTTAAGTTAAAAATGTCTCAAATTGACTTTCAAAAGTCAATAATAAATATATATTTTTGAACGGAGAATATTACATAATTAGAAAAGTGGCGTTAGTTTTAAGTTAATTTGATGAACTCTTTAAATATGTCATGTCGTTTTAAAAGAATAACTAATTATAAATAATATACTTTAATAATAGTTTATAACGAGTTAATATTATAGTTTAAAAGATTAATCATCATATAAAATAATCTTTAATATTTGTAATTTTCAAAAGCAATCTTATAAAACCCGTTATGTTTATAAATAAACATACTCTTACACTCTGTTACTGAATTTTAAAATATACGAAAAACTTAAATTTTCTATCTAATTCCCTTTTTATTGAGTTTTTAATCAACGAAAAAAATAATGAATAAAAAAGTTGACCCTTTTCATAAAATGTATATATCTACAATTTGAAGAACTTCTATATTTCCTTTATGTATTAATTTCTCTGTTCCAAATTATATGATCAATATTAATTTTTGAAAGTCAATTTGTGATATTTTCAAACTCAAAATCAATATAACTTATTAAAAATTATGAAACAATAAATGAGTAATATTTTTTAAATAATTTACAATATTTATCATTCTATTGATTATTAAATGAATTTATGTCAATTTTAAGTCAATATTCATCATTCTAGAATCTTATTTTATATAATAGGATTTTTAATATAATGTTCTATATTTATTCATGTGATTAACTTTGTAAATATCATTTATATTTTAGAGGATATTCTAGATTGTCGATCCTAACCCTTCATTACATTTTATCTTAACCATCGGTTGTATGGCCCAAATGCTACATAAGAGCATACTCGCAGTTTATAAGTCATATAACTTGTAATCATTTTCGTGCAATAGAAGTTCAAATAGATAGGAGATATGTTGGATAGCCATACGGGCTGAGTGTATCATATTTTAAAATGTTCATACCAAAGCCAAAGCGCAATTCGCAATTGGGTATCCAGGTATGGGTGTTAAAATAAAGTTACCAGCCACAAAAACACTCCCAAAATACATGAACTAAACAAATTCAATAACCCAATTTTACCAAATAATTTCTTATTCAATCCCATCAAATTGGATGGTGCAAGGATTATGAATATTATCAATAACAAGAGTGATTAAATGAATTGGTATTTATCAAGTATAATGTTGTCATTGTTTGGTGTATCCGAAAAAAATAAAATAATATAATGATAATAATAATAATAATAATAAAATTATATACATTTAAAATATATTAATTGGATTTTGTCATTTTTGGGATCAAATTAGTCATTTAATTTATGTGGACTAATAAATATTAATAAGTGAGAATAAATTAATTTAATAAAATGGGGTCCAATCTATATTTATACTAGTGAATCCTATTAATATTTGGAGAGTTTGTGAGATATATTTATAAGAAATAAATAACTAAACCTAACTTTATTTTTGATAAAAAGCGCTAAACCCAATTTGACAATAGCCATTGATTGATTATACATAATTTTGATTGTCTGACAGTAGTTTTCAAAATGTGTATATATTTTTATTTTAACTTTATTTATGAGTTTGAGTTTTATATCATGCACTGTGCATAGAAAACTGAAAAGAGAACATAAATATTTTTGTTATGTAGTATTCAATTTTTACACTCCCATTCCTGGATAGCGAAATAATTTACAGGATAGGGGAAATAATTTACTCGATAGCGCAGTGCTCCCGACCGAAATTTAGAGGACTATTTTGTTCTTTCAGGTAAATTAGGATTATTTATATGGTGTCATATAAGAAGGGGATCCTGTAGTGTATTATGTACTAATTTTTTAAGAAATAGTAAAATTATCAGCTACAGACCGTGGACTAGCCCAAATGTTTTGAGTGAACCACTTAAATTTTGTACCTTGCGTGATTGTTTTTTCTTTGCTATTGTTTTCGCTTCGTTGTTATTCTCTAACAATATAATGTGACAAATTTGTGCCTAATGTATCAATACAAGAGATTAAATGGAAGCGGAGTACTATCTCCACATGAGTTTTTAATATTTTCATATGATCCCCTCTCACATGAAGATGGGACCCACTTTCTCTCACATTTATGTGAAAATATCAAAAACACATGTAAAAATATCAATTTTCTAAATAAAATTATAAAAGGGTCTCACTTATTATACATCTCTTCAAAAGGTTACTACTAATATTTATCCACATAATTGGTAATCAAAAAGTCGACACAAACGTTCGCAATATATATCATTTTTCTTTAATTATTTCTCTCTATATATATAGCGTTAACTTGAGGCGATGAAGATGTTATATTATTTGCCATTGAATGATGAGTGGTGTGGTACTTGCCAAGGTTGCCTACATTGTGGTTTGATGCGGTATGTAGAACGAAATTGGGAACGAAAAACGTCACTTTCGTAGTACAGACTATAGTAGGGGTATATTTATTCAAACTACTTATTGGCACAAAATGTGTTTATTTGGAGCGTGGTGCGGTACGATATCTTTCTTAAAAGATTTAGTTAAAACTAGTCGAGCCCCTAGTTTCTGTTCTGTTCTGTTCTGCGGATTAGTGATATTTGTGCCAAACACGCCTTCCGATTTGCATGCATTTGGATCTAGCCAATCCGATGCATGTTATGCCTGTGTGGCATTATTTTAACTTGTTTGTGTGACATTATTTGACTAGCCTGTGTGACAAGTTATATTTCTATTTTGTTTTGAGCTCGATATGAAATAACACCTAACCATTTGATTCAGCATATTATTTTGTTGTATTAGTTTTGTTCGTTACAATTTAGTTCATTTAATTGAGTTAGTTATTTCGTTTCATTATTCTTTTATTCTATATTCGTACTAGGCATTTGGTTCATGCTGTATTTTTCTTCTGGCAGGTAATTCGGGGGTTTAGACACTCGAAATTTCGTTTTTCTGTTACTAACCCTGCAGGAGGCAAAATCGTCTTCTAAGCCCCGGTCACCAATACCGGGATGTCAACTCAACCCTGATCACCAATATCGGGCCGTCAAACTCAACCCTGATCTCAATATCGGGCCATCAAATCAACTTCGATCTCCAATCGGGCTGTCAGATCAACCCCGATCTCAATATCGGGCCATCAAATCAACTCCGATCTCCAATCAGACCGTCAGATCAACCCCGATCTGAATATCGGGCCATCAAATCAATCCCGATCTCCAATCGGGCCATCAGGTCAACCCCGATCTCAATATCGGGCCATCAAATCAACCCCGATCTCGAATCGGGCTGTCAGATCAACCCGATCTAAATATCGGGCCATCAAATCAACTCCGATCTCCAATCGGACCGTCAGATCAACCCCGATCTCAATATCGGGCCATCAAATCAACTCCGATCTCTAATTGGACCGTCAGATCAACCCCGATCTCAATATCGGACCGTCAGATCAACTCCGATCTCAATATTGGGCCATCAAATCAACTCTGATCTCTAATCGGACCATCAGTTCAACCCCGATCTCAATATCGGGCCATCAGTTCAACCCCGATCTTAATATCGGGCCGTCATGTCAGCCCCGGTCTCAACCCAGGAGGTACAGTTAAGCCCCGGTCTCAACCTGGGAGGTACAGATTAGCCCTGGTCTCAGCCCGGGAAGTCAAGTCAACTTCGAGAACAAACCTGAAGCTCCACAACATCTCTAGAAGGAAACCTGGAACGACCAACTCAACTTCAGAGATAACACCGAGGACAAGCAGACTCGAATGGGATCCAAGTCTTGGAAACAACTCCCGGAAGTCAACCAAAGGCCATGCCGACACTAAAGGCAACCCCGGGAGGGGCAAAATAGTCATTTTAACAACTCTAAGCCGATTCAGTCAAACTCAAGCCGAATTGGTGCCACCAAGGTCAGAAAGAACCATAACGACGATCCCGAGTGCAAACAGCGCAAGACAGCTCAACTGACAAACTGCGGGGAATCGAAGACCTGGTTATGAACCCGTCTTCCTGGACCCGAAAAATGTTTTATCCCATGTCATTGTGACACTCTCGGCGAGGGCTTTCCGAAAAGGTATAGCACTCCTCAAACAGACGCTCCGATCAAAAGTTAAAAAGTTTCGAATTCGACCTCGCGTTACTTGAAGTGCACGTACTTCGAGATGACTTAGTCGAACACGTGGGCCCCACCAAGGGAGCCACACCTCTACCTGCGGCAGCAGCAGGTAGTGTTGAGGCTCCTTGGCCTATAAATAAATGTGCACACCCCTTATTTTCAAGAATTTTGAAACGCAGCAAACCTCTGCCCGTTTGATTTTCTAACTTTTTCACCTCTTCTAAACTCAATTTTTTTCACTCTAACACGTAGATATACCCACATACTACCACATATCAGAAAATAACCGATAGATTTGGACGTATAGAGCCTACGATTTGGAAAAAAGTTCATGTAGCAGTCCATTGTGAGTATTCTTACGATCAGCAAGTTTATATTACTTCTTCGTACTTTTATACACTTGCACGTTAAGTTTCGTTTTCTAAATATGTTCGGAACTTAGTTACGTGACCGTTTTCGTCAAAAATTGGTATATTTTTGTACATAAATGCATTTTCTGGCATTTTTACAACTCGGATTGACGATCCGTCAGCTCTAATAGCTTCAGTGCACTAGCACCTTCGTTTGAAGGAACTTCGCCGGACTGGGTTATCTTCCCAGTCCGGGTTTGGCTTTTTTTGTGTTTATTTAACTGTATATATTCTAATTTTTCAATTCTGTCAAGCCCGGATGTCAAATTCGAGGTTGTTTACTGCTTTTATATATATTTATACATATATAAGCAGCCTTCACCACCACTGGGTTCTCTTCCCAGTCTTGGTTGACTACATTTCTATCAATATATATATATATATATTTATATATTTCAGTCTTGCCTGGATTATTCTGTGGCCTTTTTATTGCTTTTTGCACCCTTCACCATTACTGGGTTATCTTCTCAGTCCCTGGTTGACTATTTTTCTGTAAATTTATATTTTAGTTCAGCCTGGATTATTCTGTGGACTTTTTACTATTTTTTTGCACTCTTCACCATTACTGGGTTATCTTCCCAGTCCTTGGTTGACTACTTTTCTGTACATTTATATTTTTGTTCGGCCTGAATTATTCTGTAGCCTTTTTACTGCTTTTATATATATTTATGCATATATAAGCAGTCTTCACCATCACTGGGTTCTTTTCCCAGTCTTGGTTGACTACTTTTTTGTCAATATATATATATATTTCAATTTCAGTCCGGGCACCAGAGTGAAAACCCATCGCCCTTTACAGCTTTTATATATATAACTGTTTATATATACTGCTATTACTTGCTTTTTATTCAATTAATGCTTTAAATATTCATTTGATATGAATCGGCATTTTTTTGTTACAAATGCAACCTCGCGTTCCTTAGATCACTATCTAGTGGGAACGAGACACTTCGGCCGTGCGAATCGGGATTTACTGAATGAATCCTCGGTTCTGGCAGTCTTTGGATATATATATATATATATATATATATATATATATCTATTTTTGTACAAATTTGAACTGTGCAGGTTTATTGGCTACTCATATGTGAGCCTAGGAATCGTGGGATTTATGATCAAACTGATCAGAATCTGATTCCCACGATGGACAAACTCCGATTTACAAATGTACCCTGCCAGTTTTTCTGTAGAAATGTACATGTAAAAGACCTTAAAACAGTTATCCGGATTTAATGTCTCAAAATAATGAGAATAATGGTTTGTCGTGTCAGAGTCCCTCCGATTGCTATCATGCCCATGAGGAGACCGACACTTGTATATTTGTTATGGTCAAGGATGCTTCGCAGCCCGACAATCACCATTCAAATTGAACCTTAAGGCTAAAAAGATAAAATTGAAAGTAACGACATGTTTCAATTCCTATGTTAGCGTAAGGGTTTGAAAACCAGCTTTCAAAACATCATTTTCAAATCAATCAAAAGAAAAGCTTTTTGCAAATCAAAATAAATACTTTTGCAAATCAAATCAAAGACTATTTTCAAAACAAATCAAACCCTTCGTATATAGGCTCAACGAAGCACTTCCTTGCTTTCAATCAATCAAATATAGTCCCAATTTTCATCACACACGCATTAAAATTTTAAGGAAAATATTGAAAAGATGCGGTACCGTGTTTACATGGGAGTTGTGGGGTGCCTAACACCTTCCCCACACTTAACCAAGCCCCGAACTTAAACTTTGTTTTCAAAGATCAAGTTTCGACAGTGTTCAGCAATTGGGCCTCTTTCAAACAAAACTCGATTGAGTTGGTACAACCATTTTTAAATCTACCAACTTGCGACTCTGTAAAACGTTCAAATCGTCGACATGATACATGTTGGCCTTTTCCTAAAAAACCTTCAAAACTTTTTTAGCAATAAAAAGAGTGAGAGTAGAGATAACTTAGGAAGAGATAAAAGATTCGGGTTGTGACCCGAGTCGCAGATTTTTTTCCCGACGTCGACAGGTGGCGACTCTACTAAGGACATTAGAGGGCTTAGGCCGCGTTCAAATCTTTTAAAAAATTTCCCTTTTAAAATTATGAATGCTGGAATTTAGCGTCTCTGCATTGAATGAATGCGTGAATGCTGCATCTTTACATTGAACGAATGCGTGAATGCTGCGTCTTTACATTGAATGAATGCTTTCCTGCTTTTTAGTGCTTCACACCCATATTTAGTGCTTCGCACCCATGTCGTCATATGCATAAAACGGTGAGACACGATGTATGTGAATGTATTTTGTGTGATTCCTCTCACAAGGAGGCAAAACCCGTCGGTGATAAGTAATATCTCTGGGGATAGCTAAGTCTCTGGGGCTCATGAAAATGCACCACCCAGATTCACTCCAGTTGAAAGATCGGATTAATTTCCCCTCTAGTAGATTGCGATGATTTGGGGACCTTCATGCCAAAAAGCCGCGCGAGAGTAACCTAAGATAGGTCAGCCTCTGATTATCCAAATCTGATGGGAAGCTTTTTCATGCCTTCCTCTTTCAATTCAATGTCTAGTTTTCAATTCTAGTGTAAAGTATCACAATGTAAAAATGATAATGAAAGATTTACATTCCTTGTCATATACATCTTGACATCCTGTCATCGAAATAACTGACCTCTGTTTTGCAGGATAAGATTTAAAAAACACATCATAACATGCATCCTATCCCTACCTACCTCAGGAAATTGACACGCCTACGTTTTGTTGTAGGTGAAAAATTGGTCTCATTACTAGATCAATCTAAAAAGGCACAAAGCTTATCCATCGACATGGCTGAAAGTGGCCAACACGAGTCAGGTTCTGTATCTCGAAAGGAGTTTGAGGGACTTAAGAATCAAATAGCAGAGTTGGTTATCCTTTTAAGAGAACAAAGTAAAAGCACTCAGGGCCAGGCAACCCAATCAAACCAAGTTCTCCTCATAGGGTGGAAATCAAAGTGCTAGCAAAAAGGGGGAAATGCAGATCCCTGAACCTCGATCCAATAAAAGAACCAACAAAACCCCTGAAATCACAAATCTCAGGGAAGATCGGGAAACTTGAGATATCCGAAGAAAAGTCCCATAAATGGAAGACACCATCCGAGCAATCAAAGGGACTGGAAACCTTGGAAGTGTCACCTATTCGGACCTCTGCATATTCCTAGGGGCTCGATATCCTGACAAATTAAAAGTCCCAGAGTTTGAGAAATATAATGGGGCAGGCGATCCCTATACGCATTTGAAAGTATACATTGGCGAGCTAGGGTCTTATGCTGAAGATGAAAGCCTTAGAATGCGGCTTTTCCAAAAGAGTCTCATTGGAGAGGCTAGGATATGGTATGCCCGACTTGATAATGCAAAAATCCACAGTTGGGAAGAGTTAGCCCATGCCTTCCTAACTCAATACAGCTTCCAGTCTCAGATTGCTCCGAATCGGTATCAAGTGTCCAAAGGCAAAAAGCAGAGTACTGAGTCTTTCCGTGAGTATGCCCAAAGATGGAGACGTTTGGCAGCACAAGTCAGCCCATCTATGACAGAAACTGAATTGGTGATGACTTTTATAGACATCCAAGAGGCACTATGAGAGAATCCTAGCTGGAATACTAAAGTCATTCTCAGAGATGATCAAACACGGCGAAATGATAGAGATGGTCCTGAAAGCAGGCAAGATTAAAGATCTCACGGCCTTGAAAGTAGCTGTCGATCATATATAGTCTGGCAACTATGCGAGTGATCCTGTAAGGATACCCAAGAAAGGCGATGAAGATGTATCTCTCATTGTACAGGGGCAATCTAGGCGACCCAACCATAGTCCCCCCATCTGGCAGAAGGAATGCAATCTGTCATTCCAATAACAAACTGCGTTCAACCAATGCCAGGACAGAAAGAGAAAATTTGAAAGAACAGAAAATCGAGTGTTCACTCCACTAGGCGATTCCTTCGAAAACATGTTGGTGATGTTAATAGATCACAAGAAAATTACCAAACTGGCTCCACCTCTGGATCCAAAAAGCAAAAGATACAATCCTAGTCAGAGATATGCTTACCATTCAGGATCTCCAGGACACAATACACAAGATTGTTGGTCCTTGAAGCATAAAATCCAAAACCTGATCGAAAACGGCGATATTGTGGTCCAACAAAATGACCATCCAAATGTAAACACCAACCTTCTGATGCCACATGACACAGAGGGAGTAAATATGATCGGGTCAGGAAGCGATGAAATGCATCCAAATAGTAAATACATACGAAGGATGGAAGAATACCCCCAAAGGACCAGAACAAATGTCCTAGAGGTGGAAAATTCAGAGGAGGGTATGACAGTGATGCAAACATTGGATGCAATCCAACATCAAGTAACTCTGCTGGCTAATCTGGTAGTACGCCAACATCAAGATACAAAGATACTTTTCACTCAATTATTAGAAAGCCAAGAAAAAGAGGAGGTTATTCAGAATGTAAGCCTACCTCCCTCCCTCCAAGATCAGCCAGCTAAATGAAGAAGATCAAAGCATGCTGAGTAGACGAGAAAGGTGGAATGATAAAAGATCTCGCCAAAAGAGGAATCGTACGGAGGAATGCGAATTCCCAAATAGGAAATATCAAACAACATTTCAAACACTGGCAAACCCTCGAAATCCTGCCGCACCGAGAGTCAGGGAAAGTAGGCGGAGAAGGGTATTCACGCCTCTGGGAGACTCGTTGGAAAATGTATTAGCACTGTTGAATGCGCAGAAAAAGATCACTGAGCTCAATCCACCTATGGATTCCAAAGGAAGGCAATATGATCTCAACAAGAGGTGTGCTTATCATTCTAACTCACCTGGACATGCAACTGAGGAATGCTGGTCTTTAAAACACAAAATTCAGGATCTCATTGAAAATGGAGAACTGAAGATAGAAGTCCCCATGGCCAGAAAAGGCGAAAGGGAAATAAGAAGCTGAAGATGTCCACTCGAGACACGCAGTTCAAAGGATGTGACGGCTATAAGCACCAATCCTGGCTGAACACAAGGTGGACTGATCTTAATGTCGGGAGTGACAGAGGAGACAAGAGAGGACTCTAAGGAAATTCACCCACCACCATCAAGTATCTTGTTGCTCAAAGCCAGCAATCACATTCATGATTTTATCCTCCTGGATGATGAAGAGGAAATACTGATCCTTCCCAGGGTGGAAAAAGCCAAAAAGGAAAGTTCCTTGCGAGAAATACAACAATCATTCGAGAGTGATTTAATACTCAAATCTTCTCAAGCCTATGAGAAAGGTGAAGGAACAGATGAAGGAAAAGGTGTTGAAATTCTCGAGGAAGCCAACCCATTGAGGAATCTAGAGTTCATCCCTTTTTGCGCCAAAGTCCAGTTTGAGCCTCCTTGAGGGATATACTGATTCGAGAAGCGATCAAGTTATGGCCGTGATTGAAGATATTCATAACCAGGAGGTAACCTCTATCACAAGCCTCGAAGGCAACACAACCACTGACAATTGGACTATTAGGCCCCAGCTAGACCGAAGAACGTAGATCCAGAGGAAAGTTGCGAGTTCCAGGAGATGTTGGAACGTTATCACTTTCTTAGCGTTATGCCTTTTATCTTCCATGCATATAAAAATCAGAAAGTCAAGAAATCAAAAAATCAAAAAATCAGAAAATCGAACCATTCAGGAAAAGCCTGAACTACGAATGACCTGATCTCCTGTAACCTGGGAGTACGTAGGCAGCCATTCCTGGTGCGGTCAAACCAAACAAAAAATTCAAAACCCTTTCAAACCAAACAAAAAATTCAAAACCCTTTCAAACCAAACAAAAAATTCAAAACCCTTTCAAACCAAACAAAAATTCAAAAACCCATCAAACCAAGACCCAAAAGAGACTGTTCTCAAACATCTCTCACAGACTTGAACTACGAACGACCTGATCCCCCTACACCCGGGAGTACGTAGGCAGGCATTCATGGTGAGGTTTGACCTTCAAGAAAAAATAAAAACCCAATAAAAAAACCAGTCCCAAGACACCGAAACCAAATTCTATCAAGCCTCCTAGTCAGCAGGCCCTACTGAGGTACTCTCCGACATCTCAACGTCAAGGAAAAGCTCACGATACATCAACAACAGGAAGTTATGAAAGAAGTGGAAAAATAAAGCTAGTCTGTGAACCCATGGATAAACGGTACAGCAATACCAACATGAAATTTCTCTCTGAAGATGGAGAAGCAACTGCAAGCTCTTTACCCTTGGTCTCCATACGAGCAAGAACATCCACTGTGTAAGACCCCAACTTTTATGAATAAAAATTGAATTTCCTCTATATATTATTTTAAATAGTAAGGTATTGATTTGATGAATGTGGTAAGTTATGGGGTGATATGTGCAAATTTTGTAAAGTAAGCAAGTGGTCATAAAATATTCATTGTGTCGGGAAATATTCGTTTGGTCGGAAAATATTTTTTTTGTCGGGGAATATTCATACGACGGCGTAATCATTTGTGGGCCCCATAATGAAAAACTGTTGGATGAAGAAAACGACAAGAATAAGTTTTTTAAAAATAACAACAGAACTGTTACAGTTAAAACTGTTGAAATACCCGGTGATAAAAGAACAGTAATACGCGTTGTTGCACAGTAGCACACAGTATTGCACAATATTTTAAAATTATTGATTCTTACGTAAGAAGGCACTTACTCAATAATTGTTACAGTAATTACTGTTCAATATTTTATATTGTTGATTCAATAATTGCCACGTTGATATTTTATATTATTGATTCAATAATTGTCATAGTAACCACTGCATAGTAGTTTATAGTATTAAATCAATAATTGCCACATATATTATTTAAATAATATTATTAGATAATATTATTGACAATGTCTAGAAAGTTCTGTCGAGGAAAGGGGTTAGGTTATATAATTGCGCGCCAATAAGGATAAATCCTTGTCGAAAAGCCCCTTCTTTCCTGGGAATGATCTGGTTGTTAATATTGTGAGCTTATAATATTATTTATGAATAATTATTATGTGGTGGATATTGGTTCAATTTTGATAAAAATGAAGGAATTTGTTGAAAGTTTGGCAATTATTTTCTTCGATAAAATATTCATTCAAATATATTATTATAATAATGTGATAATATAATAATATAATTTTTTTATAATTTAAATGGTAATATTATTATTATTATAATATATAATTTTTAGCATGTGAATAAAAGTGGAGTGAAGGTTATCATTTTAATTTTGAATTATTCTTCACGTGCATTCATTTGGAGGAGTAATCCTCCTGCAAACCATTTTTTTGTTTTCAAATATATGTAGGCCCTCAACCTTGAAAATGAGAGGAGTTAAGCAAAATTTGGCAGAGAAGAAAAAAAAGAAATGTTAGGCAGGTGGGCGGAGGAGGAAAGGTTAGGCAGAATACTTTGTTTTTTCTCCCTCCGTTGCACTATAAATAGGGGTAACCCCTCATTCCCTAAATACCCCTTCAATATCAAAAATTCTTATTCTATAGTATTGTGAGTATTTCTCTTGAGTATAAGGATATTTTGAGTGTAACTTTTTGTGCAAGATTTTCTCAGAATAATATCTGATATTCTAGTCAAATCCAATTTTTTTACTAAGGTAAGGGATATTATTTTTCTCGTAAATGATGTTACTTTCTTTCAATATTCATAAAGAATATTATTTTCTTTCATATTTCATATTATGAAAGCGATAATATTTCATTTCATATACCCAAATTAAAATTTACTACGGTAAGTATTGCTTCTATAATTCCTGAAATGATCAGAAATTATTCAAATTTTGCGTTTCATCTAGTATCATTTCATTGGAATGTTGGTATGAATTTTATTATAAAATTTTTACCTTTTTATGTTGAAGTTACTATTCACGTATACGGCACTATTAACGTATACGACACTATTCACGAATACGACACTATTCACAGAAAAATTAAATTTTCTTTTCTTTGTCCAAGTTGTCTGTTATGGTTCCTATCTTTGATTGGATCCAAGTTTTGAACTTCATTATTAAATTTTGCTCCACAATTGATCATTACGGAGTATTATTGAACTTGGATAAACTAAATGACGAATCTCTAATCTTTGTCATTTATCTCACTGGATTCGTTCTTTATATTATTTTTCATCATCCTCAGTCTTAAATGATGATACAAACGAATATCTTTGGCCTGTAGTGCAAAGATGAATGATTATTTGATGAATATCTTTGGCCTGTAGTGCAAAGATGATTACCTAATGAATATCTTTGGCCCGTAGTGTAAAGATGGACAGGTATTGAGATAAACATGACCACTGGTGATATAAATAAATATCTTTGGCCTGTAGTGCAAAGATGAATATTTGATTTGAGTTATATATTAATTGACGTTACAAGGATAAAATATTGATGATGGACTTTTAAATCATAGAAGATAGTAGACATCATTCTCTAATGAATTGTTATTTTCGATCCAGTTGTTGATCTGAAACTTGTTGTCTATAATATTTTATCTGATTTATTGAAGGCTAACGATAATTTATTTTTCATTATCTTAGTCATAATATTCTTTACTGGGCTAATTGAGCTCACCCTTTTCATCTATTGTCCTCTTCAGGGAATGAGAATGTTGCGGGAACTAGTCGGGAAACAGTGTGATGGTCAGAGTATAACAGTAGTAGTCCTCACTATTTTTGTAAAATAGTGTGATAATAATTGTAATTATTGAGGACTGAATTTAAGTGTTAATATTTCGTATTATATACGATTTGTATTGAAACTCATAGTTGTATGGTCGTAGTTCTCACGACCCTTTTGTTATAAAAGATTTGTATTTGGAATTCTGTACCATGTATTTGGCGACTCAGAATGGGTTGGTATTAAACTTATTTTGGGGGCATCACACACTGCCATCTTCATGGTACTGATGTGACCATCTATGAAAGCATTCATCTCTCCAACCAGGTTGTCTGTATATGATCTAAGTACGGTGCTGTCTGCAATATAAACATCCCGGGTAGCTATGACTGTTGGGTTTATACGTAACACAATCATGCAATCAAATCACATCAATAGGGTGGAAGCGCGAAACATAGGTTTTTAAAAAATTTATACAAACCCATAACCATGATCATGCTTTGTGCTAGTTATCAATAACAGAAAAGAGAGAACATGGAATTATACATTTGAAGATCCAAGCTTCCTCAGGTATAAGTTCTACTCCTTTGATTCCTTTGATTCCTCTGTAGTGGCTCCTTCCCTTGATCAATGTCAGCCACCCAAATGTTTGGCCTCTAACGGTGATCCACCAAGGAAGATGAAGAACTCAGAAAGATGGGTTATTGGCTTAACCTTTGTTTCTATCTCTATAGAATATGTGTACTCCCAACCCTTGGAAAAATTCACGTACTTTATTTTCTGATATAAGACTCTCTTATATAGATATTAAGTTAACCCTCCTAATCCAATTAGAATAGGATTTTATTTAATTAATTAATTAAACACTTTTAATTAATTTATATCCTAGTCTTATTAGGATTGAGAGAGAGTACTGATATTATATTAATTCCTAAACTCCTTTAGAATTAAAATAATAATAATAATAATAATAATAATAATATTAATAAGACTCTTCTTATTAATTTATATTTAATATTTCCAAAATATCAAATAATAAACATTAAGTTATTTAATTTATTCTATCACCATAGATTAAATTAATTATACTTTATGCATTATTATTATCATGCCATTTTTTTCTTAAATAATTCTTCTTCCTTTTATGGTGTGACCCTTTAGGTTCTCCATATTAAACCGGTTGTGAATAAATCAATTAGAACAATTCTAATCTTATTTAAATAAATAAATTAAACTAATAATCTATTTAAATAAATAACATTTATTCTACAATAGGGATAAGCCTCCCTAGTGATCAACGACTTTTCAGATAATATAGATTTCAACATTAATCATAAAAGAACCTGTGAGTTAATAGTTACCGTACAATTCAATTCTTCCACCATACAATGTCCCAATTAAATATAAGACATGAATTTACTATCAAGTCTTAACTTATTTAATCATAAGTATTTCGATTAGAAAACGCACAACTCCAAATAATGCAAATTAGAAACCTCTTTCTAATTTCATTCCACCTTGGCCAAGGATTCCTGGTTGTCATTTAACGAATCACATATGATATATCTCCTCTTTTACTAGAGGTGGTAGATTCTTTATTGATTATACATTATCTCTATATGTAACTCATTATACCCAATCATACCCTATATATACCTTAAAAAGGCCTTAAGGAATAAGTCAAAGTATAATTTGTTATATACAAGATACTATGATGATCTCAAGTCCAAGGATCACTTGTACTACTATCACATTAGGAATTCCTATTGACAGGCGAGTAAAACTCCATTAGGTATTCCATAGCGAGTCACGTTCAGTGAACTTCTTCTCCAATAAGCACCTACATACTTGCTTTAGTGTCTCCACACAAATGACCATGAGATCAGTCATCTTCTTCCAATGAGCAAGCAACATATGTACCAATCTATCCGAATTTACTAATTCCCATTTTAGAAATCCCACGATTGAGAATTATTTTAGTTTTTAAGCTTTCTAAGAATTTAGATCTCATTAGCATGATCTCATCATGATTCTAAAAGCATTGCTTAAAACTATGGGTTATTTACATATTATTAAAAAAACAGCACCATGTAGATAATTAAATGCCTTAAATTAATATTTTATTAATAAATAAATAAGATTGTTTACAAAGTATGTGCTTTATCATCATACATAATTGGCTTGTATGCACACTACTATCAATCTCCCACTTGCACTAAAGCCAATTGCCATGGTATCTCATACCCATCTTCTCTAAGTGACGATCAAACTGCTGTTGTGTTAGAGCTTTAGTAAATGGATCTGCAATGTTGTCTTGAGAGTCCACACGCTCCAAGGTGACGTCTCCTTTTTTAATGATCTCCTTGATTAAATGAAATCGCCGCAACACGTGTTTAGATTTCTGATGTGACCTGGGTTCCTTAGCCTGTGCAACTGCTCCTGTGTTGTCACAATAAACGGGAACTGCTTCTCCAATGGTAGGAACCACACCAAGTTCAGTTATGAACTTCTTCATCCAAACAGCTTCCTTTGCAGCTTCACTTGCAGCTATATACTCTGCCTCTGTCACTGAATCAGCAACTGTTTGCTGCTTGAAACTCTTCCAACTCACTGCGCCTCCATTCAAGGTAAACACATACCCTGAAACAGATTTACTGTCATCTTGGTCTGTTTGAAAACTTGAGTCCGTGAATCCCCGAGTTTTAATTCAGACCCACCGTAGACAAGAAAAATATTTTTAGTCCTTCTCAAGTACTTTAGGATATTCTTCACTGCCTTCTGGTGCTCTTCTCCAGGATTCGACTGGTATTTGCTCGTTACACTAAGTGCATGAGCAACATCTGGTCTAGTACATATCATACCGTACATGATAGATCTTATTGCAGAAGTATAAGGGTTCTTACTCATACGGTCTCTCTCCTCAGGTGTCTTTGGGGCCTGTTTCTTGGAGAGATGTATTCCATGGCTCATCGGCATGAGACTTCTTTTGGAATCTTCCATGCTAAACCTCTTTAGCAGCGCATCAATGTACGTCTCTTGGGATAAACTAAGCATCCTTTTAGATCTATCTCTATAGATCTTTATCCCCAAAATATAGGATGCTTCTCCCAAGTCCTTCATGGAGAAGTGTTTAGATAACCAGATTTTAATCGATTGTAGCATAGGAATGTCATTCCCTATCAGTAATATATCATCAACATATAATACAAAGAATGAAACTGCGCTCCCACTAACCTTCTTGTACACACATGGTTCATCGTCGTTTTTGATAAAATCAAACTCTTTGATTGTCTCATCAAAAATAATGTTCTATCTACGAGAAGTTTGCTTCAATCCATAAATGGATCGTTGCAACTTACAGACTTAATTTGTTCCAACCTTTGAAATAAATCCCTCTGACTGTGTCATATACACATCCTTCTCAAGTTTCCCATTGAGGAAGGCCGTTTTCACGTCCATCTGCCAGATCTCATAGTCGTTATAAGCTGCAATCGCAAGCAAAATCCGAATGAACTTGAGCATAGCTACTAGTGAGAAGGTTTCATCATAGTCAACTCCTTGTCTTTGTTTGAAACCGTTTGCAACCAGTCGGGCCTTATAGGTCTCTAACTTGCCGTCGGCTCCCATCTTTCTTTTAAAGACCCATTTACACCCAATAGGCTTAATACCTTCAGGTGGTGAAACCAAAGTCCATACTTTGTTTTCATACATGGAGACCATTTTGGATTTCATGGCTTCAAGCCATTTCCCTGAGTCTTTATTACTCATAGCCTGTTCGTAATTCAATGGATCATCATCATTCATGATGTGTACCTCATCGTCATCCTCCATAACGAATCCATACCTCTCAGGTATCTTCGGTACTCTTCCAGATTTACGAACAGGGTGTGGTATAGTAGGTTTTTCTACTTGGTCAGGTACCTGACTTTGATCCGTGATAATTTGTGGTTCTTGAACTTCTTCAAGATATATCTTACTCCCGCTGACCCCTTCATGGATGAACTCCTTTTTCAAGAAGGCAGCATGTTTCACAACAAACACCTTTTGATCAGTTGGATGATAGAAATAATACCCTAAAGTTTCTTTAGGGTATCCCACAAATCTACACTTATCGGATTTAGTCTGTAGCTTATCATTTTCAAACTTTTTTACATAAGCTGGACAACCCCAAGTCTTAACATGGTTAAGATTTAGTTTCCTCCCCTTCCACATCTCATATGGAGTCTTTGGGGCGGATTTGGTAGGTACCTTGTTAAGTAGGTATGCAGCCGTTTCTAGGGCATATCCCCATAAGGAAATTGGAAGGTTGGTAAAACTCATCATAGATCGAACCATGTCCAACAGTGTTCGATTTCTCCTTTCAGATACTCCATTTAACTGTGGTGTACCTAGAGGAGTCCATTGTGAGATTATACCATTTTCTTTGAGACAATTGAGAAACTCACCGCTTAAGTATTCTCCACCTCGATCTGATCGAAGTATCTTAATACTCTTGCCCGTTTGTTTCTATACTTCACTTCTGAACTCTTTGAACTTTTCAAATGATTCTGATTTGTAATTCATCAAATACACATATCCAAATCTTGAGTGATCATCAGTGAAAGTAATAAAATAAGAATACCCTCCTCGTGCACTTGTTGTCCTAGGTCCACAAACGTCTGTGTGAATCAATGCCAACAACTCTGTAACTCTTTCTCCTTTTCCACTAAAAGGAGATTTAGTCATTTTACCCATGAGACAAGATTCACAAGTTGGATATGATTCATAATTGGATAGCTCTAGGAGCACATCCTTATGCAACTTAGATAATCTTGTTTCATTGATATGACCGAGTCTACAGTGCCACATATAGGTATAATTAATATCATCTCTTTTTCTTTTCTTAGTTTGTTCAATTTGAAATATATTTTCTTGCAAGTCAAGTATATAAAGTCCATTTCGCAAATTTCCAATACCATATAAAACATCGTCTTTATAAATAGAACAACCATTGTTCTTTATAATAACGTCAAATCCTTCCATATCCAATACATAAATTGAAATAATATTTTTAATAATATTCGGAACATAATAACAATTATTAAGATAAATGGTCTTACCCGAGGGCATTGCTAAACAATAAGTTCCTACAGTTAATGCAGCAACCTTTGCTCCATTCCCCACTCGTAGGATCACCTCATCATTGTTCAGCTTTCTACTTCTGACCAGTCCCTGCGCAGTATTACATATGTGAGAACCACAGCCGGTATCCAATACCCAAGTAGAATTATGACTTTCAGAAAAATTAATTTCAATCATAAACAAACCTTGATTGAAAGTCGAAGCTTCTCCAAGCTTCTTCTCTGCTAGAAACTTCTTGCAGTTCCTCTTCCAATGTCCTGGCTCATTGCAATGAAAGCACATTCCTTTAGCTGGTTCAGGTTTCTTTTGTTCCTTTTCTTTCCCCTTTCCCTTAGCCTTCTTGGATTTCTTCTTTTCAGAAGATACCTTGGGCCTCTTTCTTTTATTGGAAGAATCCACTATCAAGACATGATTCTTCTTGGATGGAAAGTGACCTTCTGCAGTTTTCAGCATGTTAAGCAGCTCAGGCAAGCTGACATCTAGCTTATTCATGTGAAAATTAACCACAAACTGCGAGAAGGTCTCAGGGAGTGACTGCAAGACGAAGTCTTGACTCAACTCCCCATCCATGACGAACCCAAGTTGTTCAAGGCATTTAATCAAATTGATTACCTTCAGAACATGAGTCTCGATGGCAGTGCCCTCGGTCATCCGAGATCGAAAGAGCTCCTTAGATATCTCATAACTAGCAGTCCTACTCTGTTCATCATACAACTCCTTGAGGTGAAGCAGCATAGCAGGAGCATCCATATTTACGTGCTGACGCTGAAGCTCGTTATTCATGGATGCGAGCATGATGCATTGAGCCACAGATGCATCATCTTGCCATTTATTGAAAGTGGCAATCTCTTCCTCAGAGGCTGTTTCCGAAACAGATTCAGGGATAGTTGAATTTAGGACATAAGAAATCTTTTCCGCAGTGAGAACAATTCTCAGATTTCTTAGCTAGTCCTCATAATTCGACCCGGTAAGCTTATTTGCATCAAGTATGCTTCGTAGTGAGATTAGTGATTTTGACATTTTTAAAATTCTGCATGTGAAAAGACAACATTTTTAGCAAACATTCATTTTATTAACTTTGCATACCAAAATAAATTTAGGTCTTTATTTTAAATTGGTATCTCCCACTATTTTCATCAAACTATATTACCCTCACTTATATAGTTCGGCAACATCTAATTAATGATTTGCTAGTGAGAATAAGGATCCCATTTCAAATGTATATAACCTTGTGGATAACACAACAAGCGATATATAAATAAATAGGTAGACAACTCTTGTCAATTACATCACCATGTAATTCCTTTTATTTTACCTCTTAAATCATAATGGTCAAGTGTGTGCACATCCGAACTAAAATGATTTAAGTTAAGTCCAGCCTAGCACTTCCATAAATTCAAAAAAAAAATGTTCGTACTTGTGGATTGCACAACAAGACTAGATCGTTCAATTTTCTTGATAAGCATCAAATGTGATTAATTAACATCTTAAATACTCAATACTCGCCTTGTGGATAGCACAATAAGCTCATATTAAATATTTAATACTCTATCAATTAATCATGCTAGAAGGCGACGTACGATATTCCAAATATCATTTGAACGCTTCGGACTTAATATTATTTTTTTGAGGGGTTTGTTATTATTTGTCTCATCTTGTTTAGCGCACATGCACATATATATATATATAAAATACGAATCATTTTATTAAACATGCGAAGCATGTTAGCATATATGTAATATTTAGCATGCAATATAGAATACTATATTCTACCCGGATTGATTATGGACTTTTATTCTAGTTTGGTTCACTAGGGCCACCAAGTGAACCAAAAGGTCCAATCTAGGAGTGCAAGAATTTAAATTTAAATATAACTATTATATTTAAACACGGGCTCCATACAAATGGGTCTTCACGCGTTCCTTGCTCCTTGGTCTCCAATTTCTTCAAGATAATTCTAACTATTTATATTACTATTACATAAACTATAATTAAATAGAAACCTTGATCAACAGTCAAGGGAATGTACATAGAAAGGAGATAGAATTTATATCGAGAATAAAACTAGGGAAGACGAGGTACGCAGACCCCATTTTATAAAATCCATTCATTCAAGCATTCATCCATAATAAAATCCAATCACATTGGTCATAGTCCATAATCAACCCCATTTATTATCATACACATCACCATATACATCAATAAATTTCCATTCATCTAATGAATTATAAAGTTATTCCATGTACAGATCGGTGTCATTTATTGGACAAAAGTTTTGCTAAATTTTATTTTTGAAACAAAATAAACTCTTTTATTTTAATCAAAAATAAATTCAAATTAAACTCCTTTAATTTTAGCAATCTGAAATCATATTTCAGATAAAATAAACATCTTTATTTTAAAACTTCATTAATTAAATAAACAGTTTACTTAATTAAATAAAATCAATTTTCAGGGTCTGTCCAGGTACCGGCGCAGCTGCGCCAAGAATGTACTGGGCTGCTGCGCAGCTGCGCAGGAAGCTTGGGACACCAAATTTTGAAGACCGGCGCAGCTGCGCCGGGAATAAACTGAGAAGCTGCGCCGTTCATCGGCAGAATCACCAGAAATCAATTTTTGTCCAGAAAATCTGATCCCATCATACATCAATTTATACATGGAATTATATAATTGATAATTAGCACAAAGTTAGGCTCTGATACCACTGTTGGGTTTGTACGTAACGCAATCATGTAATCAAATCACATAAATAGGGCGGAAGCGCGAAACATAGGTTTTCAAAAAATTTATACAAACCCATAACCATGATCATTCTTTGTGCTAGTTATCAATAACAGAAAAGAGAGAACATGGAATTATACCTTTGAAGATCCAAGCTTCCTCAGGTACAAGTTCTACTCCTTTGATTCCTTTGATTCCTCTGTAGTGGCTCATTCCCTTGATCAATGTCAGCCATCCAAATGTTTGGCCTCTAACGGTGATCCACCAAGGAAGATGAAGAACTCAGGAAGATGGGTTATTGGCTTAACCTTTGTTTCTATCTCTATAGAATATGTGTACTCCCAACCCTTAGAAAAATTCACGTACCTTATTTCTGATATAAGACTCTCTTATATAGATATTAGGTTAACCCTCCTAATCCAATTAGAATAGGGTTTTATTTAATTAATTAATTAAACACTTTTAATTAATTTATATCCTAATCTTATTAGAATTGAGAGAGAGTACTGATATTATATTAATTCCTAAACTCCTTTAGAATTAAAATAATAATAATAATAATAACAATAATAATAATAATAAGACTCCTCTTATTAATTTATATTTAATATTTTTAAAATATTAAATAATAAACATTAAGCTATTTAATTTATTCTATCACCATAGATTAAATTAATTATACTTAATGCATTATACTATCATGCCATTTTCTTCTTAAATAAGTCTTCTTCCTTTTATGGTGTGACCCTTTAGGTTCTCCATATTAAACCGGTTGTGAATAAATCAATTAGAACAATTCTAATCTTATTTAAATAAATAAATTAAACTAATAATCTATTTAAATAAATAACATTTATTCTACAATAAGGATAAGCCTCCCTAGCGATCAACGACTTTTCAGATAATATAGATTTCAACATTAATCATAAAAGAACCTGTGAGTTAATAGTTACCGTACAATTCAATCCTTCCACCATACAATGTCCCAATTAAATATAAGACATGGATTTACTATCAAGTATTAATTTATTTAATCATATGTATTTTGATTAGAAAACGCATAACTCTAAATAATACAAATTAGAAACCTCTTTCTAATTTCATTCCACCTTGACCAAGGATTCCTGGTTGTCATTTAACGAATCACATAGGACATATCTCCTCTTTTACTAGAGGTGGTAGATTCTTTATTGATCATATATTATCTCCATATGTAACACATTATACCCAAGCATACCCTATATATACCTTAAAAAGGCCTTAAGGAATAAGTCAAAGTATAATTTGTTATATACAAGTTACTATGATGATCTCAAGTCCAAGGATCACTTGTACTACTATCACATTAGGAATTCCTATTGACAGGTGAGTAAAACTCCATTAGGTATTCCATAGCGAGTCACATTCAGTGAACTTATTCTCCAATAAGCACCTACATACTTGCTTTAGTGTCTCCACACAAATGACCATGAGATCAGTCATCCTCTTCCAATGAGCAAGCAACATATGTACCAATCTATCCGGATTTACTAATCTCCATTTTAGAAATCCCACGATTGAGAACTATTTTAGTTTTTAAGCTTTCTAAGAATTAGATCTCATTAGCATGATCTCATCATGATTCTAAAAGCATTGCTTAAAACTATAGATTATTTACATATTATAAAAAAAACAGTACCATGTAGATAATTAAATGCCTTAAATTAATATTTTATTAATAAATAAATAAGATTATTTACAAAGTATGTGCTTTATCATCATACATGATTGGCTTGTATGCACACTACTATCAATGACCTCGTCCCTCTCAGTATAAGCAGCATCCCGGGCAACTAATGCCTCCTCATTTTCCTCAAAAGCTGCATCACGAGTAGATCTGACTTCATATCTCTCCTCAAGAGCTACATCTCGGGTAGATCGAACCTCATCTCTCTCAACCAATGCTATATCCCTAGTAGCTAGAGCCTTGTCTCTAGTAGCAAAAGTTGTATCTCTGATAGAAAGGGCTATTAACATTGGTGCTCTAGCCTGATCCTTCGCAAAGGTCATCCGAGCTAGTGAATCAACAATAGCTGGATCTGTCCCTGCAGGAATGCTCGGAGAATCACTAATTAAAGCCGCTGTCAAACCGATAAACAAATCATCCTCTGTTAGAGAATCAGGATCCTACATAGGCTCCTCCTCATCTGAATCAATGCTCGGAGCTGACGAGATAACTGCAGCCAATGCGATATCGGTCTCTAACCATGCTGAATACTCTGTAGAACGATCTGGATGGATAGTAGGGAAATCAGCCCTCTTCTTGTGAGTCCAATACTCATAAGTCCTGATCATGTCAGATGACGACAAAGATGAAGTTAATATTCACTGGTTCATAGCCCCCTCAAAGTGATGAAGGCTCTAAAATTGATCAAACTGGCCTATGACTTCCAGCGAATGATATGTCGTCACCCTTCTCAAACCCACCAAGGGTAGGTAATCCATACCGACTGCATGAGTGATAAAGCTGTAGGGGGAACTCAGCCCTGAGCATTGAAAGATCGAAAAGGGATGCTCGATGTCCGACAAAAAGGTCGACCACGGTGCTGCATCTAAACACTTCGCTGGCCGGAAGGAGTAGGACATAACTATCTCATGGGTAAAGCAATACCCATGATGTTGGAAAGTGCCAATAGGTTTCAAATGTGTCATGAACCACACATACAGCAGAACGGCGCTGCCTCTGAAAAATCCCCCTGGATGGATACTGCAGAAAGTTGCCGACCGCAGAGTCTCAGCTAATATCATCGACAGAATCGTATAACCGTGTCTGAGGGCACGAACCACTACCATCAAGCCAATATCTAAGTGGTCCATATACAGGGGAATGTATAGATAAGTAGTGATGCACATCAACAGAACATCCACTCGTACAAACTGCCACTCATCTGCCAGAATAATAAAATCCCCAGAGAATCGCTCGTAGCTGTCCAACCTACCAAAGCGATAGATCAAAGAGTCCATGGACACTACACGTCCGACAGTAACCTCCTCAATGACGACTCTGCGTCTCAAAATAGTCATGGTCATGAACGGTCGTCTTATGTCACTAATGACTGTCCTGACATATGGCAGATCTAACACCAAACCCGTTAGGTGCTCATACTCCTCCATCATAGGAGACAAATCATAAAGGCCAAACCTGAAAAGCCTACATCCAAGAAAAACCCTCTGAGTCAGTGACCCATGTTGAGAGAACCCAACGGCACCTCAATGTTGCTCCATCGAATCCATAGTAAGTCTCGAAAGGAAGAGACATCGATACATCAAGACGACCAGTCACAGGGATGAAATGGCAATCATCATAGGATGCAACCCGTCAGCAACTCATCACTCCTGATGTTTGAGAAGACTTGATCTCCTTTGACCCACAAAAACACGTGGGCAACCGTCGTGGCAAAGTCTATCTCATACCCGACGATATATTTCTTGAGCAAAGGGCCATGGACTAAAAACCTCACAGATCAAAACAAATCTGGCTAAAGCCCTCACATCCCCAGCCATCATAAGCTATTAGGTCCAATCCATTGGAGTCCGAATGCATCTCGACATTAATCATCAAAGTTGAAACAACAAAGCGATATATCAAGCATAATCATCATCAAGGACCTTCGAAGAGCTGATTAATCTAAAACCTTCATCAAATCAGAAGAAAGGTCATCAAAGCCAATTGCTCCTACAAATCAAAAACAACGATTGGGGCATCCAAACATCAAGGCCCATATCCACTACCTGTTCACCATGGGGGTTATGCGAAAAAAAAAGACTTGCAATCTCAGCGTCTTATCAGCCCATCTGTCAAACATACGATAAAGCAATCATCTCAGATGACAAGCAAGACCAAGGCAAATTCAGAATCAAAGACAACCCGATGTTGGGACCCTTACAACAAGACTGGACTAATTTCAAAAATTGCGACAATTTAACACTGAGGCATTTATCAACCATCCAATGAAAATGCACCAGTCGGCACCATCAACATGGTCTGCCATTATCAAAGCTTCCATCATAAGCGATCCGGTATGATCAATCTATCTTTTCCAATCATAATTTTCTTAAAATACTGCGATCCACAGATAAGGTACGCCTCTTTCATCTCTTTATGAGCTTTCAACTTCCAGTTACATGCATTAGCAAGGGTATACACGTTAAGTATAGATAAATTTTGCATTAGAACCTCAGAAAAAAGAGGAAAGGAAAAAAGATTTTTGCTTAACTTGTTATGAATTGGACTAATTCTGATAAGAGTCCGTGGAGCAAGAATCACGAGAACGATGAGAGAATTAAGACAATTCGACCTTTTGATTAGGTACGACATCCTAGTTTAAAGCGCTTTTGGAAAAAACTTGGTCTCATATACATGTCTGCACTTTGCGATCACCCTAACACTTAGTTGTGGGGTATGAAACTATGGCGACAAGGATGACAATTTGTAGCCAGCCTAACGTCTCGAATCGTGGTCTAGGTTACTCGAGTTATTAAGCTGAGGGGTGTCTTTAAACCTGGCGCCTTAAAGCCATCTGGTTTGGGAGCCACCGGCCCAATTCTCGTTACATGGGTAATACAGTGCCTAAGAAAACGAGCATTACAAGAAGAAGAGGTCAAAACCTGAGCAGATCAGAATCGTGGCCTAGGTTACTCGAGTAATTAAGCCCGAGGGGTGTCTCTACATCTGATGCCCTAAAGCCATCTGGTTTGGGAGTCACCGTCCCAACACTCGCTACATGGGTAATTTAGAGCCTAAGGAAACGAATCTTATACAGGCTCAGGCGAGGATCAAAAGAGTAGTTCGCCTAACTTGTCTCGAAGTGTGGCCTTTATTACTCGAGCCAGTAAACCTTAAGGGGTGTCTTAACACCTAGTGCCCTAAAGCCATCTGGTTTAGGAGTCATTGGTCTAAAACTCATTACATGTGTAACTCTAAATAGCCTAAGAAAATAAGACAAAGTTAAGCGAGGAAAAATAGAAAAAATTTGCAAGATAAAAATGAGATCATCTAAAGTCATAGAAGAGAAACCCCTACTAAGGGTTGCGTCACTCATAGTGCACATGTTATAGGATGTTTAATTTTGTGAAGCAGTGTCTAGAGTGAAGATGAGGTGTCTCTGATAAAGGGAGATGAGTCTTTTGAATTTGATCCTACCCATGAAAAATGACCATTGACGCTTAAAAGTTTTCTTGCGATTTCATAACTTTTCAAATGAAAATTTTGATTTCCTTAGGAAAAATTCATTTTCATACTCCCTTTCAAGATCTTTAGCAATAAGATAAGAGCGCATTGAATACAAGTATTCAATTTCATAAACTTTAACTTCAAATGCCTCATTCACAAGATCACATTAACCCCGACAGCCCGAGCTATCAAGCTTTCGGCACATATTATTATTTGAATAAATGTGCAGGATATTGCTCACCCGTGGACATGGTCAACAAAGCGAGTTTCTTCTGTGAACCCCAATAACAACCTGTGAAAGGGCTGGGGCATTGCCGATTCCAAGAAATGGAAAAGATCTACGGCGGGACCAACTTCCTCGTCAAAAGGAAAGGGAGAATTTTGAAAGAAATCAAGGCGACATAAGTTGTCCCTCCACAAAAAGGGAAAAATTCTCAAAAGAGTTCCTTAACTCGGGAAAAACGGATGCCCAAATGACAAAAGGTCTGGCAAATAAAATCTACACCATCAAACATGTCAACCTGTTTCAAGTCCTCACAAGTCGAGGCCTCTACACCGAAATTCAAATCTGGGCAAAGACATCAGCAACACCCGGGTCATCAGCCAAGCCAACGTCTAACTCAGCAGGGTTGCAAGTAAAGAGCTCGCCCCTTTTCACACTCAATGATTAGCCGTTGGCACAACCCTAGCGAAACATCAGGAATGGTCCGATGGTGAAAACAGTATATCAATCCATCCCCACAGAGGACAGATGATGGAATCTGTTATACAAATATCCAGTGATGTAATCCGTTGAATACTACTTCAACAAATATATCAGGATATCTCTTAGTGAAGCCATCAGTGTCTAAACCGACAGAGGGACCAACACCTGGTCCCGATTCCAGATCTAGAAAAATAGCAGCCTCAACAAGATCTCCACCAAAGACGACATATGAAAGGGGAACATCTGAATCTGCGAATGACAAAAGGAGCCATGCAAGAGTTAGAGCTGATAAGCCCATCAAAATCCGTGCATAAAAAGAAACTCCAAATCACCTCAGAAAGGGTGAGGTATGGTTCTACATCAATTCAATTAAGCATATGCATCAACCTAGGATAAATTAAGATCTCATATCATGTCTGGTCTGCACATGTGCAACAAGCGCTACATCAGCGCACATCTCTATTAAAAAGTTATGCATATATACCCAGTAGAGTTAAATATGCATACACATTAAATACACAAACTCGATAAAAAGTCTGCTACCTTTCGAGTAGGCATCGGGACAGTCCAATAATCAGCGATGTCCTTACCCTCAGGGTAAGCACTGTTGCAAACTACCGGTGTATGTTATCATCAGGATAGGCATAAGGAGCACCCACTGAGGCAACTCGACAAAAGAGATATATCCCAAGCAGAGGAGCCTTCAGAAATGTACAACAACATCAACCAAGAGAAATTTTGCCCCCAAATAGTATCGGCAGATGTGAGAAACCATTGGGCTTAAACCAAGGTAACACCAAGGGCTACCACGGATGACGTCATCCCCAGCAGAAAGTGACAAGAATAATCTGTGATAGCCTAACTATGATAGCCTACCAATGGCATCCTACCAACAACAAAGGATAACATAAAGGACATCGGCCCCCAGCAGAAATGCAGAAAACATTTCAGTTTACCTTCATTAAACAAAGCATCGGCAACATCGATGGAAATCAAACCGTTCGAGTCAACACCAGCATAGACATCAACAACACTGATGAAAGTCAACCGTTGAGATCAGCCCCAACACAGGCATCATTCATGACCGATCAGGGTAAGCGATTTGCGATGCGATTTACGATACGATATGCGATTTGCGATACGATATGCAATATGCGAAGTGCGAAATGCGATTTGCAAAAATATGTTAACATTCATTGCATTGCGATTTGCATCATTAAAATCTTGTCATATTTCAAGTGTCTAGCAATCTTTATCCTGTTCATTCCATTGCATTACATAATCATGATAAAGAGGGGCATCTGTAGACACTCGAAATTTTGTTTTTTTGTTACTAACCCTGCAGGAGGGCAAAATCGTCTTCTCAGACCCGGTCACCAATATCGGGATGTCAACTCAACCCAGATCACCAATATCGGGATGTCAAACTCAACCCCAATCTCAATATCGGGCCATCAAATCAACCCCGATCTCCAATTGGGCCGTCAGATCAACTCCGATCTCCAATTGGGCCGTCAGATCAACCCCGATCTAAATATCGGGCCATCAAATAAACCCCGATCTCCAATCGGGTCGTCAAATCAACCTTGATCTCAATATCTGGCCATTAAATCAACTTCGATCTCCAATCGGACCGTCAGATCAATCCTGATCTCAATTTTGAGCCATCAAATCAACACCGAGCTCCAATTGGGCCGTCAGGTCAACTCCGATCTCAATATTGGGCCATCAAATCAACCTTGATCACCAATCAGGCTATCAGATCAACCCCGATCTCAATATCGGGCCATCAAATCAACTTCGATCTTTAATAAGACCGTCAGATCAACCCCGATCACAATATCGGGCCATCAAATCAACTCCGATCTCCAATCGGGCCGTCAGATCAACCCCGATCTAAATATCGGGCCATCAAATCAACTCCGATCTCCAATCGGACCATCAGTTCAACCCCGATCTCAATATCGGGCCATTAGTTCAACCCCGATCTCAATAACGGCCATCAAATCAACCCCGATCACTAATAACGGGATGTCAAACTCAACCCCGATCTCAATATCGGGCCATCAAATTAACCCCGATCTCTAATTGGGTCGTCAGATCAACCCCGATCTTAATATCGGGCCATCAAATAAAGTCTGATCTCCAATCGGACCGTCAAATCAACCCTGATCTCAATATCGGGCCATCAAATCAACTCTAATCTCCAATCGGACCGTCAGATCAATCCCGATCTCTATATTGGGCTATCAAATCAACTTCGATCTCCAATCGGACCGTCAGATCAACCTCGATCTCAATATCAGGCCATTAAATAAACTTTGATCTCCAATCGATCTGTCAGATCAACCCCGATCTCAATATCAGGCCATCAAATCAGCTTTGATCTCCAAACGAATCGTCATGTCAGCTCCGATCTTAACCCGAGAGGTACAATTAAGCCCCGGTCTCAACCCTGGAGGTACAGGTCATCCCCGGTCTCAGCCCGGAAAGTCAAGTCAACTTCGGGAACAAACCTGAAGCTCCACCACATCTCTAGGAGGAAACCTGGAACGACCAACTTAGCTTCAGAGAGAACACCGAGGACAAACAGACTCGAATGGAATCCAAGTCTTGGAAACAACTCCCGAAAGTCAACTAAAGGCCATGTCGACACTAAAGGCAACCCCGGGAGGGGAAAAATGGTCATTTTACCAATCCTAAGCCGATTCGGTCAAACTCAAGCTGAATTGATGCCACCAAGGTCAGAACGAACCATAACAATGATCTCGACTGCAAACAGCACAAGACAACTCAACGGACAAACTGCAAGAAATCGAAGACCTGGTTATAAACCCATCTTCCTGGACCCAAAAAATATTTAATCCCATGTCATTGTGACATTCTCGGCGAGGGCTTTTTGGAAAGGTATAGCACGCCTCAAATGGACGCTCCGATCAAAAGTTAAAAAGTTTTGACTTCGACCTCGCGTTGCTCGAAGTGCACGTACTTCAAGACGACTCAGTCAAATATGTGGGCCCCACCAGGGGAGCCGCACCTCTACCTATGGAAGCAGCAAGTAGAGCTGAGGCTCACTGGCCTATAAATAAACGTTCACCCCCCTCATTTTCAAGAATTCCGAAACGCAGCGAACCTCTGTCCGTTTGATTTTTTGACTTTTTCACCTCTTCTAAACCCAAATTTTTTTACTCTAACACGTAGATATACCCATATACTACCACATATCAGAAAATAACTAGTAGATTTGGACGTATAGAGCATACAATTTGGAAAAAAGTCTATGTAGCAGTCCATTATGAGTATTTTTACGATCAGCAAGTTTATATTACTTCTTCGTACTTTTATACACTTGCACGTTAAGTTTCGTTTTCTAAATATGCCCGGAACTTAGTTCTGTGGCCGTTTTCGTCAAAAATTGGTACATTTTTATGCATAAATGCGTTTTTTAGCATTTCTACAACTCGGATTGACGATCCGTCAGCTCTAACAGCTTCAGTGCACTAGCACCTTCGTTTTAAGCAACTTCGTCGGACTGGGTTATCCTCTCAGTCCGGGTTTGACTTTTTTTGTGTGCTTATTTAACTGTAAATATACTAACTTTTTAATTCTGTCATGCCCGGATGTAAAATCCGTGGTAATTTACTGCTTTTATATATATTTATGCATATATAAGCAGTCTTCACCACCACGGGGTTCTCTTCCCAGTCTTGGTTGACTATATTTTTGTTAATATATATATATATATATATCTATATTTATATATTTATATATTTCAGTCCGGCCTGGATTATTTTATGGCCTTTTTACTGCTTTTTGCACCCTTCACCATTACTGGGTTATCTTCCTAGTCCCTGGTTGACTATTTTTCTACAAATTTATATTTCAGTTCGGCCTGGATTATTTTGTAGCCTTTTTACTATTTTTTTGCACTCTTCACCATTATTGGGTTATCTTCCCAGTCCCAGGTTGACTACTTTTTTGTACATTTACATTTCTGTTCGGCCAGGATTATTCTGTGGCCTTTTTACTGCTTTTATATATATTTATGCATATATAAGCAGCCTTCACCATCACTGGATTCTCTTCCCAGTTTTGGTTGACTACTTTTTTGTCAATATATATTGTTAGTTCCCAAAGGCACGTTAGTTATCTAGAAGGGGGGTTGAATAGATATTTTAAAATTTTTTTGTTTAAAATACTTTGTCAGTATTGAATATACTGACAGCAGCAGAATATATGTTTGTTCCCCCTTTAAGATATTGCAATTACGATTTGATAAGCAGTTATAGTAATTATAACAGCTATAGGAGTTATGGCAGTTAATGAAAGACAAAGAGACAAAACAGTTTTAAGTGGTTCAGAGTACACAAGGCTCCTAGTCACTCTTCTACTCCATGAGTAGGAAATCCACTAAGGATATCTCTTAAAACTTGAATCACTTAGATTTCTTCAAGGCCAACAGCCTTGGAACTTCTCTTAATTCACTTTTGAACTCTTCAAGTCCAGCAGACTTGGTACTTCTCTTAGTTCACTCTTGAACTCTTCAAGTACTTCTGACTTGGAACTTCACTTGAGTTGATAGTTGTATGCTGGGGTGTGCTACTCGGTTGCAATTAAGCATCAGTTCTGAAGAACTGAGTAGCAAAGCAAGCTTTCCTCTTTCAGGATCGTAGAGTTGATCGTTAAATGTTCTTGAGCTTTTCTCTTGATATTATTTCTTTTTGTTGACTTACTTGCTTAGTCTGAATCCTTGTCTGATTTCCTTATAAAAGAGTCATTCAAAATGTTTCCGTTTGAATGCTCCCATTGCAGCATAAAATGCTTCGATGTTGACATCCTGCTTTCCTGCTGCTGAGCCATCTGGCCCACTGACACATCAGACTGTAACTTCACCTAACACCTGAAAAGGTGTTTTCAGCAGGCGGTTTAGTCTTTTCCTTAGCTTCTTTAATACGCTTCTTCGATTTGGACTAAGGATGAATATGGGATCATTGGGACCGTCAATTTGTCAACGACTATTAGCCTTTCTTCATTTATTGCTCTTCCTCCCTTCATCAGGACTACGAACTTTGATGCTGACTGGAGGAACACTACGATTATGGTCATTGTACCAAAATCATTGTGTGTTGGCTTGCACAGGCTGGACTTAGTCTTGATCATAGAGAACACTCTGATTTCTCTTAAGCTCTTTGGCAGACTACGATTCCTTCTTGCTTGTCTTGCAGACTCCACGATTCCGAGAGCACACTGCGTTTCTTGACTTAGCTCGGCAGGCGCTTGGATCATTTTCATGATTCTTAGTGTGGCTTCCAAGGCAGACTACGATTCTCTGATACTTTTACTTAAGCTCCACGAATCTTGCATTAGCCTCTGCAGACTTGGTTTTCTTTGCAGACTACGATTCTGGACATCTTCATTGAAACTCCATGATTCTGCTTTGTCTTCTGTATGCTACCTTTGACAGACTACGATTCTGTCAAGGCTTTAACCTTTACAACTCAAATAGATCAACCTAATAATTTTGATCTTTTCTTTTATACATTTATTTACATAAATGATAAACATTAAAGCTCAGATCAACCTAACAATTTTGATCTATCATCTAAGTCCTTGTACATATGATCATTGAAGGACTCTACACTTAAGCATTTATATTTACTTTCAATATCAAATTTAAATATGCAATTCCCAATAATCTCCCCCTATTTGATGTTGACATAATCAAGGAGATTTGGATCATAGCATCATTTTCTAAATGCAGAGTGCTAGAAAGTAAATATGGCTTAGTGTTTCAGTGAGCAACTGACATTTCTAGAGAATAAGTATGAATTTATTGATGTTTGAAAAGATATTATAATCTAGCATAGAAACATCAATACATCATTAAATTGGACTTATCTCTATCTTCTTTGCCTCTTATTTCTCGGAGGGTTGGCATACTCTACAGCTCTTCTTCTTCTGGTTTGCTCATCTTTCCAGGCATTGTCTTCTAGCTCTTCTTGGGACTGCTGATCAGTAGAAGTCATGCCTTATGAGCTAGAAGCAAGACCTTGACTCTTTTGAAGAGGTATAACCATGAGAGAACGCTGCAGATGTTGATCAGATCGTGGAGGCAGATAATTTGGACTCCTGGAGTTGCCACCCGACGATTGACCAATTTGAGTTTACCTTTGCCTTCCACTTCTGCTGCCTCTGCCTCTATCTCCTTGCTCATTATTCTCCCCTTTTATGTCAGCATCAAGGGTTCGAATGTCGTCAAAGAGGCGCTTGACTCCTTCCACCAGCTCATGCATCTGAGAGTGGTTTTGAAAGATGTCACTACAATTGTCCTCGACTAGAGCCTCAGTTTGTCTTCTTTGTTGCTGAAAACGCTCCATTTGATTGTGATTCTGATTAAGTTGAGCTACACTACAGGCTTGGAATTATTGTAGTGAGATACGCAGTTCTGAAATATGTTTGGTCATCAGCTCATTCTGAGATTACTGAGTCTTCTGCATTATCTCCATAGCTTCCTTATGCTTCTTTGTGGCAGCAAAGTGAATATCATTCCTTTTACTGAGGCTTTCAGCCATTTCCTTGACAATCTCCTTTAGTTTCTTGGGCAGCTCAGTTGCCAAATTTCCTAGTAGGGTCTTGATAGAGTCGATGATGTGGTCGAATCTCAGGTGAAGTGCAAGTGCGTGTGCTTCAAGAATTTCGCCAGACTTTGAACCTATTTGGCTTAATGTTTCAGTCAGCTCCTCCTTTGTTGGCATTAGAGACAATTGATCGAGAATTCGTTGTGTCTCAGGAGGAGGAGGGGTAGTCGTAGTGTGTTCATCCTTCCTTGACATGTTTGCAAGGGCAAGTGTCATGTCAAAATATTCGTTGTTGGAGGATGAGGGAATATCTGCTTGGGCTAGAGGTGTGGCCATATAGTATATGGGTGAAGTGTTTGGTTCAGGTTCATTGAGCTGTTTTGGGGACTCTACGATTGCCGTGTCAGTTTGAGCATTAGACACAAATCGTAGTTCACCATCTAGAGTGGGTGTCTCAATTGTTGAGCTATCAAGCATCTCCTATACAATTCTGGTGACTTGCCTGATAACCATTGGATCACTTGCGGTTGGCTCAAAGAGAACAAGTTGATTATTTTGTTCGTCAGTCACAAAGTTTTGGGACTCTGTAACTAGAAATTGATTAAGTGGATGCAGGACCACTTCCAACCATTTGGGCAATTCGTAGAATTGGTTGAAATGAGATGATGGAGAGTGGTTGTTAATGAAAGAGAGAGGAGTGATGTATACCTCTGGCTCAGCTTCTGAAGTTGACTCATTTGTGATCAGCTTCTGAGTAAACCTCCTTTCTCTTGGGAATCCATAGGCAAGCACTGAAATTGCTGGATATGCCTTGAATGTCCAGAATATGTGATCCCAGGAGTTGAGAATCATAGCTCTATGATATGGCATCATGGGCAAGTAATTGAACAGCTGATTGTAGTTTGATGTCCTTTCATCATCTTTTCCCATATACAGAATCTCAAGATCATCATCCTCTTCTTCATCACTCTCTGCATCATGAACTTCCACCACATCATTCATCACATCATCATCAACAATATTAACCATTTCTGCAGCAGCAGACTCTACGAATTCTTCATGAACTGGGGGGACTTCAAGATTTTCTTTTGGTAGCTCCCCCTCAGCTTCTACATTCTCTAGCTCTAGTGCTTCTAACAGCTCCCCCTCAGCTGTAGCAATTTCTTGAACAAGAGCTTCCAGAGTTTCTTTCAACACTTTATCTTGGCTCAGCTCGAGTGCTTCTGGCACTTCTACCTCAGACTGAGCCGTTTCTTCTTCCATCAGAACCTCTTCAGAAGGACCAACCACTTTAGGATGTAGTTCCTCAATAACAGTACTTGGTTCTGGTATCTCTTTTTCCTACACTTCAGCAGTATCAACAATAATTTTATCAGGGCTTATCATCACTGTTTCTGGCTCAATCCTTTCAGAGTTGGCCATTTCTTATTCTTCTTGAATTTTTTCAGCATGAACAACTTCTTCAGGCAGCTCCTCTTTAGCAATGATCATGACCTGATCAGGAGCAGCAGTGGTTTCTGCCTGACTGATCGTGGTCTGATCCTCTTTTTCAATAGGTCTGGTCTCTTCTGGGTTTAGACCAGATGATTAAGGCTCAGTGGTTTGTTCAGCTTTCTCAGTAGCCCTTTTTCTTTCATCTTCCTTTAAAACTTCTTCATGTTCAAGGATGTACTTCTTCATCAGAGTCTTCTTCCTCTTTGGTTTGGTCACAACCTTAGAACCTTCTTCAGCTTCAGCCCTTATAGTCTGTTCAGGCTGAGAGGATGTTGCAGCATCTCCTTCTATAGTGGCAGCCAGTTTGGACTCTACGAGTGGTGATGATTCCACAATCGTAGTGAGTGAAGACTTCCTTGTTCTGTGGCTGCGTTTCTTTTTTTCTGAGGCTCAGAACTCCCTTCAGCTTTGTCCTCACTTGTCTCCCTCTTCTTCTTCTTCTTCTCTTTCAAAACTTCCTCTGGTGATTTAAGAGTGATGACTCTACTGGATGTAAGGCTTATGAACTCCATATCAACATCAGGACCTCCTTGAGGTGCATCAGTGGTTGAGCCTTGGGGCTCCTCAACCACTTGCATACTTTCATTCACATTCTTCTTCCCCTTGCTCTTTCTAACCAGAGCTACAGGTTCTTCTTGGTTTACCTCTTCATCTTCCTCAACTTCCTTCATAGCATATGAGGTTGTAGACATCATCTTCACATTCTATGCAGGATTTCTCTTCCAATTCAGGAACAACTGCTGGGTCATCTTTCTATTAGGAATAATAAAAACACCTTCTTTGTCTTCAATCCTGTCCCCCAGAGTAGCCTCTAGAATGATGCTGATAAACCTTCCATAGGGCATCTTCGCAGTGCTCTTGGTCTTTTTGGGGCTTTCCATCCATTTCCCAAACCATTCCATCAGTAGAGCTCCATAGTTGAGTTGAACTCTGTATCGGATAGCTGTCATGAGCTTCAGTTGCTTCTCATTGACAGAATCGTGGCCAGAGCCCTTGCAACATATGCATTTTCCAATAATATCAGCAAGGAACTCATATTCTTGGGGAAACTCTTTCTTCTTGTAGCCACTCTTTCCTTCAATCTTTAAGTAGCGCAACTTTTTCAGACCTTCATAGAAGTCAATTCTCTCTAATGATGGAAGACCTTCATTGTTGAAACCTAGGGCTAGGTTAATGCTTTCGGAGTTGAGTCGAATCTGCACGCCCTTGACTTTGGTGAGGATGGAGTCTCCATTAATGACTCCAATGTGATAGAATTTTTTCACCAGCTTCGTATAAATCATGGTATTGGTGCTTAGAGCTTCTTCGAATCCAGCTTTCTTCAGTAGTGAAAGAACTTTATGAATTTGTGGGCCAGCATCTTCGAACCCGTCAAAGCACAGTTGATAACCCGAAATAACTTTGGAAGCAGCCATTGATGTTGATTGAGTATCCTGAGACGAATCTGCACGCCCTTAACTTTGGTGAGGATGGAATCTCCGTCAACGACTCCATTGTGATAGAACTCTTTTACTAGCCTTGGATAGATCATTGTGCTGGTGCTCAGAGCTTCTTCGAGTCTTGCTTTCTTTAATAGTGATAGAATCTTGTGAAACTCAGGTCCAGCCTTCTCGAACCCGTCAAAGCATAGTTGGTAGCCAGAAACAACATTTGAAGCTGCCATGTGATTGTTTGATTGAGTATCCTGAGACGAACAAATTTGCTTAGCTTTCTGAAACTTTGGGTTTCATTTGAGAGAGAGAGAAAGATAGGCGTTTGGAATTCAAAAACTAAACTGACAAATGACAGTTTAAAATTGATTTATAACTTTCCTTCATAAGTTTTGCATAGTGGGACACGTGTCGAGTTCTGCAGGACTCCATGGTTTTAAGTCATGTGGAAAGTTCAATTCTGCCCTTAGCTCCCCCTGAGATAGTGAGTCCTTGTGGGAAAACTACGAATGTCGAGAACCACTCCACGAATGTGGAGTTCTTTAGCTAGATCTGCTCCATGGCTGATAACTCTACGATTTTCGAAGAAATCTGAGATAACATCCCTTCCAAGTTAAGGTAGCTCAGGAAGGGCCAACCTCTTAGACATATGCTAAGGGTCAGGTTTTTCCCTGAGGCGCTTATCAGAAGGGTTGCCTAGACTGAGTTATGCTGCCATCGTAGTGAGCTATCCTTTCTGTCTGGAACACTCCATGATCATAGTTTCTCTTAGTCATCTCTACGATTTTAACTTAGCCTTATTATCTGCATGGTTAATATCAATCTAGAGCATAGAATTCATGGTTGTAGATTTAACATACCTAACTCACTTATTAGCTTATTAAATCTGGATTCATCTAAGGGTTTTGTAAACACATCAGCTAGTTGATTTTCAGTAGGGATATATTGCAAAGATATAGTTCCATTTTGAATATGATCCCTAATAAAATGATATCTTATTTCTATATGCTTGGTCCTAGAATGCATGACAGGATTATGTGTTATTGCTATGGCACTTGTGTTATCACAGTGTACAGGTATAGATTTTAAATCAAACCCATAATATGCTCGCTGGTTCTTCATCCATAAGATTTGAGCACAGCAGCTGCCTGCAGCAATATATTCAGCTTCTGCTGTTGAAGTTGAAACTGAGTTTTGCTTCTTGCTGAACCAGGACACTAGTCTATTTCCTAGCAGTTGACAAGTGCCACTGGTACTTTTTCTATCTATTTTACATCCTGCAAAGTCAGCATCTGAGTATCCTGTCAGTTCAAAGGAGGACTCCTTGTGATACCATAGACCCAAGTAGGGTGTACCTTTAAGATATCTGAAAATCTTTTTTACAGCAATTAAGTGTGATTCCTTAGGATTAGCTTGAAATCTAGCACATATACATATTGCAAACATTATATCTGGTCTACTAGCAGTTAAGTAGAGAAGGGAGCCTATCATACCTCTGTATTGAGTAATGTCAATACTTTTACCTTTCTCATCTTTGTCAAGCTTAGTTGCTAGAGCAATTGGTGTTTTCATGGGAGAGGCTGATTCCATGTCATACTTCTTAAGTAAGTCTTTGATGTACTTGGCTTGGTTAATGAAGATTCCTTAATCAGTTTGCTTCACTTGTAGTCCAAAGAAGAAATTTTGCTCACCCATCATGCTCATTTCAAACTTGCTCTGCATAAGCTTGGTAAATCTCTTGCACAGATTTTCATCAGTAGAACCAAAGATAATATCATCTACATATATTTACACTAGTAAAACTTTATTTTTGTGCTTCTTAAGAAATAGTGTAGTGTCTACTCTACCTCTAGTGAATCTTTTTTCAATAAGAAAGTTAGTTAGTGTTTCATATCATGCTCTAGGTGCTTGTTTAAGTCCATATAAGGCTTTGTCTAATCTATAGACATAATTAGAAAGGGTTTGATAAAACCTGGGGGTTGTTCCACATATACTTCTTCTTGAAGTTCACCATTTAGGAATGCACTCTTGACATTCATCTGGAAGACCTTGAACCTCATGTGTGCAGCAAATACAAGGAATATTCTGACTGCTTTAAGTCTGGCAATTGGTGCAAAGGTCTCATCATAGTCAATGCCTTTTTCTTGAGAATAACCTTTGGCCACTAGTCTTGCTTTGTTCCTTGTGATCACCCCATCTTCATCCATCTTATTTCTGAAAACCCATTTGGTGACTATGACTAGGTGATTCTTTAGTCTAGGAGCTAGTCTCCAGACTTTGTTTCTCTCGAACTGATTCAGCTCCTCCTGCATGGCTTCAATCCAGCTTGCATCTAACATTGCATCTTCAATCTTCTTGGGTTCTATTTAAGACAAAAAACTCAAATAGAAACACTCATTCTGTGTTGCAGATCTTGTTCTGATTCTGGCAGTTGGATCACCAATGATTAGGTCTTGAGTGTGATCTCTTGCCCACCTGTTCCCTGTTGGAACATCTGTTCTGGTGCCTTCTTGTCTGAACTCTTCAAGATTGACTTCTGGTTCAGGTTGATCAGAATCTTCGTCTGGTGCAGCTTTCTCTACGATTTCTTCTTCGAACACTGATTCCACCTTCAGGAACTACGGTCGTAGTGTTGGGCTCGACCACCTCATTCGTGGTATCTGTATCGTTAATCGTAGTGTCTTGTGGTGCAGACTTGTCTGAGTCTGTTTCATCAAAGATGATGTGGATAGAGACTTCAACACTTAATGTCTTCTTGTTGAACACTCTATAAGCTTTGCTATCTGTGGCATGTCCAAGGAAGATTCCTTCATCTGACTTGGGTTGGAACTTAGTTAGATATTGCTTCCCATTGTTGAGAATGTAGCATGCACAGCCGAACACATGGAAGTAATTGACATTTGGCTTTCTTCCTTTCCACAGCTCGTAGGGAGTCTTCTTCAACGTAGAGTGTACAAGAGATCTATTCTGTGTGTAGCACGCAGTGTTGATGGCTTCCGCCCAGAAGTATTTAGGCAGATGAGTTGCTGCTAGTAGAGTTCTTCCAGCTTCTATAAGTGTTATGTTCTTTCTCTCAGCTACTCCAGTTTGCTGAGGAGTTCGTGGTGCTGAGAAGTTGTAGCTGATGCCATTATTTGAACAGAACTGATCCATTTCTGAGAAGTAGAACTCTCTACCATGATCACTCCTTATAGCCTTGATTGTCTCTTCTTTTTCATTCATCACCAGGTTGAACACCTTTATCAGTTGGGAGCTTGTCTCATCTTTGGAGTTAAGAAAGAACACCCATGTGTATCTGGTGTACTCATCCACTACGACCAGTGAGTATCTCTTTCCTCCTAGGCTCACAGTTGGAATTGGCCCGAAGAGATCCATATGAAGTAATTGTAGGGGCCTGTCAATTGAGTTGATTTTTTGCCTTTAAATGAGCTCCTTGTTTGCTTTCCAAGCTGGCAGGCGTTGCATGCAGTGGCGAAGCCAGAAACTTTTGGCAGTGGGGTCAAAATTATTACTAAGCAACAAATAATTTGGCGGGGGTTCGGGGGCAACGTCCCCTAGCCAATTTTTTTTTAATACTTTATACTTTCGGGTCACATATATATATACACACACTATATTACAATGAAAATATAATAGGTAATAATATATAGTATGTATACACTATATTGACTCATAATAGACTTTTTTAATCACAACTGTTTATAAGTAAGTAATTCATTATTTATTTTTAAAAATAATATAAATTAGATTATTATTTAGTTTAAAATAGTATAGAGAGATATACATATATTGAGAGGATATGAGTCATATGTGGTTAAAATTTGATTGACAAAGTTATAAATTTTTAATTTGACCCCGCATAATAAAAAATTTATAAAATTTTAGTGGGGTTAATTTATATATAATACTTAAAATTTTTAAAATTTACCTTGCATTATAAAATAATTTTTTCCCTTGCGGGGTCAATTGACCCCACATAATCTATGTGGCTTCGCCACTAGTTGCATGGCCTTTCTTTGATGAAGCTAAACTTAGGTAAGCCTGCTACAAGATCTTTGGAAACCAGCTTTGATATGCTTTTGAAGTTGAGATGTGATAACCTCCTATGATTAGAAAGGGTTGGATTGATAAAACCTGGGGGTTGTTCCACATATACTTCTTCTTGAAGTTCACCATTTAGGAATGCACTCTTGACATCCATCTGGAAGACCTTGAACCTCATGTATGCAACAAATGCAAGGAATATTCTGATTGCTTCAAGTCTGGCAACTGGTGCAAAGGTCTCATCATAGTCAATGCCTTCTTCTTGAGAATAACCTTTGGCCACTAGTCTTGCCTTGTTCCTTGTGATCACCCCATCTTCATCCATCTTATTTCTAAAAACCCATTTGGTGCCTATGACTGGGTGATTCCATGGTCTAGGAACTAGTCTCCAAAATTTGCTTCTCTCGAACTGATTCAGCTCCTCTTACATGGCTTCAATCCAGCTTGCATCTAGCATTGCATCTTCAATCTTCTTGGGTTCTATTTGAGACAGAAAACTCAAATAGAAACACTCATTCTGTGTTGCAGATCTTGTTCTAATTCTGGCAGTTAGATCACCAATGATCAGGTCTTGAGTGTGATCTCTTGCCCACCTGTTCCCTGTTGGAACATCTGTTCTGGTGCCTTCTTGTCTGAACTCTTCAAGATTGACTTCTGGTTCAGGTTGATCAGAATCTTCGTCTGGTGCAGCTCTCTCTACGATTTCTTCTTCGGACACTGATTCCACCTTCAGGAACTACGGTCGTAGTGTTGGGCTCGACCACCTCATTCGTGGTATCTGTATCGTTAATCGTAGTGTCTTGTGGTGCAGACTTGTCTGAGTCTGTTTCATCAAAGATGATGTGGATAGAGACTTCAACACTTAATATCTTCTTGTTGAACACTCTATAAGCTTTGCTATATGTGGCATATCCAAGGAAGATTTCTTCATCTGACTTGGGTTGGAACTTAGTCAGATATTGCTTCCCATTGTTGAGAATGTAGCATGCACAGTCGAACACATGGAAGTAATTGACATTTGGCTTTCTTCCTTTCCACAGCTCGTAGGGAGTCTTCTTCAATGTAGAGTGTACAAGAGATCTGTTCTGTGTGTAGCACGCAGTGTTGATGGCTTCTGCCCAGAAGTATTCAGGCAGATGAGCTGCTATTAGTAGAGTTCTTCCAGCTTCTATAAGTGTTTTGTTCTTTCTCTCAGCTACTCCATTTTACTGAAGAGTTCGTGGTGCTGAGAAGTTGTGGCTGATGCCATTATCTGAACAGAACTGATCCATTTCTGAGAAGTCGAACTCTCTACCATGATCACTCCTTATAGCCTTGATTGTCTCTTCTTTTTCATTCATCACCAGGTTGAATATCTTTATCAGTTGGGAGCTTATCTCATCTTTGGAGTTAAGAAGGAAAACCCATGTGTATCTGGTATAGTCATCCACTACGACCAGTGAGTATCTCTTTCCTCCTAGGCTCACAGTTGGAATTGGCCCGAAGAGATCCTTATAAATTAATTGTAGGGGCCTGTCATTTGAGTTGATTTCTTTGCCTTTAAATGAGCTCCTTGTTTGCTTTCCAAGCCGGCAGGCGTTGCATGGCCTTTCTTTGATGAAGCTGAACTTAGGTAAGCCTGCTACAAGATCTTTGGAAACCAGCTTTGACATGCTCTTGAAGTTGAGATGTGATAACCTCCTATGCTAGAGCCAACTTATTTCTTCAGTGGCTTTAGCAAGAAAGCACACTGTCTCTTCAGAACTTAGTTGAGCAAGATTGACAGTGTAAACATTTCCTTCTCTGGTTCCGGTCAGCTTGATAGATGATGTCTCCAGATCTCTGACTTGACATTGGTTGTTGAGAAAGGTGACTTGATGGCCTTTACCGCAGAGTTGGCTGATACTCAGAAGATTATGCTTTAGTCCGTCTACATAAGCCACTTTGCTGAAAAACACAACACCATTCCTAGCTGAACCATAACCTTTCGTCTTGCTAGAGCTGTTATCTCCAAAGATAACCATTGGTCCCTCCTTCTCTACAAAATTAGACAGGAGGGCTTTGTTCCCCGTAATATGCCTTGAGCAACCACTGTCAAGATACCATTTTGTAATCGTGGTGCTCATTTCTTGCAGACAGTTTCAGCTTTCATGTTAGTACCCAGACTTGCATGGGTCCTTCAATGTTAGTACCCTTGGGAACCGAAATCTGCTTGACTTTGGGCCTCCCATGCTTAGTATTATGAAAGCATAATGCAGCTTTATGACCAAATCTTCCACATGCAAAACATCTAATATAATTCATGTTTGTGTGTGTGTGGATTCTTTCTCCATTTGGACTTGTGTGGATACTTGGTGGCCTTGCCCTTATATTGCATCTTCCTTTTCCATGCAGCCTTAGGGTTCACGTTTTGTGCTGAGTAAACCTCAACACCACGATTCCTTTCAGGTTGATCCGGCGAGTCAATTTTACTTGACTCTACGATTCGTCGAGCTTGGACAGTGGTAACTAAGTCACTCTTCACCTTTCTGAACCCTAGGCCAGCATGTGATCCGTTATGTCTTAGGACATTACTTGGATCAGAAGAGCAGGGTTGCACTGGTTCATCCTTCTGTGTGGACTTTACAAATATAATGCTTCTATTTAGATTAAAAGCACTGTTACTGTTAGTGTCCTTAACCTTTTCCACACTTAGTTATGGGATAGATTCCCCAAACCCTAAACCTGTTCTGTCAGAGACACTTCTCTGACTGCAGATCAGGGAATCCATGGATGAAGAAGACCTATTCCATGTAGAGATAGTCTTCTCTAACTCCTCAATCTTAGAGGTTATCTTTGGCTCTCTTTGTATGCTCAGTTCATTGGTCTCTCTTAAGATTTTATTCTCAACTTCAAACTTAGAGAGAGAGAGAGAGTCAGAACTTAGTAGAGCTGCTTCCAGCTCTTTCTGAACTTTCTCTTTCTCTTTTTGAAGATCAGAATAATCTTTAGATAGAACTCTTAACTATCTCATATTTTGATATAGATCAGTTGACATGTCACGAATGTCAGTTCTTAAATCATCAATATCTATATCAGGAGAGTTGAAGTCAAATACCTTGTCTATGACTGCTTCAGCACTTTTCCTGCTGAGTGCATCTTTGGCCATCAGACATAGGTTGGCTTTTTGAGGTGCTTCATCATCTTCAGACTCAGCATTGGTGTCATTGTCTGAGTCACTCCACGAACTTCCTGCTACAAGACCTTTGTCTTTCTTCTTATTCTATTTGTAGCCTTTGAGCTCCTTCTTTGGATTTGACTTTCTTTTCAGCTCTTCTCTGATAGGTTTATTGCAGTTGACAATGAAATGACCAGGCTTCTTGCAGTTGTATCTGCTCTTGACTCCTGCTATTGTTGAGTCTTTTAGGTTTGCTGCTTCTCCCTTTGAGCATAAACCTTCTAAATCTTCTGGCCAACATTGCAGTTTCATCATTATCATCATCATCCTCAAAATCAGATTCATCTTCATTATGAGCTTTGGAAATTTCCTATTTTGCTTTGAGAGCAACTCCTTTATCCTTCTTTCTTCCTTCTGATAGAGTTTTTGCTCGTTGAGTCAGCTCTAGTTCGTAGGTAAGAAGGTTTTCGTAGATTTGTTGAACAGTCATCTCATGCAGGTTCTTTGACTCTTTGATTGCAGTGGTCTTGGCATCCTACCTGCGTGGCAAGGACCTCATGAACTTGATGATAAGATCTTTGTTCGGATAGACCTTTCCATAAGCTCGAAGAGAGTTGAGCAACAATGTGAATCTTTCATAAGTAGAAGTAACATTTTCTCCAGGAACATGGGCAAACATCTCATACTGTTGAGTCAGTAGAGATTGTTTGTTTTCTCTGACTTCTTCAGTTCCTTCATGCATGATGAGCAATGCTTCCCAGACTTCCTTAGCAGTTTTGCAGTTGACCACGTTCTCAAACAAATTGTTTTCTAAGGACTGGAACAAAATGTTCTTAGCCTTTTTGTCCAGCTGTACATCTTTCTTCTCGTTGTCAGTCCATTCAGATTTAACCTTAACCACAACTCTGTTTGGTTCTTCTAGAGTTGGTGCAAGCCTTGTTGGTATGTAGGGCCCATTTAAAATAGTTTTAAATGGATCATCATCTATTGAATCCATGTAAGCTTGCATCCAAACTTTCCAGTTTGCAAATTTATCTTTGTTTGCACATAGGTGGCTTGCTTCCTCCACCTGTCTTGGTCTCGCTTATCAGTTGTGCCATTGGATCTACTCAAGATTGTATGCTTAGTTGAGAGAACCTGCTCTGATACCAATTGTTAGTTCCCAAAGGCACGTTAGTTATCTAGAAGGGGGGTTAAATAGATATTTTAAAATTTCTTTGTTTAAAATACTTTGTCAGTATTGAATATACTGATAGCAAAGGAATATATGTCTGTTCCCCTTAAAGATAATGTAATGATAGTTAGATAAGCAGTTATAACAAGTATAGCAGTTATAACAGTTAATGAGAGACAATGAGACACGAGGGTTTTAAGTGGTTCAGAGCACACAAGGCTCCTAGTCCACTCTTCTACTCCACGAGTAGAAAATCCACTAAGAATATCTCTTACAACTTGAATCACTTAGATTCCTTCAAGGGCAGCAGCCTTGAAACTTCTATTAGTTCACTTTTGAACTCTTCAAGTCCAGCAGACTTAGTACTTATCTTTGTTCACTCTTGAACTCTTCAAGTCCTTTTGACTTGGAACTTCACTTGAGTTGATAGTTGTATTCTAGGGTGTGCTACTCAGTTGTAATTAAGCATCAGTTCTAAAGAACTGAGTAGCGAAGCAAGCTTTCCTCTTTCAGGATCGTAGAGTTAATCGTTGAGTGTTCTTGAGCTTTCCTCTTGATATTCTTTTTTTTTGTTTACTTGTTTGCTTGGTCTGAATCCTTGTTTGATTTCCTTATAAAAGAGTCATTCAAAATGTTTCCGTTTGAATGCTCCCGTTGCAGCATTAAATGCTTTAGATTTTTCTGTGCAGTTGATGTTGACATCCTGCTTTCCTGCTGCTGAGCCGTCTGGCCCACTGACACAATAGACTATAACTTTACCTAACACCTGAAAAGGTGTTTTCAGCAGGCGGTTTAGTCCTTTCCTTAGCTTTTTCAATATGCTTCTTTGATTTAGACTAAGGATGAATATGGGATCATTGGGACCATCAATTTGTCAACGGCTATTAGCCTTTCTTCATTTGTTGCTCTTCCTCCCTTCATCAGGACTACGAACTTTGATGCTGACTGGAGGAACACAACGATCATGGTCATTGTACCAGAATCGTTGTGTGTTGGCTTGCACAGGCTAGACTCAGTCTTGATCGTAGAGAACACTACGATTTCTCTTATGCTCTTTGGCAGACTACAATTCCTTATTGCTTGTCTTACAGACTCCACGATTCCGAGAGCACACTGCGTTTCTTGACTTAGCTCGACAGACGCTTGGATCATTTTCATGATTCTTAGTGTGGCTTCCAAGGCAGACTACGATTCTCTGATACTTTTACTTAAGCTCCACAAATCTTGCCTTGGCCTCTGCAGACTTGGTTTTCTTGGCAGACTACGATTCTGGACATTTTCATTGAAACTCCATGATTCTGCCTTGTCTTCTGTATGCTACCTTTGACAGACTACGATTCTGTCAAGGCTTTAACTTTTACAACTCAAATAGATCAACCTAACAGTTTTGATCTTTTCTTCTATACATTTATTTACATAAATGATAAACATTAAAGCTCAGATCAACATAACAATTTTGATCTATTGATGTGATAAAAATATGTAACTGCAAGTGCACAGTGTCAAGTTGAAGAACTGGCAAGTACAGGTCGAACCCACAGAGACTGGATTAATTTTAATATATCCTTAATATCTATTTTAGGCGAATTAAAAATAAATATTGAGAGTTGATTAATTAGAATATGAAAACTAATAATGAGAAAACAATCTAGGAATTCGAATCCATTAAATAATAAACATAATATATAATTCAATCTATTCTATTTTTATAACTTAATTATGATTTTGATCTCCCTTCCCTTTAATTTAATAATTTTATAATTAACGTGGGCAAGCATAGACTATGAAAATTTAAGGATTAACTATAACCCATCAAAACTTCTTTGAGCAAGTATGGATTATGAAAAACTCATATCTTAACAATAATCTATCAAAACCTCTTAATTAATTTAAAATCACATATGAACTATAAAACCAAGGTATTTCAATAACGAAATATGAAGGCGAAATCAATTAAACATAAAGGCATAAATAATAGAAGAGATAAAAAATATTATCATGAATAATTATTTAATTTCATCTTCATCCTAGATATAAAAAATTAACTAGACATTAAAAATAAAATAACTAACTAAAATAAAGAAGAAGAAATAAAATAAAAAAAACTCCCTTTATTGATGATTCTTCAACAAGTGTATAATAAAGAAGTAATTTAATCTACTTCTACTCCTAACCTAAACTAATACAATATCTAATCATCCTCTCTCTCTAAAATAAGAGACCTATTTATAGGAAAAATAACTTTGTGTCATAATTTAGATACATTGAACTTGGACACTTTTGTTCCCATGTAGGTTTTAACTTCCTAGTGGCAATCAACTTCTCAAAGAGATCTTCTAAATAGACTTTTCTTTCTCTTGTTGGATTTGACTTGCACACCAAGATTGTTCCACCTCTTTCCTTCTCCTTGTAGGATTCTTCTTGGATATTTCTTACATGAATAAGAGCATTAAATATCGCTTGATCACCAAGATTTTGACTTTATTGCAATAAATATTAAACCCTACAAAATAAAATAAAACATATTAATTTAATAAACTAATATAATTAAAAGGACAAAATTAGGGATAATAAAATGTATAAATTATGTGTCTATCAAATACCCCCATACCTAGCTTTTGCTCGTCCTCGAGTAAAATAAAAATAAAATAAAATAAAAATTATACTATCCCATTTTCGTAGGAGACACGATTGCACTTAGCATGTGCAACAAGCCTTTAAACCCCAAGGTTACCCCAAGTGGACGAGTTGTGTCTCGTGAGGGTTTGCAGTGAATATTCCCACAAAATTCAAAAATATTTTTGAGTTCAACAAGTCATGAAATTGAATTAAAACTTCTAAATATCCATGGGCATTATACATAAGCAAGATTAAATTCAAAATCACACGTTCACCTTATCAAAAATATTCAATCTTCATTCTAGACACCATCCTTCATAAAATCTATTCCATGTGATGCATGCATGTGTATATGATGTAACTCTTATAGGGATTTTACCATGAAAATCAAGCAAACTCATTTTTCTTCTTTTTTCTCTTTTTTTTAAATTTTTTTTCTTTTTTTCCTTTTCTTTTTTCTTGACTTGTGCAATGTCTCATTTTCTTAGGCTTTTCAGAGTTACTCATGTAGCGAGCGTTGGACCAATGACTCCCAAACCAGTTGACTTTAGGGCACTAGGTGTAGAGACACCCCTAAGGGCTTACTAACTCGAGTAACAAAGGCCACAAAATTAGACTAGTCAAACTGCTTTTATCCATCACACTTTTCAGCGTGAATATCGATGCTTCATAAGGCTTAGATACCTAGTTATTTCGTTCAATGGACATTGAAGCAGTTATTTTTTTCTTTTTTCTTTTTCTTTTTTTTTTCTTTTTTTTTGAAATTACTCGAATCATAGTTTATATCCACAACTAAGAGTTAGTGCGATCGTAAAGTGCAAAAAAAAATACTTTTGAAATCAATATTAGTCCAGATGGTATTTCAAATTAAGATTTCGTACTTCATCAAAGAGTTAAGAGTTCTAAATTTTTCAATCTTACTCATGACTTTTAACTCCACGGACACTTATTAGAATAAATTCAATCCATAAAAAGTCAAACAAAATTTTTAAATTTTTTATTTTTTATTTTTTTAAACAATATTTTCCTAAAAAGAAAAATAAAACAAAAATATCTAATACAATAATACAAACAAACTCCCCCCATACCTAAATCATGCATTGTCCTCAATGTATGCAAATGAAGAAAAGAGAACAAAGATGTGAAAGAATTGTACCTTGTATGCGGGGCATTTATTCTGCAAGAAAATGTGGTGAGAAGGAAAACAAATGTACATACCTACGAATTTTATAAATCTTAAATATTATATGATTATACATGAATGATACAAATGGGTAAGTGAGTGTGAATTTGTCATGATTTTCAGGAGGTCTAGAAAATTGAAAATAGTCAGAATTTTTATTAGAATTATGCTTAAAATTTATCTCAAAAAAATTTTCACTAACATGTTCAAATGATGGAAGAATTGGTTCACATACATGTTCTAGTTTAGTTGACTTATTTGTAGTGGATCTCAACAGCTCATTGACCTTATCTAAATATTCAGATTCATTCCAATTTTGGTGAAGATGATTTAAGAAAAAATCAATTGGATCTTTTTCAATCAAAAGTCTATTTTCAATTATTTCTTGGGTCATAGACAACTCTTGGATCATATTTACTTTAATGGGTTGATCCAAAAAATCACTAGGTGGTTTTTTTGGAAAAAGCCTTTTAGGGTACGGAACTTTAGGCTTATAGACTTTTTCAACCGACTCATTAAATGTGACATGATCAATTTTAGGCATAGACTCATAATTTTTAGATTCCTTAAATTCGCTTGACTCAAACTGTGTAGAATTGAATACAAAATTTTTATTTTCATCATCATTTCCACAACTATCAAGATTTTCAAAATTAACCTCTGAGTTACTAGAAAATTCACCCACCTCTTGTTCATTTATTATGGCGGCTAATCGACACATTTGAATTTCTAGACGAGATATAGTTTGACCCATGCTAAATTGATTTTCCATTAAGACTTCTATAGTTTTCTCTAAGACACTAAGTCTTTCCTCTTCTTCATTTGATAATTCTTGTGGATATTGAGGTTCTGGATCCGAATATGGGTATGGATATGGATATGAGCTTAGATAAGGATTTTCATAAGTTGAAAAAAATTGATTTACTTGGTGTGTATTAAAATTTTCATAGGGTTCTTGATTCCAAGCAAAATTATTATTCCAACTATAATAAGAATCCATTTTTCCACAAATCACAAAATAAATAAACAACTAACCACGAAAGTCACAAAAAAAATAAAAATAAAAATAAAATAAGAATCCTAATTCTAGGGTTAAATAAAATAAAATAAAATAAAAAATCTAAATAGGATGTGCTCTACGTGAGTGAATGCATGAATGCGACAATTAATTTTCTAACTAACAAAAAAAAGAAAAACTAAGCTACTTACTTTTTTTTTTCTTTTTTTTTTTTGAGTTAAGATACAAAATACCAGAAAAAGCGCAGCAATAGTTTTGTCTTTCCGCACTGTTGATCCGCTTCGATAATCATAAAAATAATAAAAAAATTAGAAAAATAAACTAACTCGAATAAATAAAAATTAAAGAATATAAAATTAAGTCTAGTCCCCGGCAACGGCGCCAAAAACTTGATGTGATAAAAATATGTAACTGCAAGTGCACAGTGTCAAGTTGAAGAACTGGCAAGTACAGGTCGAACCCACAGAGACTGGATTAATTTTAATATATCCTTAATATCTATTTTAGGCGAATTAAAAATAAATATTGAGAGTTGATTAATTAGAATATGAAAACTAATAATGAGAAAACAATCTAGGAATTCGAATCCATTAAATAATAAACATAATATATAATTCAATCTATTCTATTTTTATAACTTAATTATGATTTTGATCTCCCTTCCCTTTAATTTAATAATTTTATAATTAACGTGGGCAAGCATAGACTATGAAAATTTAAGGATTAACTATAACCCATCAAAACTTCTTTGAGCAAGTATGGATTATGAAAAACTCATATCTTAACAATAATTTATCAAAACCTCTTAATTAATTTAAAATCACATATGAACTATAAAACCAAGGTATTTCAATAACGAAATATGAAGGCGAAATCAATTAAACATAAAGGCATAAATAATAGAAGAGATAAAAAATATTATCATGAATAATTATTTAATTTCATCTTCATCCTAGATATAAAAAATTAACTAGACATTAAAAATAAAATAACTAACTAAAATAAAGAAGAAGAAATAAAATAAAAAAACTCCCTTTATTGATGATTCTTCAACAAGTGTATAATAAAGAAGTAATTTAATCTACTTCTACTCCTAACCTAAACTAATACAATATCTAATCATCCTCTCTCTCTAAAATAAGAGACCTATTTATAGGAAAAATAACTTTGTGTCATAATTTAGATACATTGAACTTGGACACTTTTGTTCCCATGTAGGTTTTAACTTCCTAGTGACAATCAACTTCTCAAAGAGATCTTCTAGATAGACTTTTCTTTCTCTTGTTGGATTTGACTTGCACACCAAGATTGTTCCACCTATTTCCTTCTCCTTGTAGGATTCTTCTTGGATATTTCTTACATGAATAAGAGCATTAAATATCGCTTGATCACCAAGATTTTGACTTTATTGCAATAAATATTAAACCCTACAAAATAAAATAAAACATATTAATTTAATAAACTAATATAATTAAAAGGACAAAATTAGGGATAATAAAATGTATAAATTATGTGTCTATCATCTATCATCTAAGTTCTTGTACATATGATCATTGAAGGACTTTACACTTAAGCATTTATATTTACTTTCAATATCAAATTTGAATATGCATTTCCAACATATATATATATATATATATATATATATATATTTCAATTCCATTCCGGGCACCGGAGTGAAAATCCATCGCTCTTTACAACTTTAATATATATAACTGTTTAAATATACTGCTATTACTTGATTTTTATTCAATTAATGCTTTAAATATTCATTTAATATGAATCGGCATTTTTCAGTTACAAAAGCAACCTCGCGTCCCTTAGATCGCTATCTAGTGGGAATGAGATGCTTCGGCCGTGCGAATCGGGATTTACTGAATGAATCCTCGGTCCTGGCAGTCTTGGGATATATATCAATTTTTGTACAAATTTGAACTGTGCAGGTTTATTGGCTACTCATATGTGAGCCTAGGAATTGTGGGATTCATGATCAAACTGATCAGAATCTGATTCCCACGATGGACAAACTCTGATTTACAACTGTACCCTGCCAGTTTTTCTGTAGAAATGTACATGTAAAAGACCTTAAAACGGTTATTCAGATTTAAGGTCTGGAAATAATGAGAATAATGGTTTGTCGTGTCAGAGTCCCTCCGATGGCTATCATGCTTATGAGGAGACCGACACTTGTATATTTGTTATGGTCAAGGATGCTTCGCAGTCCGACAATCACCATTCAAATTGAGCCTTAAGGCTAAAAAGATAAAATTGAAAGTAACGACATGTTTCAATTCCTATGTTAGCGTAAGGGTTTGAAAACCAGCTTTCAAAACATCATTTTCAAATCAATCAAAAGAAAAGCTTTTTGCAAATCAAATTAAATACTTTTGCAAATCAAATCAAAGACTATTTTCAAAACAAATCAAACCCTTCGTATATAGGCTCAACGAAGCACTTCCTTGCTTTCAATCAATCAAATATAGGCCCAATTTTCAAGCAGCATTCACACACGCATTTCAATTTTAAGGGAAATATTGAAAAGATGCGGTACCGTGTTTACACGGGAGTTGTGGGGTGCCTAACACCTTCCCCACACTTAACCAAGCCCCGAATTTAAATTTTGTTTTCAAAGATCAAGTTTCAACAGTGTCCAACAATTGGGCCTCTTTCAAACAAAACTCGGTTGAGTTGGTACAACCATTTTCAAATCTACCAACTGACGACTCTGTAAAACGTTCAAATCGTCGACATGATACATGTTGGCATTTTCCTAAAAAATCCTTCAAAACCTTTTTCGCAATAAAAAGAGTGAGGGTAGAGATAACTTAGGAAGAGATAAAAGATCCGGGTTGTGACCCGACCCGCTGATTTTTTTTCTCGACGTCGACAGGAGGATCAAAGGAAAGTGTGATGAGAGCTCCTTTCTTTCCAGTGGTTTGGAAATATTTTGTTTAGGCTAGATATATTAGTTAATTTGGAGTTGTATTTAATACTTTAGATTGTGGTTTGAGCCAAGATGACGTTTATTATGGTTTGACTTATGACATTTATCAGATAGTGAGACTATTCTTTTGTGGCTTAGAACTTTATTATAATTTCATCAGTTTTGTTGTGTTTTGCATAACCTCTCTTTCTATTTCGGAAAGGGGGTGTTGTTGTTGTTGTTGTTATTATTATTATTATTATTATTATTATTATTATTATTATTATTATTATTATTATTATTATTATTATTATTATTATTATTATTATTATTATTATTATTATTATTATTATTATTATTATTATTTTGTTTAATTAGCTCGAACGGAGGAAATTTAACGAGTTATATTTGGAATAAAAACTTTGGGTATTACATTGCTTAATCCAGATACGGATTTCGTACTTTTTTAGCTGTACTCTTGTTAAATTTGATTTGTTCATTTTGTTCTTTGTTTCGAATTCTGTTATTGTTTCACATAATTGTTTCTTGTGAAATTCATATAATATTTTCATTTTGGAGTTGATACATATGACTCGTATTTGTACTCTTTGAATTAGGTTATCATGTTTAGTAATTTTTTTATAATTGTAGAGCGGTACATGTTGTTATCTTCTTTTTGAGACATTGTGATTATGATTTGATATGGTTTAACATGTACATATAGAACCATTTTGTTGGTATTATATCGTATGTGTTGTAACATGGTATTTTTGTTAGAATATACCGTAGGGTATACCTGAGCTACAACCACCTGTGGGGGTATCACAGGCATATCCTCTCGGCACCGAGGCATGACACTTTCTGTTGCAGTGTGATTAGTCCACGACGTCTCCATTTTGTGCTCCGATGGGAGTTGGCCGTTTGGTGATTTGTTGTGGGAAGCGTATGAGTCGATCCTAGTGTTCTGTTCTGTTCTGCGGATTGGTGATGTTTGTGTCAAACACGCCTTTTAATTTTACATGCATTTGGATTCGCAGTCTAATGTGTGTGATTTGCCTGTGTGACAAGGTATATTTCTGTTTTATTTTGAGTTCGGTATGAAATAACACATAACCATTTGATTTAACATAATATTTTATTGTGTTAGTTTTGTTCATTTCAGTTCAGTTCATTAAATTGAGTTAGTTATTTAATTTCATTATTCTTGTATTCTATATCCGTACTGGTCATTTGGCTCATGATGTGTTTTTCTTCCGACAAATAATCAGGGGATCAAGAACAAGTGTGATGAGAGTATTCTTCATTCCAATGGTTTAAAAATATTCTGTTTAGGCTTGATATATCATTTTATTTGGAGTTGTAATAATTACCTTAGAGTGTAGTTTGAGCCAGTGTGACATTTATTATGCTTTGTCTTGTGACATTATTTGGTTATGACTTATGAGACCCTTCTTTTGTGGCAGAGCTTTCATTTCGTTTTGCTATGTTTTGTACGTAACCTCTTTTTCTATTTCGGAAAGGGGGTGTTGCATTTTTTCTAGATATCGTGTCACAACAAAAACATTATCAATTAGATTACTCCATGTTATTGATTACTTGACATCCACAATGTGCTCATTTGACTACATTAATTGACAATGCCTAAAATCTTATTTTATATATTAGGATTTCTAATGTAATGTTCTATTTATTCATGTGATTACCTTTGTAAATATCATTTATATTTTAAAGGATATTCTACATAGTCCATTCTAACCTTCCATTAGATTTTATCTTAACCATTGGTTGTATGGCCCAAATGCTATATAAAAGGATACTCCTAGTTTATATAAATAATAAAAGTTATAATCATTCTCGTGTAATAGAAGTTTAAATAAAAGTTATAATCATTCTCGTGCAATAGAAGTTTAAATAGATATGGGATTTATTTTGGATTGCCACATTTGCCGAGTGTACTATGTTTTAGAACGTTCATACCAAAGCACAATTCGCTACCAAAACATTTGTACCAAAGCGCAATTCACTATCCAATAATGAGTGTCCTGGATCAATATATTAAAATATAATTTATATATGGTTAAGAATGGATCCATAAACGCATAGTAGGAGAAAATATTAGTTTCCTCCATAAAATGTGGATCCAAGTCTTCCCCACGAATTTCTAATCAATGATAATCTAATCAATGATATAGAAGTTTAAATAAAATGTGTTTGGGTGGTTTATGTCTTGGTGTGTTTGGGTGGGTTATGTCGTTGGATTCTGCACATTTTCCTCTTGTTATTTGCGGTTATGCTTGAGAAAAAGAGTTTAAAATAATTTCGGTCTTAGTACTCTTATAAAATTAGAGATATTATTTGACTTTTGACATTGTACAATGTTTAATCGTCTCAAATGTAAGACCATCATTGATTTTAAGAGTTAGTTTGAGATATTTTTTAAATTTTAAATTAATTAAAATTATGTAATAATAAATTTTACAATCAGTAGTAATTTATTATAGTATTGGTTAAATTAAATAAAATTTATGTCAAAAAGTGTCAATATTAATTTTAAATAATCAAAAGTAATTTATATTTTAGAATGTATAGTGTTGTAAGGATTCATTTGTGTAAATGTGTTGCTTGTGAGATACAATTTTTTTATTGTGTTTGTGAGTTTTCATTGAAAAGTGTAAATTTAAAATGATTACTTTTTGCAACTGTTGATAATTATTACATATTGCATTAAAATACATAAAATGATTACTTTTCGCAACTGTTGAATTTTTACAAAAGTGCAACCAATTGATTATTTAAACAGAACTAAAATATTTTAAATTTACATTTTAAGATAAAATATTTAAATATCTTAAAACTAATTAATATTTATTTATAGTTTGAAAATAATAGATACTATCATAATTACTAATTTACTACCGGTCTATTACATTCTACATAATCTATGATATTTATAATTGTATAAACTAAAATAAATGAATTATTTCTTAGAGATTATTATTTATGTGGGAGAAGTGTGGATTAGTTTTCAACCCCCTTTTATATTGCTTATTAATTTTCCTTTTTAATAATTTTTAAAATTTATTTTAACGTATAAGTTATTTTAATTAAATACATTTATAGTTTGTTTTAACTTAATTTTTCACTTACAAGTTAAGTTAGTGCCAAACATTTTTATCTATGAGTCATAACTTAAAATGACTTCAAAGTTATTTTAAATTTAGTTTATAAGTCATTTTAAAATAAAATATAAATAAAATAAAAATATACTCTTTTAAATTAAAAAAAATTAGATGACATACTAAAATATCAAATAAAAAATATCTATATAATAATATTCAAATGTAATTTAATACAAATAAAATAATAATATACTCTTTTAAATTAAAATTTTGTTCCTAAAAAAATTATTTTCTATCATCTAATCTTTTTAGCCAAGTTTTGGGGCTTTGCAAACACTTCCTCACCCTCTTTCCTCCTCTTCTCAACCTTCCTTTTTGACGGTACCTCTGTCGAGCGACAAGTTGATCTCTTCTTCTGGGCATTTAGGCACTGAAATTGAGATAAAACTTCTCCATTCATGCCATTCAGTAAGTCTAAGCAATCCCCATATAATTTTTTTGCTTTTTGTGTGCTTCAATTGAGTTGAAAATTTCAATTTTGATGTTCAATTACAGCCTTAATTTTTCTTATATATCAGTTAGTTTTATGTATATCGAAGTATATTTTCCATGATTTCTTATTTTCTAAATCTCAATCTTTACTTCCATTAATTTGGCCTGAACATTGTCAGTGAATGACAACTTCATCTGAGAAGGAAATTATAGTTTCTGTAAAAAAGGATGACCTCCATTACAAGTACTATGCAAACTATAAATGATTGTATCTTGCATATTACGTGTTCGATAAAATGCCGATAGGAAGAGAAACATGTACACCTCCATTACATACATTCATTTGTTTTGATTTATTGCTTATGATAGTAACTGTCCTTTTCACCTTGAATTCCATATTAATTCATAATTTGTGCATATAGAGTACAAATAATTGAAAGTAGGTTGCACATGAACACCTCTCTAGTTCAATGGTTGTTACTGTACTAATCATTAAGCTATATTGTCAGGCTATTTATTTAATAAGGACTTATTATAAATTATCGTTGTTTCATAAGATGCTTAATATTTGTTCAGTCAATATGCTTGGTCTTAATAAAATAGTTATTTAATGAAAATTACTGGCAAAAACTATGTTAAATTGATCCCTAATTTAGGTGAAGTATTTTGCTAGGATATTGAAAGTTATGGAAACTTCACACCCTCACTAGAGAAGAGATACCACGCTATTGCCCATATTTTAGGCAAATTGAGTTTGATAGGAAGTCATGTGTATTGAGGTTTAGTGTATGCTTATGGCGCGTCTTGAGTTACCGATTGAGGAGATGGGGAAATGCTTATATACTTGGCATATCAGGATTTGTGTATCACTCTAGTTCTTATTGAATTCCCAGTATGGTACTCAAACACCAAGTCTACTGAATGTCTTTTAATGTAATTTACTGAATGTCTATGATCTTTTGACCAAATTTAAGAATGTATGTCCTTTAGTTGAATTAACATTCTATTGTGAATGTAGTTATTTAAGTGTTTGTTAGTTAATTAGTTAGTTTAATTAGTTTTATTTGCCATAACTGTGGTTCATATTTTCATGCAGCTGACCTGAAATCTTGGATCTGCCCCTGCACATAATTACACTTATTTCCTTAAGACGCAGCATGTACAACGATGTGGAAGAACTTTTTTCATCAATACAAGCTTTTCATGGCGAGATACTACTCCAGAGTATCTCCTCCTCCACGTGTTTGCGATGAGTAAATCATTCGAGTATCTTCTAGCAACATAGCCCATTTAGGCCGTCCTAGAGATGGCCCTAAGCCTCGACAGCAACTATCACTGCCTCCATTCCCTGATCCCTCTTTGCCTGGAAAGAACTTGGTTTCTACTCCTCATGTCACTGCAATTAGCTGGATGAAATATTACTTTGATGAGATACCCGGGTCTGTAATTCAGACCCATTTCAATAGGGTCTGGTGAGTATAATTACTGTGTTATCTCCCAGTAATTTATATTTTTTTGCTTTCACTATTATTCTATTTTAAGGCCTTTAATTGGCATTGCTACATGGTGAGCTTTTTTCTTTCTAGCATAACTAGTGATTGTTTCATATTTGGTATGATTTCTATTCATTAGACAAAGCAATGACAGAGATTGGTGAATGGTGTGGGTGTTAAGTTTACTTTGAATTTTTGTGTTGCAGCTGAGTTTTAAGTTCAGCATTCTTTAGTTTGAATGCTCTGTTCTCATCATTGACTGCTCAGGAACATATATTTTCTTGTATATTTTAATAAATGGTCATAAGATTGTGTGATATGGACTTTTAAGGGCTCACTAGGGTGGTTTTTGTTGTGGCAACTGACTAACTGAGGAAGGATTTCTTAACTTTACTATTTTTTTGGATAATTAAAGTCAAAAGGGGATGCAAGCCCAGAACATTACTAACTGTCATAATACATGTGTTGAGAAATCAATCGCACAAAACACTAAGATAAACACACTTTTTATACGAGATAAAATAACGACACAAGAATTTTACGTGGAAACCCAATTGAGAAAAAACCACGGAGAGAGATCTCAAAAATCCACTATGAAAATATTTAAGAATACAAGCCTTACTATCTGAGAAAATAAACTCACGGTTTAATTTCTCTCTCACTTTACTAATGCTCAAACTTGAACTTTTTCTCTCTACCTCTCTTACTCTCTAATATTGGTGTGTAGACAGTGACGGAACCCGAACAATTTCTGAGGGGGGGCAAAATACATCATTAAAAAAAATTAATTATTGACGCTTGAAGTGCTTCTTTTGAATGTACGACTGAGAGAAGACAACTGTATCCTGCGACTTTACATAATTTGAAAACGTCTCAAAATTTGTTTGTTTTTAATTATTTAAAAAATATTCTTCTCAATATAAACTATCATTTATCCACTCGTCTCTCATTTTATTACGCAAGTTAGTCTTGACAATTTTCATCGCATAGAATACTCTTTCAACAATAGCAGTCGTAACTGGTAATACCAAAGCCAACTCGATTAATCGATATACCAATGTAAAAGTTATATTTCTTCTTGTTTCAATCAACTTCTTAGCAAGACTTCTCAAATCTTCGAATTATTTCTCTCGGTATACAAAGGACATACCAATAAGTAGAAGTCATACATATCTGTTTTTTACTCTAGAAGATGAAATGTTATTGCCCACACACAATTACTGCACGTGTAAATTATTGAAGTTACATATTTTAATACCAAATGACATATTTTCAATTTTAGCGTTAATTATATTAGTTATGAATTTTATGGTTAAGTATACTACCTTGACTTCACACACAAATTATATTTAGAAAGTCTAGAAAAATTAACAATGATTTTTTTGCTTCTTATTTGTTCCTAGAAATAGTAAATAATTATTTTTTTGCTCCATATGAATTATGAATTGCATATACCTATCCCCCTCCCTCCCCAGCTTTGGGGGGGCATATGCCCCCTCCAGCCCCCCCCCTCCTTCCGCCTCTGTATGTAGAAATGAAGAGCCAAAGCTCCCATGAATGTCATCCCCCAACCACTAACAACCAATGGTCATTATGAATGTTATTCCCCCAACTACTTTCAACCAAAATTAATTAAAGACAAGTCAATCACTTTCAACAATCTCCACATTAACTTGTATTATTCAAATATTGTGAACTTCATCGTGATTGTGAATGTATCCCTCCTTGGATACTCTACCACAAACTCAACATTCGACGAAATGAATTAAGTCCAAGCAATGCTTGAACTTTTCTGCTGAAACTGACTTTGTGAGTATATCTGCGGCATTCTCCATTGTGTGAACTTTGCGAACTACAATATCACCACTATTAAGCCATTCACGAATCTTGTGATATGTTTGGTCCTGGCATGGAACACATGGTTCTTCGTTAAATGAATAGCACTTTGACTATCACATTGTATTTGGATATTTCTCTGCTTGAAACCTAGTTCTTCAACTAGTCTCTTTAGCCACAAAGCCTCCTTGCCTGCCTCTGTCAACGCCATATATTCGGCCTCTATTGTTGATAACGCTACTGTAGACTGCAACACTGATCTCCAACATATACATCCTCCACAAAAGGTGTATACAAACCCTATCGTAGATCTACTTGAATCTAGGTCTCCAACATAATCCGAATCAACAAACCCTGTAACCTCACTTCTTGCGGTATCACGATCAAACATAAAACCGTAATTGGTTATTTCTGTTAGATAATGAAAAATTCATTTGACAACATTCTAATGCTTTTTCTGTGAATTTGCCATATACCTGCTAATCATATTGACTGCATGTGAGATATCTGGCCTTGTGCATACCATGGTGTACATGAGACAACCCACTGCATTTGTATACGGTACTTTGGACATATACTCCACCTCATCATCTGTCTGTGGGCTCAACTGTGAAGATAACCTGAAATGTGCTGCCAACAGAGTGCTAACTGGTTTAGCGTTGTGCATGTTAAACCTCTCCAAGACCTCTGCACATATCTTTTCTGAGTTGGCCACAACTTTCCTGCCTGACGATCCCTGTGAATTAGGATCTTCTTGGCTGATCCAAGATCCATTCAAATCAAATTCATTGCTTAACAAATTCTTCAACTGAAGAATATCTGACTTCCTCTTTGTTGCTATCAACATGTGATCGACATATAACGTCAATAATACTAGAAAGCCATCATCAAGCGATCTGAAATATACACATGGATCATACTCAGAACGAGAGTAACTATGAGTCACTATGAAGCTGTCAAACCACATGTACCACTGTCTCGAGGACTGCTTCAAACCATAGAGACTTTTTCAAACTACAAACTAAGCACTCTTTTCCAGGTTTAATAAAGCCCTCTGGTTGCTTCATGCAGATCTTTTCTTCTAAATCACCATGGAGAAAAGTTATTTTCACATCAAGCTGCTCTAACTCCATATCCTGTGATGCTACAATAGATAAGATCAATCGAATCGATGTGTATTTCACAACTGGTGAGAAGATCTCATTGTAGTTGATTCCCTCTCTGAGAGAATCCCTTTGCCACTAACCTGGTCTTGAATCTTTCACCTTCTTTATCAGACTGGGTTTCCTTTTTCTTGAACACTCATTTGTATCCTATAGCCTTCGATCCTTTTGGAAGTTGAACTAACTCCCAAGTTTGATTCTTTTGTAAAGACTCCATCTCTTCTGCCATTGCTATCACCCATTTATCATTATCCTCGGACTAAATAACATCTTGATAGCTAGTTAGATCTCTACTACCAGCAATCAAGGCAAGGCAACCATGTCTTTAATAACATATCTGTGCACTGGTTCGCTGACTCGCCTTTCCCTACCTCTAACAAGATTATAGGACCTCTCCTAGGAATTTGAAGGATGATCATCTTCAATATCTTCAGTTTCTTTTGTCTCTTCAGGAAGCTCCACCTCAACTGGGTGTTTCTGCAACTCACTTGCTGCAGATTCTTCATTTTCGGACTTGTTCAGCATGTGTTTCTCATTAAACACCACATCTCTGCTGACAACCTTCTTCTTGGATACTGGATCCCATAACTTGTATCCCTTGACTCCATCTTCATATCCAAAGAAAATACACTTCTTTGACCTTGGATCAAGTTTGGACTGTCGCTCCTCGACCGACAGATGAACACAAGCTGGACAACCAAATATTTTCATCACAGAAAAATCAATTGGTTTCCCACTCCATACTTCTTTAGGGATTTTGTAATCAATTCCTGCTGAAGGAGATCGATTTATAAGTTAACAGGCTGTGTTGAGTGCTTCAGCCTAGAAACTCTTGAGCAAACCTGCATTCAACCTCATACAGCTGGCTCGTTCAATAGAGTTCTGTTTATCTTCTCTGCAACCCTATTTTGTTCTGGAGTTCTTTTAACTGAGAAGTGTCTGGTAATACCTTCATCCTGACAGAACTGTAGGAATGATCTATCATTGTATTCCTTGCCATTATCTAATCTAAAATACTTTAGCTTATTTTCGGTTTGGTTTTCTACTTTAGCTTTCCACAGCTTAAAGATTCTAAAAACCTCGGACTTCTGCTTCATAAAATACACACCTTTCTGGAGTAGTCATCTATGAAGCTTACAAAATAATGGGTTCCACCCATTCATGTATGCTTGATCGGGCCCCAAACATCTGAATGTACATAATCAAATACATTCTTACTGCTATGTGCTCCTGCCTTGAAGCTTATCCTCTGTTGTTTGCCGTACACGCAAAACTTGCAAAATTTCAAACTTCACGTTTTGACACATTTCAACAATTGCCTTTTGTGAAGTTCTTTCATTCCACCTTCACTTAAATGACCAAGTCGCATGTGCCATAATTCTGTGCTATCACTGTTGGAATTATCCTGCACAGAAATTGTTGCTCCAACAATAGCTGTGTCCCCTATCAACTTATAGATGGGACCCTTTTTCTAGCCCTTCATAATTACCATCTAACCCTTGGTATTTTTCATGACACCATCTCTGACTGAGATACTAAATCCTATAGAGTCAAGTGTTCCAACCAATAACGAGCTCTTTTTCAATTTTGGAATATACCTTGCGTCACCCAATGTTCTGACAATCCCGTCAAACATTATAACTTTTATGGTGCCTATTCCAGTAACTTTGCAAACTGCATTGTTACCCATCAAAACTGTACCACCATTGTAGGATGTAAATGTATCAAACCAATCTCTGTGAATCTATAAGGCTGCTACTGTCTCTAACAGATAAGAGATCACCTTGTGAAATTTCATTTTTTGTCACTGTGTACAGCCCACCATCGATGCACACGTCTGCTTACTCAGCAACATTAGCAGAATTATCAATCTGCTTACCTTTCTTGTTTTCTTTCTTCAACAATAGACACTGGTTTTTGTAGTGGCCCTTCTCGTGGCATTGACAACACTTAACTTGAGATTTATCCTTCTTGCCTGGTCTTGACTGAGACCTTCCACATTCCTTGTCGGAATTCTTCTTCCGATTAGGACCCCTGCCACGCCCATCTAAAAATACAAGAAGACTGTCTTCTTGATCTTTGGAAGTAGGGCCCCTGAACTTATCCTGGCAGTCTGGCACAGGTCTGCTGACATCACATCGTCAACTGCAAGCTTTTCCTTCCCTACAAAAAGAGTAGTCTGGAGAGTTGAGTATGAATTTGGTAGAGAGACAAGAAGCAATAAGATTTTATTTTCTTCGTCCAATTTCACATCTATACTAGTTAGCAGGTCCACCAATCTATTAAACTCATTAATATGATTGGTGAAATCTGAACCTTCTTCCATCCGAAGCCGGTACAATTCCTTCTTCAAATATAATCGATTTGACAAAGACTTCGACTTATAAACTTTCTCAAGTTTTTCCCACAAGTTTTTCGAAGAGGTTTATGTCAAAACTTGATATTTGATTTATGGCGCCAAACTCAATCTGATTGTTGTCACGGCCTTTGCTTTAAGTTCTACCCATTTTTCTTCTGTCATAGTTGCTGGTTTCTTCTCATTCCCTTCTAGTGCCTTTGCCAATCCTTGTTGAACCAATACATCTTTCATCGTACTCTGCCAAATACTGAAATTTGACTTTCCTTCAAATGGTTCAACATCGTACCTCACACTTGTGTTTGTCATCTTTGTATTTATGACCTGCGAGTTTTCTCAATAAACGGATTGTACCAGTTGGCCAGATAAGTCTAAGTCGAGTGGGAGTCTCTCCGTGCTTTTGCAACGATGACTAATTAAATAACCACCTTTCTTAAAGGCGCTGCCTTTTTGAACCACTTTCCTAGACACCAACAGCGTGAACCAAAAGTTTTGATACCAATTGTTGCGAAATCAAGCACACAAAACACTAAGATAAACACACTTTCTATAAGAGATAAAATAATGACACAAGTATTTTATGTGGAAACCCAGCTGGGAAAAAATCACGGGAAGAGATCTCAGAAATCCACTATGAAAATATTTAAGAATACAAGCCTTGCTATCTGAGAAAATATACTCATTGTTTAATTTCTCTCTCTAATGCTCAAACTTGAGCTTTCTCTCTCTACCTCTCTTACTCAATGTTCGAAAAAGCTAAAAGCGGTACGACGCGTTTTTCTCCGGACAAGGCGAGGCGTAAGCCATGATTTGAAAACCTAAAAGTCCCCAAAAAATTATTTAAAAAATGCTAATAAAATCACAAAATAATTCATCATTATAATCAAGGTCATAAAAGACATAAATAACCAAATGAGGCCCGCATTTTCTTATGGGAGGAGGCCTATCCCTATTCCTACAATCTTGTCCTTTTCTTTTACATTTTTGCGCTTTTCGCTCCTCGCCACTTAGATTTAAATCCATTAGTATTTGTGATACACATAACGTGTATACAATAAATTAAATTATAAAATGTGTGATAAAATGTGAGAATTTTTTAAAATAAAATAAAATGTAGGAGAGAGAAAAAGAAAGTTACATGTGGTATCACCTTAAGAAGACGGTTAATTTTATTCCTCCCCCATTATCTATTATATAATAGATAGATAAATAAAATTAAAAATATCAGGTTGTAGTATCAAAGATTAAAATTTGTTACTTACAAAATTATAAAATATTATGCCAAAGTATGTCTTTTAATATTCAAAAGAAGGATTAAGTCACGATCAATGAACGAGTGGCAGATTATCTCACCTCCTTCACTTGTTTTGCATATAAGTGTCCTTCCATTCATCAACCAAAAGAATACCCATCACTTTGAAGTTTTCTATAATCCTTAAAGCAACTATAGATTAACATTTGTTTTACAGTTAAAAGAGATTCACAATTTCTTGGGGGTTTTTTAATTCAAATCAAGGCCTACGCCTTGATACGCCTTGAGGCGAAACACACTGAGGTGTAAGCCTCAGCCAAATGATGCGCTAGCCTCTGTATTTCCCTTTGAGGCCTAAGCCTTGCCATAGCAAATTGTCGTCTCGCTTTGAGGCGCGCCTCGAGGCTAACGCCTCGAACGCAATTTCGAACCATGCTCTTACTCTCTAATGTTGGTGTGTAGAATGAGGAGCCAAAACTCCTTTTTATAGGAGAAAAATGGTCTTGAATGTCATCCCCCAACCACTAACAACCAATGGTCATTATGAATGTTATTCCCCCAACTACTACCAACCAAAATAAATTAAAGACAAGTCAATTACTTTCACCAATACATCTTCAAATTATTATATTCAATGTCGTCTTGAGTGCATGTTTATAATAGCAAATTCTAAGTCTCTAGTTACAATCTACATTTCTCTTTGTACTACTGCACTGATATTTTATCTATATACAAAAATATCCTTCTCTAGTGATAGCCTTCTATCTATTTACTTGTAAAATGAAGGCTAATTACTTAATCTTTTCCTTTAAGCCTCCAGAATGAACTCACAAGGATATTACATGATTTTTCTCAAAAAAAAATTAAAGGGTTATGGAGTTTTTTCATTTTCTTATATTCTTTTTGCAGGTGCATACGGATGATTCTGATTCAAATGTCTTGTCCTCAATGAAGGAAGGATTAACAAATCCCTTGAGAAAGGTAACGATGCTTATATTAGCTCCATTTGTTGCTATAATCTCATTACTTAAAACCACAGGCTTCACCTTATAAGTAAGGATATCTGAAGTATACCCACAACCCCGTGTGCCCTGCACTCTTTTTTTCTGTTCCTAGTGTTGCAACACTACTCTTTTTGGGTTTAATTATTCAATTCTACAGTAACTACAGATTAAGCATAACGAGGTCATGAAGGTTGGGGTGATAGTTTATGTACCTGTATCTGTTGCCGAAACCAAAATTTCCAAGAGATTTGACTCGATTCCAAGTGGGACCTTGTATCCAAATGCTGATGAGATAGGGTACTTGCAAAGGCTTGTCAAATACAAGGCACATCTTTAAATCCTATTCCAAATTTAGTATTCATTGTTTATGAATTAAAGTTTTTTAAGTTTCTATCCACTGATTCCCAATATAAGAAGGTCAATAGGTATTCTCTCTCTCTCTCTCTCTAAATTAAATATTATTTTTAATATTCTAAAATAAATATTATTTTTAATATTCTAAATAAATATTATTTTTGATATTTTAAAAGTAAATATTATTTTTAAAAATAATATTTACAAAAATATTTTTTACTTTTAAAATATTAAAAATAAAAATTATTTATTTTAGAATATTAAATATAATTATTAATTTTTTTATAAAAAAACTAATATTTTATTTTTAAATATTAAAAACAACTTTTTTTAAAATAATTATTTTATTTTAAAATATTAAAATAATTATTATTTTAATAATAATAATTTATTTTAAATAATTAAATATTATTTTTTTAAAATAATAAATATAATTATTATTTTAAACTTATTTTAAAAATACTATTATATTTTAAAATATTAAAATTTTGTGTTGTGTCAAACTAGGTCGGGTTGGGTTAAACTTTGTCAAAATGGGTCGGGTTTAGGTTAAAATGGGTTGAAGGAACAGATACGCCAATAAAATGCCACTTTAAGGACCTAACTAACGAAAATGGTACTTTAGGGACGACTTTGAAAGTGGGTGACAACTTGAAGGGACAGAAGTACCAATCAACCTTTGTTTTATACTCCCACAATCCTAAAAGGAGTACTACCTTTCTGTTACCAAAACTTAAGGTTTGGCTAGGACACATTTAAATATAATTTTTTCATTTATCTTTTACCAATATTAATCTTTAAAGATTAAAATTTATTATTGGAAAAAATTATGTCAAAATGTGTTTTTTGCAACCTTATCATTCGGGGAAAAAAATAGTGTACTCTTTTGTAAGGATGGAGGTAGTACTTGTTTTATATGGTTTGGTAGATGATGCATGATACACAAAAAGTTGTGCACAAATAGTATAAAAAAATAGAGAAAATAGGAAACGGGGCCTACCATTTGATGTTTTACACATGTATTGAGATGCAATACATGGGTCCTACTATTGGTGCATAACTTTTTTGTGTATAGTTTGTGCACATAGTATTATGTCTTTGTTTCATTATGCAGTTATCCTTCTACTTTTATGTTAATTCATTTTTTGTTGTTGAAATCTAGGACTCTTCTATAATTGTGCTAAATAAGCCTCCAAAGTTGCTAGTGAAGGTACACATCTCTAAGGTTCTTTTTGCTTGATATGACTGTTCTGGTTACTTTTTCCCTCACTGATTGATTACCACATATTATTATTAGGGGAGCCTGCCAGTTCATAACAGTATGGATGCATTGGCTGCTGTAGCATTATCATATGACTATGATGAGGGTCCTAAGTTGGTAAGATTCTTATACTAAGTCAAAAAATAAAAATAAAATCAACATTATAGTTGGTAATTCAACAAGATAATTTCATGAACACATTTATGTATCTATGTGTTTGTTTAGACAAATTTTCTTCTGTGTGATATATGTAGTGCAAGCTCATGGTTCGAGTCCTTTTGGCATGTTTTGTGAATGTGAATCACACACTGGTAATCTTGGATCTTGGTCGCTCCTGAAATTATTTCTCTACCAAAATAATATAGAATCTTGGTGATTAAATTGTTATCTATCATTTTTATTAGGAAGAAGCTTAAACATGTTTTCTGCAACTTCTGCCGATCACTGCACGAAACAATGATTCTTAGGTCAGGAAGTGGCATTGAAAATTACGATTATTGTGGTCTGTCAGTGCACCTATTACATGAATAAACTTGCTGTGTGCTGTGGAAGTAGGCAGCTGTAACCTTCGTCAACTTCTTCTTTCGTCCCCCCAACCCTGCTTCTCTTAACATTCTCTTTCTGGTGGTTTTTGTTAGCCCTTAGACTGACTATTTCTATGATGTATATTAAATTTACCCATTGTCAAGCATATGTGGGGCTGCTGGGAGGTAGACTCGACATAGAACACAAATTCAACCTAATTTTTCATGATGAGGCAGCTCTAGTGCTCTTAAACTCAAATTTGAATCCTTGTTACACCCTGTCCAAGTGTCCGTCTTAACATTTAACCAGTAACTATGAGAAAGTGAATGCAGTATATTATATTTACATAAACTGAAAAGAAAGATACATTAAAAAGAAATATACATAGTATTCGTAATAGCGCATATTTGGACTGTGTGGTAAAAAACACAAACTACATGTTTAATTGCAGCTGGATGGTATGAGTAAATTTGTCATGGTAATGTTCTTTGAGTTCATTTTAGTGGGCTCTCAGTATCTGAAAAATCAGCATCAGTTGTTGAAAAAGAGTGGTGAATTATTAGTTAAAATAAAATGATAATTGCTCATATTTCTAATGCTCGAACAAACCATGAAGCTATATTTCATCTGTTTAGTCCCTTGGCATCAGATAAATGTTACGTGGCTACCTTATAGGTCCATCGTCCTGACGGAGAGCAGTGGAATTCTTTTAATGGGCAGAACAACAGAATGTATCTCTAGTCTTCGTTGGCTATTCAGTGACAAAACTAAGGCAAACTCCTCATGTGTGCTTGTGTGCTCACATCATTTGGGGTTTGGCGACTTGGCAGTGCTTTTGCTTCTACACTCTTAGGCTATGTTTGTTTGCAAATATTACACTTGGGATAGGATTATTAATTTTAAGTGACTTGTTTGTTTTTAAATTTGAACTTGGGACTATTAGTCCTGGGATTAAAAAATAGTTTAGGATGTGGGATTATTTAATACCATCTTCTACCTGGTATTATAATATCTACCATTTGGGATTAAAAATTGCTAGACAAAATTATCGGTAGACCTTTTCTTAATATCATATTCTATCCTTTTCGTATATCAGTCGATTTATTTTTTCAAAATAATATTTATTGATTATGTATACACTTCCACTCCGCACACCACTCGCCTGCCCCCCACCGCCCCACCCACCCTCCCACCCTATGCCCCATCCCGCGCACCCCCACCCGCCCTCACCCCCTCAAAAAAAATTAATATTTACTGATTATGTATACACCGCGCCACCCCCACCCCCACCCCCACTCAAAAAAAAAAATTGTTGATTATGTATACATCCCCATTCCGCCCACCCCACCCACCCCTCCCCACCTCACAAAAATTAAAAAAATAATATTTATTGATTATATATACAATCTACCCCCCTACCCCACCCCACGCACTCCCACTCTATCCCACAAAAATTTTAAAAATAATATTTACTGATTATATATACACCCCACCCCACCCCACCCAGCCCCACCCCCACCCCCACGCCCGCCCCCACCTCGCCCACCCACCCTCACCCCCCACCCGGCCCACAAAAATTAAAAATAATATTTATTAATTATGTATACACTCCCGCCCCGCCCCGCCCCGCCCTTAACCCCCACCCTCTCCCCCTCGAAAAAATATTATTTACTGATTATGTATACACTCCCACACCACCCAACCCCCGCTCCCGCTCAAAAAAAATAATATTTATTGAATAATATAACCACTTATTTAAAAATTTTTAATTAATTTATTATTATTATTTGATGTATAAATAAGTTTAAATTATAGTTTAAAATATGTTATTATTGGTAAGAGTATAATAGTCCAAATGATATTTTTTAATTCAATTCTTTAATTAATTCTGAAAAAAACAAACATAACATGGGATTATTTTAAATTATCTCATGAATAATCTCATAAAAAACAAACATGTGACTAAGACTATTTAATCCTAAAATTAATGATAATCTTGGATTATAATCTCATGGATTATAATCCTTGCAAACTTGGGGTTTCCTTATGTAAGCTCTTATATTTCCTATAATTATAATGTTGGACTTTTAGTCTTGGAATGATGCTTGCAGAGCAACATATCAGAGGTACTGGGTATTGGTCATAGGTTCTCCCAAGGAAAAGGAAGGCGTAATTTGTGCTCTCTCTCTCTCTCAACCAATTTCTGCGTGCATTGTGGTGAAGCTCTTGGGACACCAATCGTTGTTGGTGATTACAAGTATGGCTGGTTCGTGCATCGGAAGTGGAAGCAAATGCCTGGAGTCGATTTTGAGCCAACAACCGGTAAACCCTACAAGTTAAGGAGGCCAGAGAGGGTCTGGATGTTTCAGAGAGGAAGCATATTATCTAAGGCACCCTTGCTACATATGCATTGCAGGGAGCTTGTCCTTCCCAACATTGCCAAGTTTATCGAGCCTTACAATCATAAATCAGAAAGCTGCGCCAAAGATCTTAAACACAACTCAAAGCAGGATCCCATTGGGTTTGTGGCATCAATGCCATCACATTTGAAAATTAGTTGGAACCTCATGTCATCTTTACTTGGTATAAGAATCTGTTTCTGATATTACTGTTTCAAAACTGGGTTGTGTACTGAAGAACAGAAATTGGTTGAGATGTGATGGCCATGTTTTGGTTGAGATTTTGGAACTAGCAAAATGATCCATAAAATGATTTGAATTATTTATTTTAACAAGCTTGATTCCAATGAAATCTCTCCAAATTTGTGCCGAGTTACAATTGCAAAATATATCCATATATACACAGCATTGGATAAAATTATAAGAGAGCTCCACTTATTATATCTCTCTCCAAAAGTTTTGGGTTACCATTAATACTGATCTACGTAACATTTTTGGCAATCAAAAAGTTTGACTTAAACATCTGCAATATATATCATTTTCCAAATAAAATTACCAAGAAATTCGTTTCAGAAGAGGAAAATCCTCAAGTAGTGTTTGCTCTGGTATTATATAATTTTCACTTTGAGGGGTCCAGAGAACATGAACATCCTGTAGGATAAACAAAGAAATATTTATTTAGACATGGTAATATTATCAAAAAATGACAGAGAGAAGTTTTGTTCATTACTTCTATTTTGTTTGGTGGACGCAAGCGAAGAAATGCTTGCAAGTTGCTCTTAATGTTTTCGTGGCACAACTTTAAAGATGGAAGAGAGTATCCACCTCTAGTAAGCACCAAGATTGTGACCTGGATGGACAAGTATAACAAACAAAAATATATTCAACAAACAAAAATGTGTGACAAAATATGATTAAATCACCAAGATGATAAATATCAAATTAAATGACCTGCATATTCTATAACTGCAAACTCGAATAAAGTTAACAATCAAAAGAATATTAATGTGAATAGAAGCATGTCACAGCAAGAAGTTTGAGCTTTATAATTATTGATGTGATTAAAAATAATTAAAAAGAGGTTAATATCATTCTACATGGTATCTTTATCACGTGTGTAGATTATGTGAACAAACCAAACTCACAAACATTTTTTTGGATTGATACCATGTGAAACTTCACTCTTTTGCAGTAATTAACACAGGTAAAAATATAGCTAGAGGAAAGTCAAGTTAATTGATACATTCATAACTAAGCAAAATCTAAATGTAGCTCAAACAAACATGAAAGAAGAATAATGTACCAACGATCAAATAAATTGAGACGGACATTCAAAAGCCTAAATTTAGATAATAGATGGATATTACCACTACATATTCATTATCAGGACCATTAGCTTTACGAACAGCCACCCTTTCTGTCTCTTTGTCAAAACTTTTTCCCCGTTCTCTACTTAAAAGTTTGCTGTAGCAGGGCTTTATAGACTGCTCCATAGGTTGGTCAGAATTCTCCTGCAACAGTTTTGAGAGTACAAAAGCATGTATTGATGCTCCAGAAATTTATCATATTAAAGTTTGAAACCAAAATAACAGCTAAGATAAAATTCGAAATGACTCAATTTATTTAGCTAAAGAACGAAGTCTCATTAAAGTTCAAAAAAAGAAGATTCAATTGGCTTTGAGTACAATTGTGAGCACAATTGTGGTTGATGCCCAAAGTAATTGAAAAGATAGAAACAGCTAATCACATCACAATGATAACTCCTACAAGCAACTCAGAAGAAAATTTGACGAAGATAACAGCCTGAGAGACGAACATCTGAAGGTCTAATACTAAAAAAACTCATTAATATGTTCCCAAACAAAATTTCATTCCAAGAGGAGTCCATTCTATATGACCTTGCACCAAGGCTGAAAATCAAACCAAACCGTTTGAGCTCGACTCGGATTCTCATTAATAATAGGATTCTTTAATAATAAGATCGAAATCTGAGCATAAATAACAGTTTGAATAAAAAGAGAGCAGAATTTGAGCATAGTTATACTCTACTCATTTAATGTTCAAACTACTCAAATTATCATTCATGGTTAGATATATACATGACTTATACATACTCAAATTGATGCTCGACACATACTCTCATATGGTATACATATTTAAATAAAATTAGAAGAGTTATTTTTTATTGGGAATAATGGTCATACACAGCTGTATGTTTTATTTATGCACAGTCTGCCAAAACTACATCGTTTTGGCAGATTTGTTTTTAACTTCTGATTTGAGAGGAGAGAAACTATTTTTTTTAAAACAAATATGCCAAAACGGCGTAGTTTTGACAGATTATGCACAAATAAAACGTACACAGTTGTGTATGGCCATATTGCCCATTTTTATTATCTACACTTTACTATTAACTGTAAACATAGTTGTCAAATCATGAATAATATCGTGTATCGAAAACCCCTATATCATATATAAAAAACACAATTTATTGGACAATCAAACATATTAACTTGACTATACATAAAAATAATCGAGCAAATATTATTATAGACTAAAAATAAATTTTAAAGTTAAATATTAGCCAAAATACTCTACTTGATTTATTAGATATTATTTTAGTAAACTTTATAAAGTAACATGGGAAAACGAAAAATTTAGATTCAGCTTTAAAATATAAAACAAAAGAGAATAATTCAAAATAACAAGTGGATATTTATGTATCTGCTTATGGAAACTGACATGAGAAAAATAGGGCGACATTCTGAAGAAGATATAAAACTCTAAAAGGTGATTAGAGGCCCATCAAGCCATATAGAATATGTTTGTGCTAAAAACCCTCTTCATTTAAAATGGTAGAACGCTTAAAAGTTTTGTTTTTTCTCTTTTAGATCAACATAAAAAAATTCAAGTTGTTTCCCAACTTTAAAAAATATCGTTCATTGTATCGTATCGTATCGTACGAATCGTATCGAATCGTAACTGAATTGTATGATACGGTGTCATTTTCGATTCATCTTGCAATACATATCGAATTGCCTCCGTATCGTATCGTACGATTATGATAACTATGACTGTAAATGTAATTATATACTTATAAAACGAAATTGTAAATATTTCTCATTTTCTAAATAAAATAATAACTTTATTTGATAATAATATGTTTCATAAAGCTAAGTATCTTTGCAACCCAAATTCGAGCTTGAATTGGAAGTTTGCAAATAGTTTGAATATTATTTGATTCGAGTCACGTCGAATCGAATCTGAGCAGAGTTTTTTTAAATATAATTCGAATTTGAGTCGAATTCAAATGAGAGAATAAACTTCCAAGAAAAATCTGAGTAGCCCTCTTGGGTTCAGTTCGACACGTTTTTAGCCCTACTTGAACATACATTTATTTTTTCCCCACATATATTGCCAAAATTCATAATTGTCTGAATAATTATACACTTCTCTTTGATATCTTCACCTACTAAAAAAATAAAGGATACCATTATGTTTCTTTCATCAACTTTATATCTGTCAGGACTACAACGCCACTATCAAATCAACACTAGTTGTTTGTAACACATAGCCAACATGAACTCTAACAGTGAAGCTACAAACTACCCAAAAAAATATGATAATGACTTACATATAAATAGGCAAAATGGCAGGAACTGTAATGTTGAAGCAAAACTTTGAGCAATTCTGCAACCATGTGTGCACACAAAAAAATCCAAATTAAAATGAAAAACAAAATAAGAAAAACAACTAACAATAAAAAGAATAGTAATATTTGAAAAATAGGACCATTTAAAGATTTTAATAAAATATTAAAATTCATTTTCCATAATAAGTCCCTAAAAGAAGAATGTCGAATAAATTAATAATTTTAAGAACATCAATGCACATATGAACTTCATCTCAGCCTACACCAAAATTCCAACTTATTATTTTTTTTGAACGACCAGTTTTTTAGATATATTACAAGTTTACAATTACTATTGGGTATACTTTATTTTAAAATATTAGTTTGGCACTTCACTTAACTGAGGCTTAAATTATATTTCTTAAAACCAATTTACTATATACTGATTAATCAAGTAAAACAAATTTGAAAGAGAAAATATAAGAGTGAACTGAGATTAAGTTGAACCGACAACTACAATATTTCATGTACAACCATTTTGATAAGTGTAATCCTTTCATGTCATCGAAGAGCATATTGAATATAGTAATCATTGCCATGTTATGCGTAACTCATATTATGTTCCCACCAAAAACGTTTTCTCACTACTACTTTATGGTAATTTTGGTCTCCCATATTCCTTTTAGCTCAATTAATTTGGACCATTTCACTTTTCTATTATAATAGCAACAATTGGTTCGTGAAAGATATGATAAAACCTCTTCAAAGGTTCTTCCTCATATATCTCTCGATCGTTGATATCCTTGCCTACATGTTGATGTCCTTATATTGATCCCATCACGCTGGGCATATCCATAAATCAACCTTAAAGTATGCATCTCACTATACACTTCGTGCTTCTTACAGCCTGATATTTTGGAAAAGGATAGAAATGATTTCACATTATATTTTATAAAACTTGACCTTCAAATCGGCATGTATTTATAGTCACACAACACACTTGAAACTCTTCATCACCCTACACAAACGACAACATCCTCTTAAACCTTTTCTTATTCATATACTAAATAAACCATTTCCATTAAAATTTAATTCTAACTTGTGGCCAAGTATAGTGATGGGGTGAAAAATATCAATAAAGATTAGTATTTCCATATAAAATATCAATGAAGATCAGAATTTTCATCTATTTTCAACCCGTCATTATTGATGCAGCGGGAACTTGGTTAGTTTAACGTACTATTACTAATATAAACGTGTAATAAGTGTATTATTATGAATTGAATTGAAGCTGATTACATAAGAAGTCTCAAGAACCTATATTCATAGGCCTAGATACTTTCCTACCTCTACTATAAAAAGGATAATACATAACTTTCCTACCTCTACTATGAAAAGGATAATAGATAACTTTCCTAATCTACTTTGAAAATGATAATAAAACTACTAATTAACTTTCTTACGACAAGTCGGAAACTAATAAAGTAAAAATAATAATAAAACCTAAAACTACTAGATTTCCAAAAATAAGAAATAAAAAAACATCAAATAAACTAAAATTTTATAAATTATAAAATATATGGAAATCATCTTCATTGATATTTTCCACACCGTCATATAACAACCTACGAAGCAAGGATTCGGATTCTCCATACGAGGATTCGGCTATTTGGCAAAATTTCAAAAAATGGAGATTCAAGTTTGACAGTGATTCAAAACATATTTAAATGCTATATAAAATTATCTATATATGTATATATACACACACATAAATTAAAAGTTTTAATATAATAAATAATAATTTGAGAAAATGCTCAAACATTCAGTAACAACTAACAACAAAATGTTATGTGCTAATTCTACCTAGAAATTTAATAAAAAATATATATTGATTAATTGTCATACTAAATTTCAACAAGTATTAGTATAAAACATTATGTTCATTAGTATAGTATATAGTGTTAGTATCAAATATTTTTTATCATTTGGGGGGTGGGGGGTGGGGGGTGGGGGGGGGGGGAACTACAGAAGAATTAGCCGAATCCACATATTTGGACTTGAGAACTCACCAGCCTACACAAGAATCCTTCTAAGATCGCACCCGACTTTGAGAAGTGTCCTTCAAGGTGACTCATTAACCATACTTGACTTTTTTTGTTGTTTGATTGTGTTGGGTTTTTTTTTTTTTTCTGTGATTGTTGTCAAATACACATCTTTAATTATATTTGTGACAAAACAGAGCAACACCATATCCAACATCTGCTCCCTAGGTCTAGACCAAAGCCAAACACAACAATATTAGAAGTTCATGCCTAGACTTTAAGTTTTGCTATCTGCTTCTTTTAAAAAAACTAAATAGTGTGATAGTAGTCTTGTGCAAGTTTTAACTCAAACATTAAGTGAATTTCTTTTATTTCACTTTACGGAAAGTGAATAATATTTGACAAGTAAATATGAGTTTTCTAAAAGTTAGAGCTTCTGAATATTTTTTGTAACTCAGTTTCCTTAGTAAAACATGAGTTGGAATGCCATGTTTAAGAAATAGGCCCTAGACTAAGAACAAAAGTTAGGGATGATCCTGATAATAACCAAAAGAGCAGCTTGAACACTAAGGTCTCTTGACAAGCAGTAAAATGTTTACCTTTCAATACATAGATCCGACCCTTAAATGTGGATGTATCGGCATTTTCAGCTATTATATGTAGCTTTCGTCGAAATATTCGCTTCTTGTCCGAAATTCCAACCTGTGTACAACAATAAGAGAACTTGATACCAATATTTTGAAATCAAGGATCTTAAGAAAGAATAATATTTAGCCATTTCATTTGAAATTGGAAGTTCAGCAGGGTATGTGTTTTAGGGCAATGACTGATACTTCATGTGCATGTATTGCATTGTGCACTTATACTCAAATTTAAAAGCACTTCAAATCGTCTGACAATTTTCAGTATATATCAAAAAAATAAGAACATAATCTAACAAAGCCAACTGAACCAATTAGTCAATTGTTGTTTCAGTGGGTGTCAATATCTATTATCTCCTCTAACCAACCAAATAAAACCTCCGTTTCGCAAAGAAACACTCATTTTTGCACTTCTTAAAGTCGATTTGTCAAATCCTTAATTTTAATTTTAGTTCATACAATTGTAATTACCATGTTCTTCGAAAACATCCATAAAAAGAGTCCTTTTTTTTTATATCAAACAATGTACTCAAGTTTGCATCATAATTTCATTATATAATGTAACATAATACATACTATACATACTTAGAAACTTTTCAAAATGACTAAAACGCAAGCCCCTACCTTAAGTTACAACTATTAGTGCAAAATCGCAACTTTTAAGGTATAGTTAGATCACTTCATACTTCATTGTATTTAAAATTCACATGGATCACTTAATTTAAAATTAAGGGGTATTACTAAGAGTAACCAAATATAGAAAAGTTGAAAAAAGAAAGAGAATTATAAGAAACCTGAAGCAAGTGAGCACTTCCACTCCTATACTTGGTAATAGCTGTACGAACGATGAATGCGACAAGAAGAACTGCATATACAACGACGACAGTCCAAAACGTTTTTGCAGTAATCTCCTCACCAACAATTGCATCAAACTTTTTCTGCTCCTGCTCGTCAGGGACACAACTACAATGATCATAACAACGACAACAATTTGATAAGTGCGATGTTGACGAGGAGATAAAACTTGAACATTGTGGTTCGCCCGTTGCAAATTTCCACCCGAAAAACCCTAAAACCATCGTCACAAACGCAATTCTGAATAGTATATCTAACGTGTCCTCTGTATCCAGAGGACGCGGAGAGCGATCCGATGAAGAAGAAAAATAAGAAGCCGCCGTAAATTGAAGGAGGCGGCGGTTGCGGAGGATGTAATTATTCGTGAAATAATTTTCGAAATTTGAATAATTCGTGACGAGGCGGGGGCAATTTCTTCGATTAGGGTTTGGAAGATGGGTTGCTGCTGCAAATCCTCTCTCTCCTCCTTGTCTAAAGGGTTCCGGTGGAGAAGAAAACGCTACCTCCGCCACTTGAAGGCGGAGGCGGCCGCTGTAACAATGACGACCCCTTAAATAATTTTCGAAATTTGAATAATTCATCATAAGGCGGCGGTGGCGGCTAAAGCCTGACTTTGTTGGATTAGGGTTTGGAAGTCCGACTGAGATCATCAGATTCGACTTTAATACAGGGTTTGCCGTCGCCGTGGTCATCCTTCGATTTTCCCGGCCAGTGCTATTAACGTTAATTAACAGTGATTTCGTTTATCTACAGATTTCACATTAAATAAGAGGGGAAAATATAAATTTATTTTTTATTTTATCCTTTTATTACTAATATATGTTGTTAGTTATAGTTACTTTAATTTTTATTTTTATTTTTATTTTTACTTGGACTACTTTGTTGAGGACAAAGAGGATTCTAGAAGTTAATTTAATGCAGGAAACATAAGAAATCCACCTAAAAAAAATAGTACAAACCAAATTATCATTACATATAGTAATCGGAATACAAAGTTATTCCCTTCTAAAAAAAATGATAAAAAAAAGAAAATTGTTTATAAAAACATGTTTAAAGTACACAGATTAACCCTAAATTATTATTTTTCAAAATTAAATTTTTAAAAATTAATAATTTATCAAAAAGGATAAAATTGTCATTAAATTTATTTTAAAAAATTAATAATGGTCTTATATTAAAATAATAATAATAATAATAATTTATTTTAAAATTAATAATGGTCTTATATTTACCCTTTTTGGTACAAAAAATTAATTGAATAAATGTTAAAATGAGATTCAATATTACACATAAATATTTTTTTGTCACGTGTCGATACCATATCATCAATTTTCTGATGCGACACTGTCAATTAGATGTAATAAGAAAAAATTAAAAGTTTAATCCCTTAATGGAAAAAATTGAGAAAGCGATCCCTAAAGCGAAAAAAATTTTAAAAATTCAATCCCCTAATTAAAAAAATTGAGAAGACAATCTCCAAAATGAAAAAAAGAGTCCAGGATATTTAGGCCTAAAATAGTTGTGAAAATTGTAACAATTAAGTTATTGATTGGCTGTCCAATAATCATAAGGATACTTCTTACCTAAGTGATATTATTGAGATTTTGAGGTTGTTGAGCTCAATTATATTCGACGATAAAATTTTATATAATCTAATTTACTTTGATAGAATTACATCTTATATGGCCAAATTTACTTTGATAAAAGTACACCGGCTAACTATATAAAATTATATATGGCCTAATTTACTTTGGTAGAATTACATTTTAGTCAAATAGGAAATCAATCACAACACAAATAAATGTCTCAAATTAAATCACTTTCTTTCCACAAGCCAATCAAAACAATTAACACACATCAATACCAAGAGCAAACTGCCAAGTAAATTTATACTCTCTCTTATTATTTAACAACCTTAATTTGTGTGAAATTTGTTTTTAAAACATTCTTTTGATGTAGAGGGAGTAGAAAATTATGAATATTTATATTAACTTTTTAGTTATTTGTCCGTTACATAGATAAATATTAATGGCAATTTTTTTAGAAGAATATATAATAGATAGACCCCTCTTATAATTATATAACAAGTGTTGAGATGAATATGACCACTGGTGATACAAATGAATATCTTTGGCCCGTAGTGCAAAGATGAATATTTGATTCAAGAGATATATATTGATTGATGTTAAAAGGATAAAATATTGAGTATGGACTTTTAAATCATATGAGATAGTAGACATCATTTTCTACTTAACTTTTTTGATAAATTGTTACTTCCGCTGCAGTTGTTGATCTAAAACTTATTCTCCATAATATTTTATCTGATTTGTTAACGATAATTTATTTTTCATTATCTTAGTCATAATATTCTTTACTGGGCTAGTTGAGCTCACCCTTTACTTCTATTGTTCTCTTCAGGAAATGAGAATGTTGCAGGAACTAGTCAAGAAACAGAGTAATGGGCAGAGTTATATCAATATCGGTCCTCACTATTTTTGTAAAATAGTGTGATAAATATTATAATGGGGACTTAATTTGAGCGTTTATGTTTTCTACACGTCTGTAGTAACGCTCACAGCTATGCGGTTGTATTTTGCACGACCATATGTTATAAAAGATTGTATTTGAATTCTGTACCATGTATTTGGCGATTCAGAATGGGTTGGGTTGATTGGACCTATTCTGGGGGCGTCACAGAAAGTATCATGACAAAAGCTGCAACAACCCGGGTCAAATCCCTAGTCCGGAATAAATCTTGGGTCAAATCTCAAATTCGAATCGAATCAAATTCATCCAAAATAAAGCCTTAAACCACTGGCCCAATAGTATCTTCTTGGGTCATCTTAGCCCACCACAGTCTCACCCAAAAGTCATGACTGAAGGTACTACTGGTAATAACTTAATTACTTAAGAATAGACAAATATTTTTTCTATCTTCCGATGTGGGACTCGGGTGTTACAAACTCTCCCACTTGAATTTCTAACGTCTCCGTCAGAACCGATCACACACACGGTCCAAAGATCTTTGCCTCTCTAGTCATTGTGGGATAATACCGGCTAGCTTCGTGTCCCCACCTCCGGAACTTTCCATTGTGGGATAATACCACCAGCCTTCGTGTCCCCACCTCCGACAACCCGATCGGATAACCCGACCCGAGCTTTCAAGAGTCGGCTTTGATACCATATATAACAACCCGGGTCAAATCCCGAGTCCGGAATAAATCTTTGGTCAAATTCCAAATCCGAATCGAATCAAATCCATCCAAAATAAAGCCTTAAATCACTGATCCAATAGTATCTTCTTGGGTCATCTTAGCCCACTACAGGCTCACCCAAAAGTCATGACTGAAGGTACTATTGGTAGTAACTTAATTACTTAAGAATAGACAAATATTTCTCCTATCTTTCGATGTGGGAATAGGGTGTTACAGAAGCAGTAACCACTCCGGTGGTAATCGTGGCCATGATAATAGAAGAAGCGAGTCGGAGGGAGATTTCAAAAAGAGAAGGTACAATAATGACAACGTGAAGACATCAGCACCAACATCAACTGTTTCTAGGGGAGGAGAACGACCACCGGTCGTATGCTATAAATGATAGTAGTGTGCATACAAGCCAATCATGTATGATGATAAAGCATGTACTTTGTAAACAATCTTATTTATTTATTAAAAAAATATTCATTTATTAAAGGCATTTAATTATCTACATGGTGCTGTTTTTTATAATATGTAAATAACCCATAGTTTTAAGCAATGCTTTTAGAATCATGATGATGATCATGCTAATGAGATCTAAATTCTTAGAAAGCTCTAAAACTAAAATAGTTCCCAATCGTGGGATTACTAAAAAGGGGATTAGTAAATCCGGATAGATTGGTACATATGTTGCTTGCTCATTGGATGAGGATGATTGATCTCATGATCATTTGTGTGGAGACACTAAAGCAAGTATGTAGGTGCTTATTGGAGAATAAGTTCACTGAACGTGATTCGCTATGGAATACCTAATGGAGTTTTACTCGCCTGTCAATAGGAATTCCTAATGTGATAGTAGTACAAGTGATCCTTGGACTTGAGATCATCATAGTATCTTGTATGTAACAAATTATACTTTGACTTATTACTTAAGACCTTTTAAGGCATATATAGGGTATGCTTGGGTATAGTGAGTTATATATGGAGATAATGAATGATCAATAAAGAATCTACCACCTCTAGTAAAAGAGGAGATATGTCCTATGTGATTCGTTAAATGACAACCCAGGAATCCTTGGCCAAGGTGAAATAAAATTAGAAAGGAGTTTTTAATTTGCATTATTTGGAGTTGTGCATTTTCTAATCGAAATACATATAATTAAATAAAATAAGACTTGACAGTAAATCCATGTCTTATATTTAATTGGGACATTGTATGGTGGAAGGATTGAATTGTATGGTAACTATTAACTCACAGATTCTTTTATGATTAATGTTGAAATCTATATTATCTGGAAAGTCGTTGATCGCTAGGGAGGCTTATCCCTATTGTAGAATAAATATTATTTATTTAAATAAATTATTAGTTTAATTTATTTATTTAAATAAGATTAAAATTGTTTTAATTGATTTATTCACAACCGGTTTAATATGGAGAACCTAAAGGGTCACACCATAAAATGAAGAATAATTATTTAAGAAGGTAATGGCATAATCGTAATATTGCATTAAGTATAATTAATTTAATCTATGGTGATAGAATAAATTAAATAGCTTAATATTTATTATTTAATATTTTGGAAATATTAAATATAAATTAATAAGAGGAGTCTTATTAATATTATTACAATTATTATTATTTTAATTTCTAAAGGAGTTTAGTAATTAATTTAATATTTAGTACTCTCATTTATTCCTAATAAGATTAGGAGACAAATTAATTAAATGAATTTAATTAATTATTCCCATGTGGTGGGAAGCCTAAATTAATTAAAGGAGTTTAATTAATTAAAAGAAATCCCATGTCTAATAGGATTAGAAGGGTTGACCAATGTCTATATAAGAGAAGTCTTATAATAGATATTTTTTTGATGCAATTCCAATTGTTGGAGAGTACTCCTTTTCTATAGAGGATAGAAAACTAAGGTTAAGCAAAACACCCTCCTTCTTGATAATTCATCTTCCTTGGTGGATCACCTCTAGAGGCCAAACACTTGGGTGGCTAACGTTGATCAAAGGAAGGAATCTAACCCAGAAATTCAAGGAGATCACGAAGAACAAGGAGTTGAACTAGTACCTGTGGAAGCTTCGTTCTACAAGGGTATGATTCCATAACTTCTTATTTATCGTTTTAAATTAATAATTTGCATAAAAGATGATCCGGGTAATGGTTTTGTAGAAATTTTTTAAACTCTGATATACCATGCTTCCGCTAATTTTTTGCAATTTGATTGCGTCACGATTTCGTACAAACCCAACAGTGGTATCAGAGCCAAATCTTTATGCAATTATTAATTTATTTTTGATTTCATATACATATGGGTATGTATTTAAAATAATTTATTGGGCATAATTTTATTGTATAAAATTATATTTTTTTTTTTTAAAAAAAAAGGATTTTTTTTTGGACGAATCACAATTTTTTTTTGGTGCTAATCTTGAATTCTGCAAAGAAAAGGTGTTGTCTTTTTCTTACTCCAAAAAGAAGGTGACCCATCAGGAAAGGACTTTTTTAATAAACCTGCAGGACTCTTTTAATAAAAGAAGGTGACTTCTTTTTAAAAAATAAATATGATATATTTATATATTATATTCTAAATAATTTTATAATTAAAATAAAGAGTTTATTTTAATCTTGATATTGGATTTCATGCAATTTAAAATTGCCCATTAAATGATACTCATATATATATGGAATGTTTTAATTTATGAGATGAATATTTATTTATTGATATATATGGTGATATGTATGAAAATAAATGGGGATTGATTATGGACTATTTGACCAATGTGATTGGATTTTATTTTAGTTGAATGCTTGAATGAATGGGTTTTATTAAATGGGGTCTGCGTACCTCGTCTTCTCTAATTTTTTTTTCTTGATGTAAAATTCTATCTCCTTCCTATGTACTTCCCCTTGACTGTTGATCAAGGTTTCTATTTAAATTAAATAGTTTAATGTAATAAGAATAGTTAGAATTATCTTGAAGAAATTGGAGACCAAGGAGCAAGGAGCGCGTGAAGACCCGTTTGTATGGAGCCCGAGTTTAAATGTAATAGTTATATTTAAATTTAAATTCTTGCACTCCTAGGTTTGACCTTTTGGTTCACTTGGTGGCTCTAGTGAACCAAACTAGAATAAAAGTCCATAATCAATCCGGGTAGAATATAATATTCTATATTGCATGCTAAATATTATATATATTATATTTTATGCAAACATGCTTCGCATGTTTAATAAAATGACGCGTATTTTATATATATATGTGCATGCGCGCTAAACAAGATGAGACAAATAATAACAAACCCCTCAAAGAAATAATATTAAGTCCGAAGCGTTCAAATGATATTTGGAATATCGAACGTCGCCTTCTAGCATGATAAATTAATAGAGTATTAAATATTTAATATGAGCTTGTTGTGCTATCCACAAGGCGAGTATTGCGTATTTAAGATGTTAATTAATCACATTTGATGCTTATCAAGAAAATTGAACGATCTAGTCTTGTTGTGCTATCCACAAGGACGAACATTTTTCTTTTTTGAATTTATGGAAGTGCTAGGCTGGACTTAACTTAAATCATTTTAGTTCGGATGTGCACACACTTGACCATTATGATTTAAGAGGCAAAATAAAAGGAGTTATATAGTGTTGTAATTGACAAGAGTTGTCTACCTATTTATTTGTATATCGCTTGTTGTGCTATCCACAAGGTTATATACATTTGAAATGGGATCCTTATTCTCACTAGCAAATTTTTAATTAGATGTTGCCGAACTATATAAGTGAGGGTAATATAGTTTGATGAAAATAGTGGGAGATACCAATTTAAAATAAAGACCTAAATTTATTTTGGTATGCAAAGTTAATAAAACAAATGTTTGCTAAAATGTTGTTTTCTTTCACATGCAGAATTTTAAAAATATCAAAATCACTAATTTCACTGTGAAGCATACTTGATGCTAATAAGCTTACCGGGCCGAATTATACGGACTGGCTAAGAAATCTGAGAATAGTTCTCACTGCTGAAAAAATTTCTTATGTCCTAAACTCACATGTCCCTGGAACTGTTCCAGAAACAACCTCTGAGGAAGAGATTGCCACCATTGTAAAGTGGCAAGATGATGCATCTGTAGCTCAATGCATCATGCTCGCATCCATGAATAACGAGCTTCAGCGTCAGCAAGAAAACATGGATGCTCCTACTATGTTGATTCACCTCAAGGAGTTGTATGGTGAACAAAGTAGGACTGCTAGATATGAGATATCTAAGGAGCTCTTCCAATCTCGGATGACCAAGGGCAAGGTGAACATAAAGGAACAAAAGAAATCTGATCCAGCTAGCAAAGGAATGTGCTTCCATTGCAACGAGCCGGGTCATTGGAAGAAAAACTGCAAGAAGTTTCTGGCAGACAAGAAGCTTGGAGAAGCTTCGACTTCCAATCAAGGTTTGTTCATGATTGAAATTAATTTTTCAGAAAGTCAAAATTCTACTTGGGTATTGGATACCGGCTGTGGTTCTCACATATGTAATAATGTGAAGGGACTGGTCAGAAGTAGAAAGCTGAACAATGATGAGGTGATCCTACGAGTAGGGAATGGAGCAAAGGTTGCTGCATTAGCTGTAGGAACTTATTATTTAGCAATGCCTTCGGACAAGTCCATTTATCTTAATAATTGTTATTATGTTCCGAATATTATTAAAAACATTATTTCAATTTCTGTATTGGATATGGAAGGATTTAACGTTGTTATAAAGAACAATAGTTGTTCTATTTATAAAGACGATGTTTTATATGGTATTGGAAATTTGCGAAATGGACTTTATACACTTGACTTACAAGAAAATATATTTCAAATTGAATAAACTAAGAAAAGGAAAAGAGATGATATTAATTATACCTACATGTGGCACTGTAGACTCGGTCATATCAATGAAACAAGATTATCCAAGTTGCATAAAGATGGGCTCCTCGAGCTATCCGATTATGAATCATATCCAACTTGTGAATCTTGTCTCATGGGTAAAATGACTAAATCTCCTTTTAGTGGAAGAGGAGAAAGAGTTACAGAGTTGTTGACATTGATTCACACAGACGTTTGTGGGCCTATGACAACAAGTGCACGGGGTGGGTATTCTTATTTTATTACTTTCACTGATGATCACTCAAGATTTGGATATGTGTATTTAATGAAATACAAGTCAGAATCATTTGAAAAGTTCAAAGAGTTCAGAAGTGAAGTAGAGAAACAAACGGGCAAGAGTATAAAGATACTTCGATCAGATCGAGGTGGAGAATACTTAAGCGGTGAGTTTCTCAATTGTCTCAAAGAAAATGGTATAATCTCACAAAGGACTCCTCCAGGTACACCACAGTTAAATGGAGTATCTGAAAGGAGAAATCGAACACTGTTAGACATGGTTCGATCCATGATGAGTTTTACCGACCTTCCAATTTCCTTCTGGGGATATGCCCTAGAAACGGCTGCATACCTACTTAACAAGGTACCTACCAAATCCGCCCCAAAGACTCCATATGAGATGTGGAAGGGGAGGAAACCAAATCTTAAGCATGTTAAGACTTGGGGTTGTCCAGCTTATGACAAAAAGTTTGAACATGATAAGCTACAAACTAAATCCGAAAAGTGTAGATTTGTGGGATACCCTAAAGAAACTGTAGGGTATTATTTCTATCATCCAACTGATCAAAAGGTGTTTGTTGCGAAACATGCTGCCTTCTTGGAAAAGGAGTTTATCCATGAAGGGGTCAGTGGGAGTAAGATATATCTTGAAGAAGCTCAAGAACCACAAATTACCACGGATCAAAGTCAGGTACCTGACCAAGTAGAAGAACCTACTATACCACACCCTGTTCGTAAATCTGGAAGAGTACCGAAGATACCTGAGAGGTATGGATTCGTTGTAGAGGATGACGATGAGGTACGCATCATGAATGATGATGATCCATTGAAGTACGAACAGGCCATGAGTAATAAAGACTCAGGGAAATGGCTTGAAGCCATGAAATCCGAAATGGACTCCATGTATGAAAACAAAGTATGGACTTTGGTTTCACCACCTGAAGGCATTAACCCTATTAGGTGTAAATGGGTCTTTAAAAGAAAGACTGGAGCGGACGGCAAGGTGGAGACCTATAAGGCCCGACTGGTTGCAAAAGGTTTCAAACAAAGACAAGGAGTTGATTATGATGAAACCTTTTCACCAGTAGCTATGCTCAAGTCCATTCGGATTTTGCTTGCGATTGCAGCTTATAACGACTATGAGATCTGGCAGATGGACGTGAAAACGGCCTTCCTCAATGGGAAACTTGAGGAGGATATGTATATGACACAGCCAGAGGGATTTGTTTCAAAGGTTGGAATAAATCAAGTTTGTAAGTTGCAATGATCCATTTATGGATTGAAGCAAGCTTCTCGTAGATGGAACATTCGTTTTGATGAGACAATCAAAGAGTTTGATTTTATCAAAAATGACGATGAACCATGTGTGTACAAGAAGGTTAGTGGGAGCGCTGTTTCATTCCATGTATTATATGTTGATGATATATTACTGATAGGGAATGAAATTTCTATGCTAAAATCGATCAAAATAAAGTTATCTAAACATTCCTCCATGAATGATTTGGGTAGAACATCCCACATTGGGGATATAAATCTGTATTAATAGATTTAAAAGGATGTTCGGCTTAACCCATGGAAACGTATATTCATTAGATGCTAAAGGCGTTTAGCATGGCAACTCCAAAAGGTGCCTCATGATGATGAGCCATGGAGTGTATCTCTCTAAAATTGTCCTCAGTAAAAGAGAGATCGCATAAGTAACTATTATGTATGCAATGAAATATACAAGACTTGATGTTGATCAGTCATATTCTGGAGAAGATCTCTGTGAGACAGTGATAAACATCTCAAAGTACTTAACTGACACTAAGGATGTCATCATGACACATGATGGGTCTGAATTAAACTAGAAGACTAAATAGACTCAAGTTTTCAGACTGACCAAGACGACAGCAAAATCCACTTTATGGTAAGTCGTTACCTTAAAAGGTGGTGCAGTAAATTGGAAAGGTTTCAAACAGCAAAAGTTGCTGGGTTAGTGACAAAGACAAAGTATATAACTGTAAGTGAAGCTGCAAGTTGATGTTTCGGATGAAAAGTTCATTACAGAACTAGGAATAGTTCCTAAGTCTCATCTTGAATCTAAACATGTGTTGCGGCACTTTGATTAAAAAAAAAAAGATCATTGAAAGAGGATAGTGTAGACTCTCAAGACAACATTGCAAATCCATTAACTAAAGCTTTAACACAACAGCAGTTTGATCGTCACTTAGAGAAGTTGGGTATGAGATACCATGGCGATTGGCTTTAGTGCAAGTGGGAGATTGATAGTAGTGTGCATACAAGCCAATCATGTATGATGATAAAGCATGTACTTTGTAAACAAACTTATTTATTTATTAAAAAAATATTCATTTATTAAAGGCATTTAATTATCTACATGGTGCTGTTTTTTATAATATGTAAATAACCCATAGTTTTAAGCAATGCTTTTAGAATCATGATGATGATCATGCTAATGAGATCTAAATTCTTAGAAAGCTCTAAAACTAAAATAGTTCCCAATCGTGGGATTACTAAAAAGGGGATTAGTAAATCCGGATAGATTGGTACATATGTTGCTTGCTCATTGGATGAGGATGATTGATCTCATGATCATTTGTGTGGAGACACTAAAGCAAGTATGTAGGTGCTTATTGGAGAATAAGTTCACTGAACGTGATTCGCTATGGAATACCTAATGGAGTTTTACTCGCCTGTCAATAGGAATTCCTAATGTGATAGTAGTACAAGTGATCCTTGGACTTGAGATCATCATAGTATCTTGTATGTAACAAATTATACTTTGACTTATTACTTAAGACCTTTTAAGGCATATATAGGGTATGCTTGGGTATAGTGAGTTATATATGGAGATAATGAATGATCAATAAAGAATCTACCACCTCTAGTAAAAGAGGAGATATGTCCTATGTGATTCGTTAAATGACAACCCAGGAATCCTTGGCCAAGGTGAAATAAAATTAGAAAGGAGTTTTTAATTTGCATTATTTGGAGTTGTGCATTTTCTAATCGAAATACATATAATTAAATAAAATAAGACTTGACAGTAAATCCATGTCTTATATTTAATTGGGACATTGTATGGTGGAAGGATTGAATTGTATGGTAACTATTAACTCACAGGTTCTTTTATGATTAATGTTGAAATCTATATTATCTGGAAAGTCGTTGATCGCTAGGGAGGCTTATCCATATTGTAGAATAAATATTATTTATTTAAATAAATTATTAGTTTAATTTATTTATTTAAATAAGATTAAAATTGTTTTAATTGATTTATTCACAACCGGTTTAATATGGAGAACCTAAAGGGTCACACCATAAAAGGAAGAATAATTATTTAAGAAGGTAATGGCATAATCGTAATAATGCATTAAGTATAATTAATTTAATCTATGGTGATAGAATAAATTAAATAGCTTAATATTTATTATTTAATATTTTGGAAATATTAAATATAAATTAATAAGAGGAGTCTTATTAATATTATTACAATTATTATTATTTTAATTTCTAAAGGAGTTTAGTAATTAATTTAATATTTAGTACTCTCATTTATTCCTAATAAGATTAGGAGACAAATTAATTAAATGAATTTAATTAATTATTCCCATGTGGTGGGAAGCCTAAATTAATTAAAGGAGTTTAATTAATTAAAAGAAATCCCATGTCTAATAGGATTAGAAGGGTTGACCAATGTCTATATAAGAGAAGTCTTATAATAGATATTTTTTTGATGCAATTCCAATTGTTGGAGAGTACTCCTTTTCTATAGAGGATAGAAAACTAAGGTTAAGCAAAACACCCTCCTTCTTGATAATTCATCTTCCTTGGTGGATCACCTCTAGAGGCCAAACACTTGGGTGGCTAACGTTGATCAAAGGAAGGAATCTAACCCGGAAATTCAAGGAGATCACGAAGAACAAGGAGTTGAACTAGTACCTGTGGAAGCTTCGTTCTACAAGGGTATGATTCCATAACTTCTTATTTATCGTTTTAAATTAATAATTTGCATAAAAGATGATCCGGGTAATGGTTTTGTAGAAATTTTTTAAACTCTGATATACCATGCTTCCGCTAATTTTTTGCAATTTGATTGCGTCACGATTTCGTACAAACCCAACAATAAATGTGGACAAGAGGGACACATCAGTCCAAACTGCCCACAATAATTCAAGGTGTGTTATAACTGTGGAAAGGAAGGACATATAGCTCGAGATTATCCTGTAGCGAAACCAAGTCCAACGAGGATGGTGACTCCAAAGGCTGTTCCGGATAAGTCAAAGTCGGTGGTTCTTGGAAAAGCGTTTGTCGTGACTGCCCAAAACGCGGGGAACCCGAACGAGGTTATCACAGGTAAGCCAATCATAAACTCTTGTGAAGTTTACACCTTATTAGATACCGGTGCTACCCATTCTTTTATATCACTTACTTGTGCTAAACGTTTGAACTTGACACCTGAGAAATTAGATTTTGACTTATCTGTTGAAACTCCGTTAGGAGAAACCTTCGTTACATCTACAGTTTACAAATCTTGCTTTATTCAAATTGGTACCCTCACCCGACCTGTTGATCTTATATCTTTGAAAATACTTGTATTTGACGTAATTTTAGAAATTGACTAATTAACCACTTATCATGCCAAAATTGATTATTTTCGTAAGGTTGTCAGTTTTCATATTCTTAACCAACCTGTTGTGCGAATCTAAACAACCAAACCAATAAAATCAATCAATGTCATTTTAAGTCATAAAGCTATTCGTTTATTGAAAAAATGGATATCAAACTTTCTTAGCCCATGTCACTGATTTAAACCAGAATACCTCAGATTTGAATGATATTTCTGTTGTTAATGAGTTTCCTGATGTATTTCTCGAAGAACTTCCCGTTTTACCCTAGAACGTGAAGTTGAATTCTTTATTGACATTGAATCCAGTACAAAACCCATTTCTAAAACCCCATATCGAATGGCTCCTATTGAACTTCAGGAGTTAAAGGTCCAACTACAGGAGTTGTTGGACATCGATTTTATTCGTCCTAGTACATCTCCTTGGGGTGCTCCTGTTTTGTTCGTAAAGAAGAAAAACGGGAGTATGCGACCTTGTATTGATTATCGGGAATTGAACCATGTCACCATCAAGAATAGGTATCCGCTACCTCGCATTGATGACCTGTTTGACCAGTTGCAAGAAGCACAATTCTTTTCAAAGATCGATATTCATTCTGGATATCATCAGCTAAAGATTAAAACTAAGGATATCCCGAAGACTGCTTTCAGAACTCGATACGGGCATTATGAATTTCTAGTCATGTCTTTTGGATTGACTAATGCTCCTGCTACTTTCATGGATATGATGAACCGTGTATTCAAGGAATATTTGGATCAGTTCGTGGTTGTCTTTATTGATAACATCCTCATCTATTTCAAAAGCCGTGAAGATCATGAGCACCATTTGAAGCTGGTACTTCAAAGGCTTCGTGAAAATAAGCTATATGCCAAGCTGAAGAAATACGAGTTCAGGCTTGAGGAAGTAGCATTCCTTGGGCACGTGGTATCGAAACACGGAATATCAATGGACCAGGCGAAGATTGAAGCAATACAAAGTTGGGAGCAACCAAAGTCGGTGACCGAAGTACGTAGCTTTCTGGGCTTAGCTGGTTATTATCGGAGATTCGTGAAATGATTTTCTCGAATCGCTACTCCATTAACTCAGCTGACTCGGAAAGATACAAAATTTGTATGGAACGAGGAATGCGAGAAGAGCTTCTAAGAGCTCAAGAAGAGACTTATCTCGGCACCTGTTCTGACAATACCATCTAGTTCGGATGGATTTGTTATCTACAGCGATGCTTCGGGCAAAGAGTTAGGATGTGTTCTCATGCAACATGGAAAAGTCATAGCGTATGCCTCACAAAATTTAAAGAATATGAGAGGAATTATCCTACTCATGATCTAGAGTTGGTAGCTGTCGTTTTCGCGTTGAAGATCTGAAGACACTACCTGTACGGGGAAAAAGTGGAGATCTATACGGATCATAAAGAGTCTTAAATATTTTTTCACTCAAAAGGAACTCAACATGCGGCAACGACGTTGGCTTGAGCTGTTAAAAGATTATGACCATACCATCCAATACCATCCTGAAAAGGCGAACGTGGTAGCTGACGCGTTGAGTAGAAGATCATATACGGGAACGAGTGCGATGCTGTTAACACAAAGGCCCATTTTGTGTGATTTACAAAAGATAGAGATAGAGTTTGAGAATTCGGGGATCCACGTGATGATGTCAAATATACACGTAGAGCCAGCTTTAATTGATAAAGTTAAAGTTGCTCAAGCTACAGATCCGGAGCTGATGAAGATGAAGAAGAAGGTGCAAGAAGGTGCGGTTCCAAAAGCAAAAATTGATGAAGAAGGAATACTTCGAGTCAATTCCAGACTTTGTGTTCCTAACGATTCTGATTTGAAGTATAGAATCATGATGGAGGCACACAACACATCGTTTGTAATCCATCCTGGGAGTACCAAAATGTATAGTGATCTTCGACATACATTTTGGTGGAGCAATATAAAGAGAGAGATCGCGGAGTTTATCTAGAGGTGTTTAACTTGTCAACGTGTAAAGGTGAAGCATCAAGTGTCAAAGGGTCCATTGCAACCACTTGAGATTCTAAAATGGAAGTGAGAACACATTACCATGGATTTCGTTACGGGTCTTCCCAAGGTTTCTTAAGGTATAGATGCGATTTTGGTTATTGTGGATAGATTAACCAAGTCTGCTCATTTCTTGCCTATACGAGAGACTTATTCACTGGAACGTATTGCTCGTATGTACGTAAATGAGATTGTGAGATTACATGGCATGCCAGTATCCATAGTTTCAGATCGTGATCCCAGATTTACTTCACGATTTTGGGTCAGTTTGCAGAAAGATATGGGCACGGATTTACGATTCAGTTCGGCATATCATCCTCAAACGAACGGGCAATCGGAAAGGACTATTCAAACTCTTGAAGATCTATTGAGACTTTGTGTTCTAAACTTCAAAGGGAGTTGGGATAAGTATTTACCATTGGTGGAATTCTCCTACAACAACAGTTATCATGCAGGAATAGGCATGGCTCCATTCGAGGCATTGTATGGGCGAAAGTGTTGTTCTCCAGTATGTTAGGACGAGGTGGGTGAAGCAACATTGTTGGGACTAGAGTTAGTACGTATGACTACTTAAAAGATTCAAATGATCCAAAATCGTATACAAACGGCACAAGATCGACAAAAAAAGTTATTTAGATCTTCGTCGAAAGAACGTGAAATTTAATGTTGGGGATCATGTATTGTTGCGTGTTGCTCCATGAAAATGAGTTACGAGATTCGGGAAGAGAGGAAAGCTCAATCCACGATTCATTAGTCCATTTGAAATCCTTGACCGAGTAGGAAATGTGGCATATAGACTCGCTTTACCTCCAAGAATGTCTCATGTTCATAACGTTTTTCACATATCCATGATACATAAATATGTGAAAGACCCAAACCATATTATTGAGTTAGAGCCAGACGAGATAGCCGAAGATTTAACGTATGAGGAGGTACCTGTCAAGATATTGGATAGAAAGGAGCATGTCATACGCACAAAGGTTATACCACAAGTTAAAGTTTTGTGGAGGAACCATGCTATTGAGGAAATGACTTGGGAGTTGGAATCGAAAATGAAAGCGAGGTATCCTCACCTTTTTGAAACACCAGGTATGTACGTCAATTTCGAGGATGAAATTTCATAAGGAGGGGAGGTTGTAAGACCCCAGCTTTTATGAATACAATTGAATTTCCTCTATATATTATTTTAAAACAGTAAGGAGTTGATTTGATTAATGTGGTAAGTTATGGGTAAAATACGCAAATATTTCAAAATAAGCAAGTGGTTATAAAATATTCATTGTTATCAGGGAATATTCGTTTGGTCGTGGAATATTCTTGTTGTCGGAGAATATTCGTACGACGGCGCAGCCATTTGTGGGTCCCATAACGGAAACTATCGGATGAAGAAAACGACAAGAATGAGTTTCTAAAAATAACATCGTAGTTGTTACCATTAAAACTGTTAAAATACCCGGTGGTTAAAATAAAGTAATACGCGTTGTTGCACATTAGCACACGGTATTGCACAATATTTTATATTATTGTTGATTTAATAATTGTCACTACACAGTACTTTTTATTATCAGATCAATAATTCATATTATCTAAATAATATTATTAGATAGCATTATTGGCAGTGCCTAAGAAAGTTCTGTCTAGAAAAGGGGTTTGGTCACCTAATTGTGCGTCAGTAAGGAGAAATCTTTATCGAAAAGTCCCCTCTTTCCTGGGAACGACCTGGTTGTCAATATTGTAGTTCTGTAATATTATTTGTGAATAATTAATTATTGATTTATATGATAAGGAAATATTTATTCAATGTGGATATAAATGAAATAATTAATGCTTATGGTTTTTTCAAAAATTATAGCCTGCAAGTTCATCCGTATGTAAATTTGGGTTATTTTTTGTTCGGAATTTGGAAAAACTTTATTCTACAAAGTTGTAGAGAATTAAATTTTATATGGAATGGACATAAGATTCATATTTTTCTGATAAAAGGGCTATTTATTATGAATTATTGAAGTTCCTGAATATTGAGTCTGAATTGATTTTTTGGTGGAGGATTTTCTAGAATGTGTGGGCCCCACTTATCCTTTTGTGTGTGAAATCTGCTGAGAATTTGATTTTCAAAGTTGATATGCGGAGGGTTTTGTCTGATATAGTTAGTCAGCTTTTGTGTGCTAAGTATTTTTCTATAAATAGGATGCTTAGTTAGAAATGCAAATCACACCAGAATCAGAAGTTTCTTTCTCTATAATATCGAGCGTATTTTTGTGAGTATTTAGATACTTTGAGTGTTGATAAACAGTGCAAGTTTTCTTCAGCATAATATCCGATATTTCAGTCAGATTCATTATTCGTTTGAGGTAAGGGATGTTATTTTTCTCATAAAGAATATTATTTTTCTTATAAATGATGTTATTTCTTTCAATATCATTTCACCAAAATATTGGTATAAAATTTATTGTAAAATTTTTACCTTTTCATGTCGGGGTTACTATTCACGTATACGGCACTATTCACGTATACGGCACTATTCACGAATACGGTACTATTCACAAAAAAATTAAATTTTCTTTTCTATGTCCAAGTTGTCTGTTATGGTTCCTATCACTGATTGGATCCATATTTTGAACTTTATTCTTGAATTTTGCTCTACAATTGATTATTGTTGAGTATTCTTGAACTTGGATAAACTAAATTACGAATCCTTAATCTTTGTCCTTTATCTCACTTGATTCGTTCTTTAAAATATTTTTCATCATCTTCAGTCTTAAATGGTGATACAAAAGAATATCTTTGATCTGTAGTGCAAAGATGAAGGATTATTTGATGAATATCTTTGGCCTGTAGTGCAAAGATGAATGATTACCTGATGAATATCTTTGGCCCGTAGTGCAAAGATGGACAGGTGTTGAGATGAACATGACCACTGGTGATACAAATGAATATCTTTGGCCCGTAGTGCAAAGATGAATATTTGATTCAAGATATATATTGATTGATGTTACAGGGATAAAATATTGATTATGGACTTTCAAATCATAGAAGATAGTAGACATCATTTTCTACTTAACTCTTTTGAAGTATTGTTACTTCCGCTGCAGTTGTTGATCTAAAACTTGTTATCCATAATTTTTTATCTGATTTGTTGAAGACTAACGATAAATTATTCTTTATTATCTTAGTCATAATATTCTTTACTGTGCTAGTTGAGCTCACCCTTTTCTTCTATTATCCTCTTCAGAAAATGAGAATGTCGCAGGGATTAGTCGGGAGACAGAGTGATGGTCCGAGTTAAGAGCAGTAGTAATCCTCACTATTTTTATAAAAGAGTGTGATAATAATTGTAATGAGGACTTAATTTGAGCGTTTATGTTTTCTACATATTTGTAGTAACGCTCAGAGCTGTGCGGTTGTATTTTGCACGACCGTATGTTATAAGAGATTGTATTTGAATTCTGTACCATGTATTTGACTACTCATAATGGGTTGAGTATTAAACCTATTTTGGGGGCGTCACAAAAGTCCCTCTTTTCTGGGAACAATCTAGTTGTCAATATTGTGAGTTATAATATTAATGATGAATAATTTGTTAAAAGATTAAAAATGTGTTGTGGTAATTATTTATTCAATTTTTGATATAAATAGAAGGGTTTGTCATGAGGCGTTTGTTGTAAGTTTGGCTTATTATTCCTTGGGGGACGTGCTAATTTTTTAGACTGTCGGTTGAAGTTTTAATAATAAATCAATATGAACTGTCGGTTGAAGTTTTAATAGTAAATCAATATGGACCGTCCGTTTTAATACTAAATTAATCTTGATCGTTCGTGAATTAATTACTATTTAGTGCATTCTTTTATAAATAGAAGCTCATTTCTTCCTTCTTTCTTACCAATTCATTAAAATTCTAGAGAGAGAAACTATAGAGAGAATAAGATAGAAAGAAAAAGAGTATTCTGCTACTACACTATTGCAATATTCAATCTCCTACTAAGGTAGGGGATATTATTTTTCGTATTCGTAAGGGGTATTATTTATTTTATATTCGTAAAGGATGTTATTTTCTTCATACTCGTAAGGGGTATTATTTATTTTATATTTGTAATGGATGTTATTTTCTTCATACTTGTAAGGGTTATCATTCTATTCCTTATTAATCTGCGAGAATAACCTGTCTACGCGGATTACCGCATGCCTAGTGAATAACCCTTTGTATTCATTCTTTATTAATCTGTAGAATAATCTGTATACGCGGATTACCGCATGCATGGTGAATCACCCTTCATATTCATTCTTTATTAATTTGTGAAAATGATCTGTCTACGCGAATTATCGCATGACGGGTGAAAATCAATTTGCAGTTTCGTATATTATTTCATATTCCTAAATCTAAACTTATTATGGTAAGTATTGCTTCTATAATTCTAATCTTTTCATGTCGGGGAACTATTCATGTCGGAGTACTATTCCTTCGGGGTACTATTCATTTGGGGTACTTTGCATGACGGAGTATTATTCATTCAGGTACTATTCATTCAGGGTACTATTCATTCAGGGTACTTTGCATGACGGGATACTATTCATTCGGAGTACTTTGCATGACA